>PVIW01002441.1:0-219478 GCA_004026585.1 Noctilio leporinus
GTATTTTGCTTCTTTGGGGTAAAAGACTCTGTATACATCAGTTAGGTCCATTTCCTCTAGAGTGTTGTTCAATGCCACAACATCTCGGGGGATTTTTTGTTTGGAAGATCTGTCCATTGTTGATAGTGGGGTATTAAAATCCCCTACTATTAGTGTGTTGCTGTCTATGTCTTTCTTAAAGTCTTCCAAGATTTTCCTTGTATATTTCTAAGCTCCTATGTTGGGTGCATATATGTTTATCAGAATTATTTCTTCTTGATGGATTGTTCCCTTAAGTATTATGAAATGCCCATCTTTGTCCCTTTTTATGTCCTTCATTGTAAAATCTATTTTGTCTGAAATCAGTATTGCTACTCCAGCTTTTTTTTCATGTCCATTTGCTTGATATATAGATTTCCATCCCTTCACTCTCAATCTGTGTCGATCTTTTGTTCTGAGGTGGGTCTCTTGAAGACAGCATATATGTGGGTCATGTTGTCTTATCCATTCAGCTACCCTATGTCTTGTTTGAACTTTTCTTAACTTCACAGTTGTCCTATACTGATATACCCTGAAGTATAGCCTTTCTCACACTTGAAGGGAGCCCGAATGATGGTGGTGTTAATGCTGTATATTCTATGTTATGGGAAGTCTCTGCCCCAGAGGAGAGCTTTAAAACTGCTATATGCAAATAAGGACAGATTTGTTTGGTCTCTTCATAACTATAGTGGCTAATTCAACATCCTGTTTTTGTCTACTGATCATATACCTGGCACTACATATAAACTTGGGTTCATTACCTTTTGATTTTTGATGCTGTGTTTTGACATTATGCCCAAGACACCCGCCACACACACACACACACCCCTTAAATAGCAATTCAGGCCTGTCCCTACTCCTTCCCTCATTTGGTTCTATCTACTCCCATAACCTCCTTGCTATCTAATGTAATTACTTTATAATGCTTCAGGTTTGACCTAAAGGCAAAGTTTTCTATGGAGCCAACTGAGGTTTTTTTTTCTAAACAAAATTACATGGAAATTTATCATTAATGTCTAAAAATTGGGATCCTTGCTAGGTGCTTTTGTTTTTGTGCTTTTGGTGGCTATAAGCAGCCATCTTTGCCATGATTTTAGAGTTTGTTGGTATTCATGAAGGAACTCTACAGTGTAAATGAATTCACGTTCCAGGACTCTATGATAAAAAATTTACGTTGACTGAGGAATCTGATGAATTCCAGTTAGTCTGTCAAGCTGCATTCTTATAGCTCTAATAATAATAATAAAATAGTTTAATGTCCTAAACACTGCCTTTGTGGATTTTAATATGGCATTGAGCTTCTGTCCCTCTTGGATTAGTCTGGTGCTATAAGCTGGCACCCTACCCCCCTGCCTGCCTGCCGGGGATGGAACCACTGGTGTCCTGCGTGAGACAGAATGCCTTGGGGTGCGAGTGACAGAAATTCTAAACCGCTTAAACAATACAGGAATCAAGGACCTTTCGTGACCAAAAGTTCAGAGGCAGTGCAGGCTTCAGATGCTGCAGCGTCCTTGTGGACTTGTTCTCTCCGCTGTGCCCACTTGGCAAAGAGTACTATATAGGAAAGATGCAGGACACCCAGGTAAAGCTGAATTTCAGGTAGACAATTCGTGCTTTTTCAGTATAAAGGTATGTTCCATGCATTATTAGGGGCATACTTCTGCTAAACATTACTCATTGTATATCTGAACTTCAAATTGAACTGGCTGTCCTGTATTTTATCTGACCACTCCATCACTGTGCCAATTTTAATATCAGTTTTCTCTTAAATTAGCATAAGTTTTCTTCTAAGGCTGGTTCCTCTGAGCAGAAGAGACAAAAATAACCCAGCCCTAAATAAATCCTTCCCTCCAGTCTAATTAGGGGTGTTGGACATGTTTCCCTTCCTGGTCTACTAGCATTCACCGGGAGAATACTGTACACCAATTGCCTTAGATTAAGCATCTGGGATTAAAGGCTATGAGGAGCCAGCAATGACACCCATCAAATTAATTGTGTGGCCTTGGGAAGGTTGCTTTGGGTGTCTGAGTCTCAGTTTTCTCATCCATGAAATGGTAGAAAGTGGTACCCACTGCATAGTGTGGCTATAAGGAACAAGTAAGGTATTACTAGTAGAGTGTTTTCAATTCAGGTTTTTCTTGATCAGTGAGATCTTTGAGAATATAAAAAAATCCATGGGCCTTTGCTCCAGAAATGGGACACATACATGCCCACAAATATTTTTTAAAAGATTTTATTTATTATTTTTAGAGAGAAGGGAAAGGAGGGAGTGAGGGAGAGAGACATCAATGTATGGTTGCCTTTCACCTGCCTCCAGCTGGGTACCTGGCTGGAGACCTGGCTTACAACCTGGTTATGTGCCCTGGCTGGGCCACAAACATTTTTGCATTCAATTTCCTAGATTCACACTCTGTCTGCAGTCCGGTCATGGATCCTTGGGATTCCTGGGACTGTATTTAAGAGCTGATGCTTGAAGTGTATTGAAGGTTCTTCTCAGATACCAATGGGAATAATACCATGTCCTCTGTGTTTGTAGTGCTTTGTGCTTTATTTTTCAGAGACTACATATGCATGGCTGGCTGCCTTGGGTGACTGGCTTTCTGGCTGGCTGGACGAATGAATGGATGGATAGATGGATATATGGATGGATATAATCTCCCAACTACCTCCTGAGGTCACACTTACAAGTTATGTCTTTCATGACTTCCAAGGGCACATTATGGGCATCCTGGATTCAAGTTTAACCCAACCACTTGCTGGCTAAGTGAACTTACGCAGCCTACCTGAGACTCCATTTCCTTCTCTTCAAATGAACATAATAATTAGACATGGTTGTATAGTTCTTATGAGGAATTGGTATGATAATGCTTCTAACACTGACTTCCTTGGGGAGTGCTCCGTGGTGAATAAAAAAATGGGTTGACTATTTTTGATTTCTCCTATGACTTGCCCAAAGTCACATTGCAGGTTAATAGACATCTGCTAACTTGCGGTTCAGGGTTTGAGCTCAGGTATTTTGGTTCTGTGTCTGATTCTTGGAATGGTTGAGTGGAGAGGATGCATAATCAATATTTAATCCAACCCATTCTGAAAGTCCAAAGCTTAAATGCTTTGTTTGAAGCTCTGTGCATCCGAGTGGTAGAGAACCAAAAGTGGACCTAGGAATTTTTACCTAAGCCAGGGTCCTTTTCTGTGGTAAACAGTATGTGGCCATCATTTCTTCCTGCTTTTTCTTTTTTATCTCCTCCTTAGAGGACAGACCAGCACTTTCATGGTTGTGGTTCTAGAAATGTTGAGGCTTTCTTTTAGAACTTAGAATCCTTTTTAAGACAACTCAATTTCCAATGGTAAATCATCCGTTAAAGAAGCTGTGAAGAAATCGTGACAACAGTGATGCACTAATAGCTTCTGGTGGAATATTGAAATGAAAATTTCTTCTTGACACTCCAGGCAGAGCTGAGCACTGAGCACCTCTTTGCACCAAAGCGAGAGATATCACCCAAAGGTCTTTGATGACCCTTCAAATATGTTTCTTCTGCTAAACAAGCTATCTCTCTGAAGGAGACAGAGGGGGATTGAAGTGATGATCTTGGGTTAATCTTCTTATAAAGTAGGATTTGGGGAGATCACAGGAGCACATTTGCCTCACCCACATTCCTCCTTGAATAAATCTTCAGCTGCATCTTTGTCTCTTCCAGTTTTGATTTCAAGCCGATAAACCATGGGAGGCATTTCTCCTGGTCCAGAAGGGAACCTTAGCTTTCTTCCCTTAAAAAGTGATGGGACACCCTGACCCGTGTGACTCAGTGGGTTGGGCATCCTCCCACAAACCGAAAGATCACAGGTTTGATTCCTGGTCAGGGCACCTGCCTGGATTGCAGGTTGGTCCCCGTTGGGGTAAGTGTGTGCAAGAGGCAACCTTGTGTTTCTCTCACACATTGATGTTTCTCTCCCTCTCCTTCCCCCTCCCTTCCCCTGTCTCTAAAAATAAGTACATAAAATCTTTAAAAGTGGTGGCTTAAATAGTGGCATGTGCCAGGATGACAACCCTGGAGAAATCAGAGCACAGTGTGGCCCTTTGTGAGATGTGGGGAAGGGGAGGTCTTTTCGTTCAGTAGCAAAGTCTTCTTGGTCAAACTTCCCTTAGCCCCAGTGACTGCATGTCAGAGCAACTTTTTATTTGTGTCCTGGTTGGGTGCTCAGAGCCCAAAGCCTCCTTCCAAGGTCTCAAGTGCTTTGAGATGTTTGTTTCGTAATGCTTTGAACATTACAGCATCCATGGAAGACATCCAGGATCCAGCCTGTGGGAAACCTCCCAAAACATAATGCTGACTTCCTGCTGAGTCTTAATACCTCTTGCTATAAGACCCTTTTGAACCCTTGCAACAATTTTGTAAAAAAAAAAGGTGAGTGCACCCTCCAATTTACAGATGAGGAAATCAAGGCTCCAGGAGTCTAAAGAACTTGGGAGCTGTTAAGGGAGCCACCAAGTGGCACCTGCAGCATGGGTAATGACCAAAATTAAGCAAACATTTATAGAAATAGCAACATTCCAAACCTATTGAAGGGTGTTTGCCTGTGGGCTGGAAATGCATTTGCAAGTGTGTGTTTTGAGATTGTAATGAGGTGGGAGTAGACTACCGAGGGCTCCTTGCACAGCCAGACAGTATGTATGGAACAATCTCTCGGGAGGTGGTTGTTTGTAAATCAGAAAGCTGTCACTGCAGCCAAGGTCATCCCTTTGGCAGTTGCTATGAATAGGGGCCCTTGCTCAGCAAAAGAAGTTTCACTGTATTACTGTTAACACAGGCGTCGCCATGGACCAAAGCAGCCGAGTAGAAATTGCAATTAAATTTGCCATCAATCACACCTCTCAAGTACACTTGATGTTTCATCCGAAGTATTTTTGTCTTCTTCTTCTTCTTTTTTTTTTTTTTAACATATTCTTGTTTAATGTAGGGCTTAAGGGGTTCAGAGTGTTGAATGTTTTTAAAGTATATTTTATTGATTATGCAATTATAGTTGTCCCAATTTCTCCCCTTTTGCTCCCCTCCCCCCAGTACCCACTGTCTGTCCAGCACCTCCCCGACTAAGTTCATGTCCATGGGTCGTGCATGTAAGTTCTGTGGCTTCTCCATTTCCTATACTATTCTTAACATCCCCCTTGTCTATTTTGTATCTGCCAGTTATGTTTTTATTAATCCCTGCACCTTTTCCCCATTATCCTCCTTCCCCCTCCCAACTGATCTCCATGTCTGATTCTGTTCCTATTCTGGTTGTTTGCTTCGTTTTTTTTTTGGTGAATATATATATAGTTGTTCATAGTTGTAAATTTGCTGCCTTTTTAATGTTCATGGTTTTGATCTTCTTCTTAAATAAATCCTTTAACATTTCATGTAATAATGGCTTGGTGATGATGAACTCCTTTAGCTTTATCTTGTCTGGGAAGCACTTTATCTGCCCTTCTATTCTAAACTATAGCTTTGCTGGATAGAGTAATCTTGGTTGTAGGTCTTTGCTTTTCATCACTTTGAATATTTCTTGCTGTTCCCTTTTTGCCTGCAAAATTTCTTTTGAGAAGTTTTATGGGAACTCCTTTGTAGGTAAATCTTTTATTTTTTCTTGTTGCTTTTAATATTCTCTCTCTATCTTTACCCTTTGGCATTTTAATTATGATGTGTCTTGGTGTGGTCTCTGTGCTTCCTGGGCTTGTATGTCTTTACCAAATTAGGGAACTTTCATTATTTCTTCAAATAAGTTTTCAATTTCTTGCTCTTCTTCTCCTTCTGATATCCCTAGGATTCAGATGTTATTATCTTTAAAGTTGTCCCAGAGGTTCCTAAGCCTATCCTTATTTTTTAAAGTTCTTGTTTCTTCTTTCCGTTCTGGTTGAATGTTTATTTCTTCCTTATGTTCCAAATCATTGACTTGAATCCCAGCCTCCTTCCCTTCACTGTTGGTTCCCTGCAGATTTTTCTTTATTTCACTTAGTGTGAACTTCATTATTTCCTTTACGTTGTTGCCATACTCTATGAGTTCTCTGAGCATCCTGACCACCAGTGTTTTGAACTCCGCATCTGCTAGGTTAGCTATCTCTGTTTCATTTCGTTCTTTTTCTGAGGTTTTAGTCTTTCATTTGGGCCACATTTCTTTGTCTCCTCAATTTGGCAGCCTCCCTGTGTTTGTTTCTGAGCATCAGTAGAGCTGCTTTGACTGTCTTAGTGCACCTGCTAGGATGTGGGGGGCAGAGCCGTAGGTATTCGCCAGGGTGGGGTAACCCACTTCCCCACCTTGTGGTTCTGTGTTGCGGGAGGGCCCTGAGAGGGGATAGTGCTACTGCCTGGCTTCTGGAAGTTTGCCTGGTACTTTATTCCCAGTCACTTCACCCACTTCCCATTTGCCACTGGCACCCTTCCAGCTGTTGCCCGGGTGGCGAATCCCCGGGTGGGTAGGTTTGTGTACATTCTGGGTTCATGTGGGCCCTTTAAGTGGCAACAATCTGGCAGTTCCTTCCGCCGCCCCAACCCCCTCTGATGTTAATAGCCAGAGCTAATGGGGATTTATCTTCTTGGTGCTGGAACCTGGGGCTATGCAGTTTGGCCCGGGCTGGGATCGCTCACTCCCAAGTTATCCGTCCTGATTTTCATCCCCACATGTGAGTGTGGGACCATCTGCTCCGCCACTGTTGCTACCCTCTCCACACCATGTCTCTGCCCAACGCCATGACTCCTCCGCTCCTACCCATCTGGCTGAATGTGGCTTCTTTAAATCCTTGGTTGTTGGGCTTCCATACAGCTTGATTTTCTGACAGTTCTGGATGTTGTTGGTTTTGAGATCTGGTTATGATTGTTTCTATAGTTGCATGAGGAGACGAAGCATGCCTACCTACGCCTCCATCTTGACCAGAAGTCAGGAGTGTCAAACTTTTTAACGTTGAACAGCATTTTCTCACTCTGGTCTCTGTCTCTTTTTCTCTCTCACACTCTTTTTCCCTTAATCTCCTTGAGGAAATGCCTAGATCACAATTTTACCTTTCTGTCTCTAATTTCTCCTTTCCATTTTTGAATTCCAGTTTTGCTATTATCAGCAAATTGAGAAGTAGGGTACTGGGCTTTCTGGTAGGACATCATTTTTACATTACAATGTAGAGTACCTTTTCCATGGCTAGGTCAACGGAACTGATGTTCATCTGGTAAACTACCCGATTCAATATGACTGAGGGATTGGTCCTGGAAAGTTGCCCTTTTCCTCCTGGTCACTAGTCTGAATTATTTAAGGACTTGGGTGAAGACACCTGGCTCTTCCCAGTGTCTGGGCTAGTGCCAGGTTGAAAGGTTAATCTTAAACTTTTCACCACTTTCTTTTCATGTTTTAATTCTCTCCATTCTTAGGTTCAGTGGTGGGGGAGGTGGGGTGGCTGTGAATTTAACTAACAGGAGAAAAAAGCATATAATTTTTGAATATTTTAGGTAAAAGGGAGTTTGCAGAAAAGAAGTGAAGAAGTGGAACTCAAAGAAATCATTTGATTTGGGGGTTTAAATACCATTCTAACAAAAGGAAGGGGATTGGGTTTCAAAAGACAATAAGTTGTAGGAAAGTGACTAGGAAATAATATGGGGAAACTAGTGGAATATTGGGGTTATTTTAGTTAGGGGTGTCACAGTGCCAACTGTCCCTCTCAAGTGGTAGGAGTTGCCCTCCTCTTCCTGGAATTGCAGGGCATGAAACATGCTCACAAAAGGAAATTTATGCCCTGCTTTTAGGCAGAAAAAGGGAGGAAAGAGTACTTTCTGTATCTGTTGATTCACCCAAAATAATTCTTATCTCGGAGAGGCATATTTTGGAGTGACGTATTCTGATCCCTTCATAACCATCTTTTCATTTCTTACATCAGGGAGAAAAGTGGGATATTGTGGGTCCCTTTCTCCCCATCTCAAATACCTAAGGCTGTTTCTTCCAACTTATGTCCTGAAATCTGTTCCTCGTGAACCAGTGATGATGACTTGATCGTTGAAAAGAGGGACCCTTAACAGTGGTCGTCATTGCCAAGTGTAAGGATCATATTTTTAAAAAAATCTCCCATCACTTTGCATCCAGAGTATTAGCTATTCTGACACATCCTGTGGCATTTCTAAGGGAATGGAAACAGGAGTAGAGGCAGGAGTTCAAGATGCAGTTGGGCTTAAGAAAGGTGGGAAGGCTCCCCGCACCCACAGGATGAATCTGCCTCCCTGAGAATTCCTGCAGAAAGGCGGAGGGAGGCCTGGGGTGAGATGCACACTGGCCTCTCAGCTCCCAGATCTCTGCCTTCACCACAACTGTCAGGGGCTACCATCCCCACCTCCATGCAGGGAGAATTTCCAGGAGCCTCCTCATTTCCGCAGTAGCAACTGGCCTTGGCAAAATACGTCTGCAGACATCAGTTGTAATTGGGGTGAGCTTTTCCTCCACACAGGAAGGGGTGTCAGAACAGAGGGCTGTAATGTACTTTCAGCCTCAGGTCGCCTGGCTGTATTTCCATCATGTCTCTCTTCCCTCCCTTCCCCATTCCATTTTGAATAGATAAACGTCTAGCCAAAAAGGGTGACTTAAGTACATATGGATTCTGAAACATACTCCATCATAGTCAGCATTCCGCTATAATCAGACCTAGAATGTCAGCCTTTAATGTTTGCCCCGGCTAGATCTGAATATTGAAAAGAGGTCTTCTTTGTAAGCCTTTTCCTGGTTTGCTATTTATGCTCTTCCAGCCCCAGAGATTTAGAGGAAATAATCTCTCGGTTTTGTTTTCTTTCCCTGTGAAATCTTTCCCAGCATCTGCCACCTTTTCCCTGACATTTCCTGTACATAGTGCTGCCATGCTAAACTGATGGTCACAGACCTTCTCAATAACATGGAAACAGAATGCTCTGCATAGCTGATAAATTACAAGCAAGCCTCGCATGTTGTTTTCGCTTGATGGATTGTTAAAATGAATGTGTGAGTCACAGGGGTTACTTTTGGTCAAAAGAATTGTGGCGAACTTTTCTGCTCCGTTTTGAGTGCTTTGAAACGTACCACTTTTTCTTTCTTTCCTTTGTTGTTATTGTTTTTTAAGATGCGAAGGTGTTAGGCACTGTATCAGAATAGTCATTTTCTAGTTTTCAATGTTATTGTTTTGGAGTTGAAGAGGTGCAGGCCCTGATGAATAGGAAAGAATTGTGTGCTGACAAGTAATCCAGCCTGTGAAATGTAGTACAAGTCACCGCTGCAAGGCGGGACACTGCCCTCACCCCAGCCCACCCCAGGGGTCATTTCTAAAGCTGGTGGACATTTACTGTGAACTCACTTGGAGGCAGTGTGATTCTGATTGACTTTTGTCTTGCAGCTGCTGTGGGCATGCCTGGCTTTATTCCGGTAGATTTCTTTTTAGTCAGGTTGCAGAGTAAATAACATCTGACAATCATGGTGTCTCTGAGCTGCTGTTTCCTAAAGCAGCCCTGTCCTCTGCTTTTTGCATCACTGGAAACTTTGAGGTTTACACTGGGTGCCTGCCCTGCTCTATTTAATGTCCAAACACTGGGAGCATCGCTGAGCTCAGACCTGTTCGGAGTGAGGCTGAAGGACCGGGTTGCAAGTGGCTGTCTGGACAAGCCAAGTGCCGACATGAAAAGTGTTCAGAAACTTTGACAGCAATCCGACAGCATGATTTTTAGATTTTAACAGACGCTTGGGGGCTTGACGTCTTCTTCAACTTATGTTCCTAGCAACTGATGTTACTGTTTGCAGAAGTACTGGTTAGTGGTGGGGTGGGTAGAGAACTGGTCTTTCACTGCTGAGAGATACGGAGTCGCACAGAGTTAGATCCCACACATCCTGCGGTGAGTCAGCATCCATCTTCCTGAGGGGCTCACGCCATTGTGGATTCGAAAAGGGAAGGTTCGGGACATGGCGAATTTGTCTGGCATCATCTTTTATTCAGTTTCCACTGTGAATCTTACAGGCATGTCTTCCTGAGCATCGCTTCCGCAGGTGCCGCGGGGGTGAATGTGCTGTGTCCTGCAGATGGGGCGCCGCGTGGTTGTGTGTGGGCTGTGGCGGGGCCCTGGGAGGCTCCTTCAGCGCGCCCCAACCCCCTCTGGGCCCTGTCCCTACGCCTGTTGGGAAAGGACCACGCTGGCTCAGCCAAGGCCTGGGGAGTGTTCTGGAGCTTTGCAGGAGACAGGCAGAGCTTGTGCTCAGGAAGATGAGCTACGTACTGGACGGAGGGGAGGAGCCAGCAAAAGGAAATTCAAAATAAAAAAGAACAACTGAATTGTCGGTCTATCCATTGAACTGCTCCCCAAAGTGGACGTTTTTCCCGCGACGGGGGAGAGGAAAGGAGGGGAGCCAGTAGCTGAAGCAGCACCCCCACCCGCCCCTGCTGGGATTTCCACAGGTGCTCGCTCCCTCTCTCCCTCTTCCAAGTCTTGGTTTAAATGTGGCTCTTTCCCCTGGCTCTCTGGTTCCTTTGCCTGCTTTATTTTGCTCCAAAGCACTGATCATCCAACTACTGGGTCATTATTTGTTGTGTTATAATATAATTAATTAATGTGCAATCATCTGTTGAAGTTTCAGTTTACAAGGGCAAAGGGATGTTATCAGTTTTGCTCACTGCTGTAACCCCAGAGTCTAAAACAGTGCCTGGCACATAGTAGGTACTCAATGAAAATTTGTGGTATTAATGACTAGATGAGTGAGAAACAGTGAAGAGGCAGGATCACAAAGGATCCGTCTGCATCCAACGAGGCATTTGATCACATCTACCCAATGGTTCCCCACGTGGTTGAGTTGGGGCAAGTGGAAGGGCCTAATCAAACGGAGGCAACCACCTTTAATGGGAGCCTCTCTAGGCCAAGCACTGGGGTAGTTGTCCTGTCTTTATTACTCAATTTCAGTATCAAATCTCCATGTGAAGTACGTAGGTGACTCCATTTTACAGGTGGGAAAACTCAAGAAGTTAAGAAACTCACCCAAGGTCACCCAATCCAGTAAGTGGCAGGCCTGGGATCCAACCTAGTCTTTCTGATTCGTTAGAGAGAAAAATTCCAAAAACAGTCTATTGGGAACAATGACTCTTGTTTCTTTTCTTTCCTCCCTGTAAAATGGAAGTTCATTTTTCTTGTTCTTCACCAAATTTTTATTTGCTGAGAACGGACTCTGGGGAAATTGGAATGCAACAATTACAAGATACGAACTTTGCAAATATGGGATAGAAAAATTAGGTCAGATTAGTGTTCACAAATAACGGAGTAGAAATTGGGGTTTGTTTAGACCCAGCCAGTGAGGATGAGTGGACTTTTCCATGAAAGACCCCAGGCTCAGTGCTGGTTTCAGTGTTGGTAACAGTTATCATTATTCCAGGTCCCTGCCTGGACTGAGATCACAACCTCCAGCCTCCATATTTTGTCTCTCATTAAAAAAAAAAAAATATTTACGGAGTATCCACCAGGTACTTGAGGTAGGTCAGTTAAGAAAACAAAGTTCTGTTCCCTTCATATCACTTCTATTTCACTAGGGAGAAGGAGACAGGAAATACGTAAGCAGTCAGCCATAAAGTAAACTATATGGTATTGGAAAGGTGACAGTGCTACGGAAAAATAAAAGACAGTAGTGCAGGAGAAAGGGCTTGGGTGGAGAGGCCGGCAGCAGTATTAGATGAAGTGGTTTAACCATGAGCTTCAAACAAAGGCCTGAAAATGGTGAGGGCATGAGCCCAGAGGTGTCCTGGAGGGCGAGCATTGCAGTAAGAGGGAACAGAGCTGGGGCCATGCCTGGTAGGTACAGAGAGCAGCGCGGAGCTGGGAGGGAAGCCTAGCTGGGTGAGGGGTACCTTGAGGTGGAGACACCAGATACCCGACTAGATGAGAAACGGGAGATGAGATAAAGTAAGGAGTCAAAGGTGAGCCCAGGTTTAATTTTTCTATTCTTTCACCTTTATTCTTTTTGTCAGTACCTAACGTAACTGAGTATTCCCCAAAGTAGGAGATCCAAAACTTTTGGAGGTTTAGCTACACCGTTATACCAGTGTTCTAATGGCTCTGGGTCTAAATTTCTTCAGCTATAACATGCAGGGATTCTCCAAGATAATCTTTAAAATCCCTGCGTGATGATTTCTGAATGATCCCTTCCCAGGAGTCATATTCTGATGGCTTGCTTCCTTCCCCTTCATCCTCCCTCATTTATTCCTCGCGAGTCTTGAAAACGTTTGCCGGAACACAGGCTTCCTGGAGTCGAGCAAGTAGAGAGCAGAATCTCTGCCTTTCCGTATGGTTTGCAGCCTCCTTGCTAATGTTAGATAAGAACGCCATGGGCCAGGTGAGAACTGGAGCCAACGACAGTAGTGAAATACAAATAGTACCGCAGGTCAGGAAGCCGCGCGAAGCTCAGGGGAATGCACTTTACAGGCTCAGTGGTTGAATGCGTGTCCGTAGGCAGGGAGCGTGAGCAATCCCGGGTTTGGGGAACCTGAAGAAGTGGTGGGAATGTGGTAAAACCTATCTAAGCAAGGCAATGGAACGTTTGCTGTGTTGTTGGCACAAGTTTTAGAATTGAACTGCATGCCACTTGCAAGATTTTCAGTGAAGGGCGCTTCATTTCTTTTAAGTTAAATACGAACCAATTTCTTATTACTTGTCTGTGAGCCATTCTGGAAACAAAGAACATCCCCAGATTGAGGTTCACGGACAACTTCATTTCCTCCGTGTGGCGGTTGTGCGGTGATTTGCATACTCACCGCGTTCCTATATGCATTTGTTTACTCTAATGGGCTCCGTGCGGTTCAGCTGGGCTAGGACGACAGCCTCCATAAGCCTAATTTCTGATTGTATTTCATCATATATTGATATTTTTAGGCTAATCTTGCACAGCTATTGAGAGAGTCTCAGGACCGAAATAAACATCTGGGAGAAGAAATGAAAGAACTTCAGCAGAGGCTCGGAGAAGTCCAGGGTGACAATAAGGTAACCGTGACTATTTAAAGGCTAATGGCCGTTTATGTGCTAGAAGTTTATGTAGAGTGCATCAGCAGTGCTGCATTTGCTGAAAAATGCATTAGAGATTTTTACACTTGGCGTGAAAATTCACAGTTGGACATTTCTTACCTTCATGACATTCCCTTTGCATGTGCTCGTGCCTATGTGTGTGTTTCTGGGTTGCTCTAAAATATCATCACAGCTCATTGTAGAAGTTGCATTATGTTCAGCTCGGTGGCGAATAACATTGTGGTTGAGGGCAAAATAAAACCCAAATGCTATACTTTTCTCCTCCCATACAAATAATGATGTGTGGCTCAGATGATTTGGAATTATTCACATTTGGTGTTGAATTTTAAGTAGTCATCTTACTAATTACATTCATATAACCAATTTATTTTATTGCTAAATTTGGTAATTTGTATGGAACATTGCTCAAAATTCACTGTTTGGTATTAATCAAACTCCCCTGTTGGCAACGTTAATTATAAAATATGAACTCATAAACCAAACTAAATGTGTACACTCTCCCAGCTGAAGCAATGAACAAAAGTACAATTGAGAAAAGGAAGAGCTGCTGACGTTTAATTCTGTCCCCACAAATAATTTCTCATTTTGCCAAGTTAGATTTGTTTCCACTTCCCTGCCAGAGGCAGCTTTCTCTGCAGGGATGACCATCAGAGTTCAACTCCAGGAAACTACGTGGCAGGAGGAGGTACTTTCACGGGGAGTGTTTCCTGAACGTGATCAAATTCCTTGACTTAGTGTGGTGATGGTCATAAATTCTGGGAGTTGTCAGTGATTGGGAGGCACCATTTTGGAAGATGTTCCCTCTCTTAAAAAATGCATGGAAGAGTCTGGTTACCCAAGAACTCTTCCGTAACAAAAGGTCAGAGAGGGGTTGAGTGTACTGCTTGCTCTCTTGAGAGTCCGTCTGTGGGAAATCTTTCTTATAGACAGACTTCTCCTCCCCCTCTTTCTCTAAAATTTTTTTATACCTCTTAGATTTAACATATATTTGAAAAAGTAGGCTTTACAATTTCCCATCATGAAATAGGGAGTGGGGAAAAATGCCCAAGAAAGGTCCTGATTAACATGGGACAAGCTAATCAGGCCTCTGGCGTGGTTTCACGAATTATTAAAAGGCTGTAAGCTCTGTAACCTACATGTTTGGCCCATAATTAAAGACCAGGCCTCAGTCACTTCCTCAGGAGCTGACAGCAGTGCAAGGTTTCCTGAAGAATAAAATGATGTGTGTGCACTAGTTTCCTTTGAACCCATAAGGATGCCACAGGAATGCTAGAGAAGTTTTAAACCCACAGAAGACTGAAACATTGTATAACATGAATTTTGTGGTTCTTCATGACTGATGTATTGTTTGCTGTTTTTTTTTCTTTTTTTTTTCCTTCTTCTTCTTTTTTTTCTAAATTTATTTATTTTAAGTATTTTTTTAGAAAGAGGGGAAGAGAGAGAGGTAGAGAGGGAGAGAGACATCAGTGTATGGTTGCTTTTCACCTGCCTCCAGCCACAGACCTGACTGGAGACCTGGCTTGCAACCTAGTTATGTTGCCCTGGCTGGGAATCGAACCTGTGACCTTTGGGTTCACAGACCGGTGCCTTTATCCACTGTGCTACCAGCCAGGGCCTTCTTCTTCTTTTTGAGCTACCCACCTTCCCACCTCTAACTTGCCTAAATATATCCCATCTTTTGGTCACTTTTAATTGTAGCAACTTTTAGGCATTAACATTACGAACAGATACTTTGGATACTTCCAAAAGAGAGGGAGGGTGTGTACATGTGTGTGTGTTTGTAACACTATGCACTGGTCAGGGGCTTTTCTCACACCAATAGAGTCTGAGCGTCAGACTCTTTTTTTGCTTGTACTCTGGGTCTGACCAGCCCAGTAGCTGGACACATTTATCAAACTTTGTTTTCTTACTCAAGCTTTCAAATTTAGTGGCTCAAATTCCTGGGCTGTAAAGTCATTCACCTGCCAAATGGATGTTATATAACGTTCTGCAGATCCTGCATTTCAGTGTCCAGCCCTCCCCCTCAGAAACGGCCAACCACGGGGAGCCCCTGCGAGCTCATTTATTCTCATCTGCATCTAAAGTTATATGTAGGGCTGGCTTCTTTTCAGCCACCTGTGAGTCCTGGTCATCTTCTCCTCTACCTTCACCCAGTCATCAAAATTAAGACCAGATTACTTACTTAATTAGGACACCAGGCATCTTGAGAAACTCAGAGGCCCCTGTTCAAAGGTGGCCATGACTGTATGTTGGAAATGGGTTAACCCTTCATTATTATTCTTTTTATTCATCGTGTCACTGTCTGCTCCAACCTCTCCATGGCCCTCTGAATCCAATCCCACCTTCTTGCTATGGTGTACTAGGCCTTCCATTACTTGGCTCCTATTCATTTCTCTAGCCATGTCTCTTACCACTCCTGCTTCGGCCCTGCAGCACCAATTTAGCCCCTTTGCCAAGCTGAACTGCCTCAGGGCCTTTGCACCTGTTGTTTGCTCCATCTTTACTCTTCCCCTTTACTTCTGCAAACTGCTGCTCATCTTTCAGGTCATAGGTCAAATACAGCCTTCTCCACCTCTTAGGAGCAGATCCTGTGCTTTCCCGAAGTGCCCTGCCCTCTCCCCTCTGCTTACACTTGTACGGTCTCCACACCCCCATCTCTACGAGCAGGCTCTTTCCCTGACGGATTCCCGACTGGTATACTCCTGTATACCTAGGAATTAACATTCTTAGTTCCTGCTGAGTAAACATTATTTGGTAAATCGATGGGGGTTTTTTGTTCAAAAAGAAAATAAAAGAAAAAAAAAGAATACAAGAAAATTAGTGGACTCCTTGCCGCCCTGGTTGTCATGAGTAATTCTCTTCACGGGGCAAGCAGTTGTTTAGAAATTTGGAGGAAGGAACTAGAAAAGTAAACTGTTTTATCAGAGGAAAAACCAAGTCAAACTAAGCCAAGGCCAAGGTCTGAGACCTTGGGAAGCCCTGCGGTGACAGCAGAGGGGTTTGATGCCAAACTTTGGTGGACGCTGGGGGAAGGCCCTGCTCATTGACCAGCTAAAGAAGAGCCAAAGCCTATTAACTTCAAGAAAATGCAGTTGCTGTTGTTGGACTCCTGACTCCCCACCTTCCAAACGGGGGGCGGATGCATCATTTCATGGGCAACCATTAAAGCGGAAGTTTTTCTCTCTGACTTGCCATTTTAACCGATGACCCTCATCCGTACATGGGAAGCCCAGCTTCTTGATGTTAAGTACATTTCAGAAACAAGGTGATAGGAAATTACTTGCCTTGGATATTTTAAGGTAGACTAATTTTTCCATTTGTTCAGCTAGAGCCCTGTAACCCTATGTGCCATAAAACATTTCCAAACAGCCTCTTGAAAGATTTGTTGCCACCCTGACTTACAAACAGTTTAGCACTCACGTGGGCTTGGGGGTGGCTTCTGCAACAGCGTGGGGGTCCTGTGATCAAACACCGCCTGCCATCACTCTGAACAGTGCCCAAGACTTTCCCGGGGCTCCAAGATGGACACAACACCCCTACACCCTGATCCAAGCCAGATAAAAGGGGTGAAAAAGAAAACGTACTAGAACCCTCCCCTGCCTTGATAATTACAGTTCTGAAAGGTGGAGGAGGAGAGAGGAGCCCTTTGGGGACAGAAGGACACACACCTCCACAAATCACCCTGGGAAAGGGCTCTCAGTGTGTCGGTCTGTAACGAGTAAGGACCCACTAATTATGTGGAAAGACGCAGACCAAGCTGAGCCTCATGCCTGAAAAGCAGCCGCTGAGAGAATGGCTGCCCCCAGAGGGCTGCATTCAGAGTGGATTCAGGGGAAAGGGGATCAGGGGGAGAAGGAGGTTTCGGAGAATGTAAGGAGTAGTAAGAGTCAATCAACAAACTAGCAGAGCCCATTGGAGTGGGAAATACCCAAAGGTGAGCTGGCGGGCCAGCTGGGTCTAGGAAAGAGGGAGCCCAGCAGGTATGGCTTGGCTAATTTCCATGACGTAAATTACTGATGCTGTGACAAACATCAGGCTACGTCAAGCCACTGAACTTCGAGCTGCAAAGACAGGCACTCCAGGAAGAACCAGCTCCTGCCACTGCTGAGTCGTGTAGTGTCATACAGCGGGTCTTTGAATAGTATGGCTTTGTTCAATATCATTGTGTTATAAGCTGGATGAGAAAAAATAAATAGATTCCCGGCTAGGGCCACTGTCCGTGTGAAGTTTGCGCGTTTTCACCATGTCTGCGTGGGTTTCCTCTGAACTCCAGTTTCCTCCCACATCTCCAGGATGTGCAAGTGAGCGTCTACATGGTCACAGTCTGAGTGGGTATAGGTACGAGTGCACCCTGAGATGGAAGGGCATCCTGTCCAGGTGGGCCCCATCTTGCTCCCTGCGCTGCCAAGACAGGCTCCGGCCAACTGCAGCCCTGAAGTAGAATTAGCGGGCTGGAAAATAATTATCTTCACTTGTTTCTATTAATCTTTCTCAACTGTATGTGTAAGTTTACAGTTATTATAATAGTTAATATTGTAAGTGTTTGGGGTCTTGATTTAGAAACTTGGTGATGACTTTGGTGACAGAAAATAGGCTATCGGAACTTAACTCATGTTTATATCAATTAGCCTCTGATAATCTTTGTTTTGCCATGTGTCCTTTTGCTTACAGTCATTGTCCAAGAACCTAGGGGTGATGTTCAGTAAGCGTTTACTGTATGGTCTAACAGGCCCATCTTTGGAAATTGTTGGACCCAGGTTTATATTCTAGCTCCGCCAGTTCCTGCGTATGGCCTTGGCAAGTCCATATTGCCTTAGGTCTCAGTTTCCTCATCTGTAAGAAGGGACTTGTAACATCCATGATAGAACTGTTGCCAAGTTTCATTTATTTATCAACACATACTTGGGGACTTGTGACGTGTTGGTTAATGCGCTGAGATTTAAGGAAACATCAAGGAATAAAAAGGACAAGGTACTTGTTCTCACAAGAGCTTAGGTTCCAGCTGGGAAGGCAGACAGTAAGAAAATAAAACAGATAAATAAGGTCCCTAGGCGGTGGTTAGTGTGGAGGAGAAAAGGAAGCAGGAAAATGAGATTTAATGATGTTGTGTGTGTGTGCGCACAACATTAAGTGCTGGTAAAGTGTGTAGCCTGGCACCTGCTAAGCACTCCATCACGGGTAAATGTTGCTGGCATGTTTAGCATGATGTGGGCAAAACATACCAGAACCCTCTTATACAAGACTTCCACCAGGAATCTGCAAGGTCTTCCTTCCTCTGACGAACCGTTTCCAGTGGACTGGGCCTGTGCCCCCCAAGGGACAGACTGGCATGAGAAGCTGGCTAGTGATCCTCCCAACCCAGCCACTCCAGACTTGGCCAGCACCCAGCCTTATTGCTTTGGCGCAGAGTTCCCAGAAGCTTCCTTGCATTGTGTGATCTCCTTTCGGCATAAGCACCTCATAGATGCACCAGGAACCGCAACTCATGTTCCCATGGTGACAGCAGCAGCTGATTTTCTTGTCCATTTGCTCTTGTTTTCCTTCATTGTGTGGCGTACGGCACATTAGCATGGAAACACAATAAGGCAGCGCAAGGCAGTCAAGCAAGAAGGTTCAGGTGGACATCCGCTCCTAACAGTGTCATGTGTTCGCATTTCCTGGGCCCCTGCTGGCTGGTTTAAATGTAGCTGTTTGTGACATTGCATAAACACTGGGTTTTGCTCTTCATAATGAGCTTTCTGATACACCAGCTGACATCTCTCAGTACCTCTGTTTTATCTGGTGTTGGCACCATAAAACGATAAAGCCCTTCTGTGACCATACCTCTATCTGACGTGGGACTTTCGGGTAGATTCAGAGAGCACACCAATTAAGGCAAAGCCACGAGCCAATAAAGGCAGACCAGTGAGCATGCAGGTGATTGATTAAAGGGCATTTTGCTTAAAATTTTTTTTAAAAGCTCAGCTGTGGATGCTTGTCCAGGATGAGGCATCAGAGAGCTTTTTGCAAATGGTTCCTCTTGATGCTTTAAAGAAGCAGAGGGATCGGCTAGCCTCAGACGAAGAGCCCACTCTAGTGAAAAGCTCTCGCCTTGGGCATCAGAGAAATTAATTACCAAAAAATTGAAATGAGTGATAAGGGTCCTTCACTTGCTCCTGCCGCACCGTGTCTTACGCTAACGGGGACCTTGGCCATGAACTACAGGTAAGGCTCAGCTAGTTCAACACGCAGCTGGACTGGCCGGCATTCCCCCACGTTTCGCTGACAAAGGAATTAGACGTGTTTGGTCTCAGAGACCATATTCAAACCTGTCCTGGCTAGTATGAGCTTGTAGCCTGGATGGCCCGTGCAACCAAAACAGCATAATTTAGGGCTTGAATCCCACAGACCATGTGTTGTAACTGCACTTCTTAGTGGAGACCTGGTTCTGAAAGAGGCATCAGGACGTAAGGAGTGGGAGTGAGGAAAGGCTCACATCAGCCTCCTGTTAACCGTTCTTACCCTCCCGGTAGCCCTGGCTAGTAGAGTCACTTTATAAGAACAGTAACCATTGCATGGGGGACTGGGGATGTCACTTTCAGAGCTCTCCATCAACAACAGAGTTACAGCTACATTAACAGTGGTCCTTGCGTTACATCAGAATTTTTAACCTTTTTCATCTCGGGGCACACAGAAACTAATTACTAAAATTCTGAGGCACACCAAAGGATATATTTTGCTCATCAGGCAAGAAAAGGAGGTATACTTTTGATTCATTCACACCGGAAGGCTATTGTTGTGCGGGCTGTTGTTACTTTTTTATTTGACAATCTAAGGGAAGAGGGGTCCGTGCCCCTGACCGAAGAGTCAGGTGTTGCATCTTTTAAATCTTCTTACGGCACACCCATTGAAGATCGCTGCATTATATCTTCACATTGTCAGGATGGAAGCCCTGGGGTTGGATCTGTGCAGTGTACACAGCTGTCCTGTCTACAAGGTAGCTGCTATCCTTACTATAGACTCACTGTGTCCCCGTAAGATTCCCATTGGAAACCTACTTCCCGGTGTGATAGTGTTGGGCATTTGGGACGTGGTGGCCGGGCTCTCATGAATGGGATTGGTGCTCTCGTCCAAGGGGCCCCAGGGAGTTCTTTGGCCTTTGCTACCCCATGAGAAAACAGCCGTCCGTGAACCCGGGAGCGCACTCTCACCAGACCAAGTTGGCTGGTGCCTTGATCTTGGACTTCCCAGGCTGCAGACGTGTGTGAAGTAAGTGTCTGCTGTTTGTAAGCTACCCAGTCCCTGGTATTCTGTTACAGCAGCCTGAATGGACTACGACAATTACCATTAAATACACACACACACGCACACACACACACACATGCGAGTGTGCGCGCGAGCACACATCATGGGGCCCAATGAGGTTAGATGGCTGCCAAGGACATGTAACTAGAATTAGCAGAAGCAGGCTCTGAGCACCTGGAGTGTAATAGCTACTCCTGCCCCTGGCTGCCTGTCAGTGTCGGGGGTGGGTGGGAACGGATTCAGGCAAATGGAAACAAGATGAGAGAGAATGTTGAGGCTGTGAGGGATGAAGCCTGAGAGGAGATCAGGGAAGGACCCGGGGCTGGGGACGAGGGCTGAAAGGGACCAGACTTGGAGCAGGGCACCAGCAGGGGAGTTGGACTCTGTGGGCAGGGTGGGGGCTGGGCACCCAAGAGCCGTTGGGCCCATCATTTCCCAGGCAAATCCCTTAGCCACATCGCAGCTGCAGCTGCACCTCATCTATAAGCGGACGACTCACACCCGTAATTCATTCATAAACATTTATTTCCATCTAAGCCACCAAATGAATGAGTGCACTGATGGCAGTGCGTGCGCCCCACTTCAGGGGTTGGCGCAGGGAGGTTGGCCGGCAGTGCTGATGCCATGTTCGAGGGCATTAAGGGCCCCGAGCAGTTACTTCCTCCCGTTTCCAAGAGGGGAAATCGGTGTCACTGCCGGCAGCCTGCAGATACGCTGGCCCGGGAGCTCTGCTTTCTCCGGCTGGCGGCCTGTGCGGGGAAGCTCACGTGGAAGATGATGATGACCATCATCGCGACAATAATCGGAATAACAGCTCACATTTATCCAGCACTTTTTACGGTCCAGGGGCTTTGCTAAGCATCGCAGAGAAATCCGATCTTCTCCCACGTGGGCTCCGGTTCTGAAGTCAGCATGGAAGAGGCAGAAACTTGTGTCTAGTCCAATTCCCCTTGATGGACTTCCAAAGTGTCCGTGAATTTCCGGGCGCGTGGTCATGTGTACACCTGAGCAGTAGTATTGTGTTTAAATAGGAACAGTGTGATTTTGCCTACCTCCCAGCAGGTGTGGGTGAAGTCACCCAATTTTTACAATTTTTATTTCTGTCTCTCCTCTCCATCTCTCTCTTACTCCTCTTCTCCCCCACCATCTTTTTTTCTAAACGCATATATCCGAATGCCCTAAGTGCATTTAATACAACTCCACTCTCTCTTACCTGCACAGTAAAAAGCTAGACTATTACTGTCAAATTTTTACAGTGAAGGATAAGAAGGCTCAGAGACATTAAGGTACATGCTGAGGTTGCACAGCGCTGACTGTGGCGCTGGGGTGTGAATCCCCAGGCAGGGGCCTCCGGAGCCCATGAGCTATCAAAAGGCAGAGACCTCTTCCTGGGTCCATCGTTCCTGAAGGTGGCCTAGGGCCTCTTCAGCTGATTGTACTTGAGTGTCAGACCCAACTAATGATCCAGCTATTACCAACCTGGGCCCG
This sequence comes from Noctilio leporinus, assembly GCA_004026585.1. Taxonomy (NCBI): domain Eukaryota; kingdom Metazoa; phylum Chordata; class Mammalia; order Chiroptera; family Noctilionidae; genus Noctilio; species Noctilio leporinus. The sequence continues at coordinate 21,813 of PVIW01002441.1, forward strand.
ACTTTTAAAAATAAGTGTTTCAACCAATCTAGCCCTGAGATTTAATAGCTGATAGTGTATGCACATTAAACACCAAATGATTGTTAACATATTTATTGAAGCCTAACCGGCATCCAGTATATAAAAATGACTCTCTTATACAGCTGTCAGACCTCAATAAACATGTTTAATAATTAATTGGCATTAAGCAAACATAATTGTGTAATTCTAAATTATGTGTTCAGCAAAGCGTACTGTGAATAGAAAACCACAGTGGTGTTTTATTACTTAAAGTTCAGGCTGTCAGTCTGGGCTTCCATGTATCAAGAATAGAGCCCCACTTGCAAAGTCATGTCACAGATCCCCTGTTGCCTCAGGCTGCAAAAGGCAGAAGCCTACCTGCTCCTAGACCCTTGGATTGGAGAAAAAAATATTTTTATTTCCTTAGCTGTTTGTCTTTCTATATATTCACTTGGGGCTCTGCAAGTCCTGAGCCAAGCAATTGTGTAACCTGAAAGAATTTTCACACATCGGCTTTCGGTTGAATTAACTAGAGATGCCATAAATTCCACCCCCAGCCTCTGCCACACCCAATCCAGTTGAGTCTCATTATTTCCTGTAATGATAGTCTCTCAAGTGGCTGCAAACACGGAATTAGTCGATACTGAACGGTTGCCTCCCTGGGGAAATACTGGATTAGGTTTGCCGGCCCTGAGAAAGAAGACACTTAGCAAGAAGGGCCCCTGTGGCTAACTGGGCTCAAATGTAAAGGCAGAGGCTAGCAGCCGTTTGTAACCAGGGGCCTCTCACCCCAGCCACACTTTAGGAAGAAGACTGCATTAAACTGCTTGCTGCCTGCGATGACCTGCCTTACCTGCACCGTGTCTCTGCCATCAGAGCAGACCTTTTAAAGGGGCTCCTGGAGTCCTTTTGCAGCCAACTGAGGCTTTCTCAGTCCAATTGGAGGGGTGCAACTATGGGCCCATTAGCATCTTCACTGACCAATCAGAGCGTGCTTTTTGGACCAATCAAACCGACATGATTGGGAGTCCTCATTTGTAGGAGGATAGACCAACTGGGGACCAGGGTCCAGGACCTCTGTCTGATACGTCAGCTCCCCTCTGGCTCAGGGAAAGGGAACCCTTTCTCGCAGTCCTGGTGTATCACAGTTGAGCTGTTCGCACTGACTGGCATTTCCTTCTTCACCACACCCCAAGTGTGGGAGCCCTGTTGCAATTGAATTGGTGGCAACATTGGTCGGCAGATTCCTGTGAGCCTCTGGTTACAACATTTTTGTCATATAATGGATCAATATGTAACTTTGGTTTTTATTTTTTTATTATTGTTGTCATACAATTATTTCATTTTTCCCCCGTTGCGCCCTCCTGCGCCCCCCTCCCTGTCCCCTCTCCCACAGCCAGTCCCCACCTCGTTGTCCATGTCCAGGGGTCTTTCACATTGGCTCCTTCACTAAATCCGTACCCTACCCCCTCCGCTTCCCCTAGTCACTGTCATTCGGCTCCCTTTTTTTTCCATGTCTCTGATTTCATTCTGCTCTTCTATTAGTCTCCTGTATTAGGTGAGGTCATGTGGTATTTGTCCTTTGCTGCCTGACTTATTTCACTAAGCATGATACTCTCCAGTTCCATCCATGCTACCGCAAATGGTAGGAGTTCCTTCTTTCTCTCTGCTGCATAGAACTCCATTGTGTAAATGTACCAGTTTTTTTTTTGGTCCATTCATCCACTGATGGGCAATTAGGTTGCTTCCAGCACTTGGCTAGTGTAAATAGCGCTGCTATGAACGTAGGGGTGCATAGGTTCTTCTAAATTGGCGTTTCAGGATTCTTTGGGTATAATCTTCACAGTGGAATTGCTGGGTCATAAGGCAGTTCCATTTTTAGTTTTTTTGGGGAAGTTCCATACTGTTTTTCCATAGTTTATGTGTGTTTTTGTTCTGTTTAAAGACACATTATTTCATGTCTGTTGTTGATTCATTAACAGTGAGCTCACAGCCAATAGCACTGTAATTCACTCTTAAATGGAGCTAATCCAGCACACCATTTCTCGATAAGACACATCATAGCCTTTGTGCACTTTAGGAACACTAGGCAGCACTTCAGCATTGTTTATCAGGTCCATTTTCAACAGCAAAAGCACGCGCGCGCGCGCGCGCACACACACACACACACCCCACAAAAATATGAGGGAAAACTGTGGCACTAAATGGACCATGGAAAGGGCACTTGTGCAGAGAGCTAAACAAGAGGCAGAGTATTGCCTGGTTCAACCTCAGCTGGATACCAGGCTGATGGACAATTCACAGTTTTTGCAACTCTGCACTTGTTCACCCATATCCGAGCGTGATTTAGAAGTGCCACGGAGGTTGATTTTGAGATTACAAATAAATTTGTGCACATTTGAAAATACAGAATCCTTGAGTAATGTAGCTCAACTGTAATCAGATTCTATAAAGCACAGCTGTCTGTGTACACCCTCTGCCAGGTCTTTGTACAAGATGAGCCATTCTGCTGCCTGGAACATTGTCTGCCCAATCCCACCGGTGCTTTGGCACATAGTAGGTGCACAATAAATATATGTCCAAGTCAGATGAGTGGTTTTTAAATGAGGACCCCAAGAGGATACCATTGGAAATGTTCTGTATTTTTCTCTAGTCATTATTTCTTTTCAAAGGTTATTATTTCAATCTAGTTAATATTCTACCTTGCCTTTTAACTTTCTTTTAGTCCATATCCATGAATTCTTTCTTTTTTTTCTTTTTTGAAGAATTTATTCATTATTTTTAGAGAGAAGGGCAGGGAGGGAGAAAGAAGGGAGAGAAGCATCAATGTATGGTTGCCTTTCACTTGCCTCCAGGTAAGGACCTGGATGGAGACCAGGTTTGCAACCTGGTTATATGCCCTGGCTGGGAATAGAACCAGCGACCTTTGGTCACAGGCCAGCACCAATCTACTCAGCCACACCAGCCAGGGCTTCTTTTTTTTTTTCCCTCAATCCCTGTACTCTCTCCCCAACACGCTCCCCACATCTGAGCCATCAGCCTGCTCTCCATCTATGAGTCTGTATCTGTTTTGCTTGTTAGTTCAGTTTGTTCATTAGATTCCCCATATGAGAAAAATCATATGGTATTTGTCTTTCTCTGACTGACTCATTTCACTTAGCATAACATCCTCTAGGTTCACTCATACTATTATAAGGGGTAACTTTTCTTCTTTTTTTACAGCTGAGTAGTATTCCACTGTGTAAATCCCCATAGCTGTTTTATCTACCCTCATGATGGACACTCGGGCTGCTTCTGGGTCTTGGCAATTGTAAATAATGCTGCAGTGAACGTAAGCGTGTTTATATTCCTTCAAAATAGTGTTTGGGTTTCTTTGGATAAATTCTCAGAAGTGGAATCACTGGGTCATAGGCAGTTTCATTTTGAACTTTTTGAGGAAATTCTATACTATTTTCCGCAGTGGCTGCACCAGTCTGCATTCCCACCAATGAGGGTTAAAAGTCTTTTAACTTTCTATCTCTCACCTTCCCCTAAGTCCTTCAGAGACTTAAAAATAAAGCCATTTTCTCTCCTGGCAATGAAACCCTTAGGATTCATTGGAAGGAGCAAAGAAGTGTACCCCAAGCAGGTACTCCCAGCTGAGTCAGATCTGTGTGTCAGGGAAGGACCACCCCCAGGATCTCGTCCATGTGGGACACCCATACACACACACACCCTCCCGGGGGATGGGAGATGCAGGCTAACAACCTCTTTAGAAGAAGCATCTGGGAGCAGTACCATAACTTTAAAAAGTCTCTCTAACGGCAACATTCGTGGCACTAATGGGCACACGAGGGGTCCTCTGGGGCCACTTGATCCTGCTGGGGTCTCACAGTCCCCACGGTGGCCCTCCCTGAAAGGTTTGCAACGCTTCGGCCCAGCAGTCTGGGAAAGCTATGAATTTGATGGGGATCCTTTGGAAAATTGCATTTCTGAGGACTAGAATTTAATCCCTCGTGATTTAAAAGCATATAAATATATATAAATGATGGAAGTTGTGCATATTTATTTTAGAAGTTAGAAAAGTGTAAGGGTTGACAGAGATGGTACCATTGGTGGGAATGCAGGCTGGTGCAGCCACTGTGGAAAACAGGATAGAGGTTCCTCAAAACCCTAAAAATGAAACTGCCTGTGGCCTAGGAATTCCACTTCTGGGTATGTATCTGAAGAAACCTGAAACACTAATTTGAAAGAATATACGTGCCATTATGCTCATCACAGTGTTATTTACAGTAGCCAACATATGGAAGCAGCTCAAGTGCCCATCAACACAGGAGTGGATCAAACAGCAGTAAAACTTATATACAATGAATATTTCGTAGCCATAGAAAAAGAATGAAGTTTTACCACTTGTGAAAGCATGGATGAACCTAATGGGTATTATGATAAGTGAAATAAGTCATTCAGAGAAAGACAAATACCATACGCTTTCACTTACATGCAGAATCTAAATAAAAAATACAAGCAAACAAATAAGCAAAATGGACTCATAGCTACGGAGAACAGACTGATTGTTATAAGAGGGGAGAGGGGTTGAGGAACTGGGTGAAAAAGTGAAGGGTATGAGAGGTATAGATTGGCAGTTACAGAATAGTCAAGGAGATGTAAAATACAGCATAGAGAAAATATAATCAATAATATGGTAGTAACTATGTAGGGTGCCAGGTAGGAACTGGAAATATTGCGGGGGAATACTTTGTGAAGTATACGATTGTCTAACCACTATGCTGTACACCTAACAACAGTGAAAAACATTAAATTAAAAAACACAAAGAAAAGAATAGATATCATACATATAGTCTCACCATCACCTAAACAGACACTTTTGGTATTTTGATATAATTGATAATATTTTCTGTTGTGCATTGGTTCTAAGTGTAATTGTAGTAACGCTGCATATAAAAGTTAGTATTATGCTTTCTTTCTTCCACTTAACAGGGCAGTCTAAACACATCTGTGGCATTAAACAGTTGTTCACATCACCCTTATTTAAACCAATAAATGCACCACAAAGTAGCCCATTTATTGATTTCATTATAGTTTGCTAACAATTCCACTATTGTTAGACACTGTTTCTCGTTTGTTTTTTACTCTTTCTATAAATAACAGTGTAATCTGCTTTTCTTTTTTTTCTTCTAAAGCTAGTCCCTGTCTGGGATTATTCTTAGCCCAAGTCGTCAGACATCAAGTTACTGGATCATTAGGTCGGGACATTTTTTAGGCTCTTGAGAACAGAGTCTTGTTGTTAGGAGTGTGGAAGCATGCCCGTCTCAGCATGTGTTATCATTTTAAAAATATTTTGCCAAGTTTCAAGAAATGCAGAGTTGTTGTCCTCACTGTGGTCTTCTCTTCTACACAGGACATCCACCTTCAAATACCCAGGCCTTGTGCTGTGTATACACGCACACACGTGTACAAAATACAGGGTATTTCTTTTTAACTCATGATATTAGCCAGAAATGTCTTTGTCTTGTGCTTTTTCCCAGCATTTCTTGAAAATCTTTCCAAAGTGTCTGCCTCGTATGCATGGAGATTTTTAATTTAAATCTATTCTCCCCCCCCCCCCCCTCCACTCCCACCCCCGTCTCTTCTGCTCCTTGAAAATGCAGCTCTTGAGGATGACGATCGCGAAGCAGAGGCTTGGAGATGAAGAAATCGGTGTGCGGCACTTTGCAGCCCACGAGCGGGAAGGCCTGGTTCAGCAGCTGGAGAGGGCGAAGGAGCAGGTGACTGCGAACGTCTGCCAGCAGGGACCGGGCTTGCACAGCTGGCCACACCCGGAGCAGAACAGACTGTGTCCCTGTTGCCTGGAGGGTGTGGGGAGTCTGGGGTGCGAGTCAGAGGAGGAAGGAGGATAAAAGCTGAAGGCTTCTCCTTCCTCCGTCCTCCACTGGGCTCCCAGGCCACCTCTGTGTTTCTGGCTTTTGCAGTAGGTCTGCTGTTACTTTGGGCGCCACTGTTCCCAGAACACACCAGGAAACCCGGGGTAGACAAGGGGAGCACAAAACACATGACCAACCGGCCTTCATTTGCAAGTTTCCACTCAAATGCTGAGTGGGGCTTTTTAGGCAAAATCTCAACGGGTACAGAGTCCTAGTTAGGGACCCGCTTAGAGAGCCCAGACTTCGCTTTCCTCCTCTGGCTAACTGGCTTTGAAGAGTGGAACAAAATTTCTGGGTCTAGAGTGGATTGAGAAAGTTCGTGTTAGCACGACCCTGGCTCCTGTTCCCAGCGTCAGGATTTGCCCTCTCCGAGCCCTTGATCTTGGGGCACGCCGCTGTCCGTAAGGGGTCCGTTCCGCTCTCCCAAGCTGGCGCTCCCCTCCCACCTTAGATATATTTAGTAAGTGCCTGGCAGGACTTGGTCCCCTTCCTTTTAGCTTTGATCGTATTCCAGTGAGTGGCTCTTACGGTTTTATAGCATCGGGTGGCGTTAATAAGCTCTCTAAAAGTCAGCCAACCACGCAGGCGCTTCCTTTCGTGGCCATAAAACTGGTATCTGAGGAACATCTTGAGTGAGGGCGCTTCCTTGGGTTTCAGATTGAGTCTCTGGAGCATGACCTGCAGGCCGCTGTGGATGAGCTTCAGGACGTGAAAGAAGAGCGGTCTTCCTACCAGGACAAAGTGGAGAGGCTCAACCAGGAGCTCAACCACATCCTGGGCGGCCACGAGAACCGCATCATTGACGTGGACGCGCTGTGTATGGAGAACAGGCAGGTGGCCAGACCCAGGCCTGCGGGCCATGATCCGTGGGCTAGAATGCCATCTCTCCAGGGCCTACAGGCTGGGAGCCCTATTCGCATTTGAGGAAACTGCCTGACCGGGAAAGGAAAGTCACAACCCCCCAAACAATGATATCAATGTCCTGTATTTGTAGTAAAAGTCAGAAAAGAAGTACCACATGCCTACGTAGTACCCCTTTCTCTCTCTCCCCACTTGGGTGAGCGGGTAGGGAGCCCGTCAAAGCTCCTTGTTACTGCTATCAAGGAGGGAGAAAAGAATAAGAAAATAAATTGAGAAATTCCCTGAGCTGTTTCTTTTCCCCGAGGCAGTTTTCAGTGTGTGTATAATGTTATGTCTGGGGCCGCCTCTTCCTGCCTTCCTTCCCAGTGGAATCATCTTAATGAGAATTATGTGAAAACCGTGTTGATAGCCCTTAGGGAACCTCTGCAGAGGGCTCTTCTGAAGTGGAGTTTTTGTGATTTGGGCACATTTGACCTTGATCATATCCATTTAAGCAGAGGTCACAAAGATACACTTTTCTCGCCTCCCTTCGGTGGTGAGAAGGCATTCTATGTAAAAGATGGTTCTTGAGACACGGGCTTTTCTTTTTTTCTCCTGTCCTATTTGAGTGTATGTTTTGTTTTTTTTGTTTTTATTTTGCCCCCAAACACTTTCAGGTTGTATTTTCTTTTCAGGTACCTTCAAGAGAGACTAAAGCAACTTCAAGAAGAGGTCAACCTCTTGAAATCGAACATTGCCAAATACAAGGTAGCAGAACCGTGACGATGACAGTGATGATTCACTATTGTACCTCTAAATGTCATCCTATCTTAATTCTCCTTTATGTGCCAAAGATATTTTAGTGCCTGCCTGCCCTCCCAGAGAGAGGCCCATAAGAGCTTTAACTCCTAGGAGGTAAACCCAAAATAACAAACACAAGGAAATAACTCTTGTGAGAGCTCCTTCTATTACTGTTATCAGGATGGGACACATGGAGACTCCTAGAATCTAGACATGATCGCCTCACCGCCTTGGTCCATACGACATTAGGCTTCTTATCCAGCTTTTCTGTAAAACATTCAGTCATCGGATACTATTTGTCTCATTATCATCCATCAGAAAATGGTTTCCAAGCGACAAAGAACAAAGATGAGGAAATCACAATCCAGACCATAATGCTCACGTCTCCCTGAAAGGACAGAATGCCTAAATTCTCTCCACTGTTATTTCCTCTCATTCCAGCACCATTAGTTTGATAATATCTATTTCTGCAGATGTTACTTGCGTGATAATTAGAAAAATCTCCTGGGTTTCTCCGCTTTGAAAATAGATTGATTTCTCTTCCTGAGGGTGAAGTTTTGCAGCAGGCTCAGTGCTTGGGAGAGCCTTCTCATTTTCCTGGCTTCTGATGTGGGCTTTTTTCCTCAGAAGTCTCCATGCTGTTCCTCTCTTCCATTCCATGGGGCCACACTTCAGTTTGTACCAGCCAAAGAAGAACACTGCTTTTAAAGATGTATAATTAATTCATAATTTTAAAATATGTACATCCATTTAGGAACATTTATTCAGTTCTTCTATATGCCAAGCACCGGCTGTGCAGAACATATCAATTTTAATGTAAGAGTCTCTTCTAGGAATGACATTTAGGTGGCATATATGAACTTCTCTTTCTAATGCCCGGGTAGCTATCACTGATCAATGGTGGCTCTTTTTCCACCCCAGCCATAGAATCCTTCCAAATACCACTAATGACTTCTGGGTATAGGTACATGAAAGTTAACCTGTTCTCCAGCTTGCATCTATTTGGAAGGGGTTTTCATCACCACACATTAGACTGGGTTCTTGCTTCCGATTTAGTAATTCGAAAAATATGCATCGAGTGCCTTTTATATTTAGGACAGGGTAGTTGCTGTCTCTCTACCAGTCACCAATTGAAAGAAAAAAAACAAACCCTTTACCGGGTCCACACAAATCCTGACCCTTTGTTAGGGGCTCAGAATTTGAACAGGTGGGCTGGCACTTAGAGTTGGCCAGGAGTTCTTACGTGCTGCATTGGAGGGCGTGTCTAAGCATAACTGGGCATTTTTCCATGGTTGGCTTTTCTGACAGGGGGTTTTCTTTTTCTCCCCCTGTGGCGTTAGAATGCTCTCGAAAGACGGAAAAACTCAAAAGGCCAGGGTAAATCCAGCAGCAGTGCTCTGACCGGAGTCCTCTCTGCAAAGCAAGGTAGGGGCCACCTGGAGAGGGGCCACCTGGGATCCCAGAATGCTGCAGCTGTCAGTCCACAAAACGAGAGGTGGACTGGGAACAGAGCTGATCCTTAGAAACTTCCACCAGCATCAGCATTCCCTGGAGGGCTTGTTAGCACACAGATCACTGACCAGCCCCCAACCCCCACCCCGAGTTTCTGATTTAGTAAGTCTGGGGGGCCCAAGAATAGGCATTGCTAAAAAGTTCCCAGATGATGCTGATGCCGGGTTTGAGGGCCCTGCTTTAAGAAGTTCCACCTTAGAGATTTTCTTCATAATGGGCCCTCGTTTGTGTCCCTTCCCCTGCCCCGTGCTCTCCTTTCAGAATGTCGTCTCTTCTCTGATCATCAGTTTAGCATCTCCGAGTACATGGTTCATTCAGCCTCGTCTAATTTCCCTTTGTCCCGGCCTCTTTGATCAGAATAGAAGCCTCGTAGCGGCTGAAATAATTTCATCACGGAACACGTGCCTTTTCCAAAGAAGCTTTTATTGATTGCAATTTCATTCCCCCTCCTTGTCGATTCTGATGAAAAATAATGACCTTCCAGGAACAGTCCAGGGAATAAATAGCAGAGAGCTTGCTTCTGACACTCACTATTTGGGAATTCAGTGTTAAACGTCAGCCTCACATTGAACAGGCGTGACCGGCCCCCTTGGGGCCTGTTGGCCATGTGGACAGCAGCAATCAGGTGGCAGTCTTACTCAGAGGCAAGGTAGCATAAAAAAGTGCTGACTTTCCAGCTTCCCTAATAACCAAGGCACTTTTCCAAGCCACTTCTCCTTTTTATCCCAGTAGGAAAGGACGGTCTAGCATTGTGTTTTTAAAAAGAAAACTACGCAGTGGATAAGGCCTGTGAACCCAAAGGTCACTGGTTCGATTCCCAGCCAGGGCACATAACCAGGTTGCACTCCAGGTCTCCAGCCAGGTCCGTAGCTGGAGGCAGGTGAAAGGCAACCATACATTGGTGTCTCCCTCTCTGCCTCTCTCCCTTTCCCTTTCTCCAAAAATAATAAATAAAAATCTTTAAAATAAATAAATAATTTTTTAAAAATTTAAAACAATACTCTATAGAAATGTGAAGTAGTCCATCTAAGGTTAGCATCTTTGACTGGTGAGAGGCAGTCTTATCCCTGCTGTGGGAATGCCAGCCATGCCCCAACTCCACGGCAGGGCGGTCCATCTGGACAGCCTGCCTACATAACCATTTGGCAGCCTGTTATGAAATAACTTAAACGGATGTACGTTGAGCCAGCAAGAAGTAACTATAGACACTTGCAAACATTTTGCTTCAAGAAAGTTCTTCCTACACTAGTTAACAACATAGCCACAAATTATTCCCTATACATGAACAACGAAGCAGGTACCATGTTTTGTTTTAGGAGATACGATGCGGCATCAGGTTAGGTGAAAAAAAGCAGAGCTTTTCCCATGTTTAAGGAAAAGCACTATGAATTTATCTATGTCTACATATAGACATAGAAAAAACAGTGTTCAAAAAATCTTTAGTGATTTATGCTGGTTCCTTTTCTTCTGCTTGGTGGGTGTGCAAATGCCGTTGTCTTTTTGTGAAATTGCTGAGTTTATCCACCCTTTCTACAAGCGTGCCCATACAAAATATATTTTGTAGTTTAAATAATCTAAATTATCTCGCTACCCAGTGGAGGCACCACACCACGGGAAATTCTGTTTTAAAGGAAGGAGTTCAGGACTAGAGTGATTGTTGTTAGCCTGGCTATATGACCTTCCATCAGTGTTTTTAATCCATCTGCACCTTGTTTTACCTGTCTAGGAAATGAGGATAAATGCTATTTGCCAGGTAGTTTTTTTTGTTTGTTTGTTTGTTTTTTGGTTCATTTTAAGTCTCAAATGAGTTAGTCTGTATAAAAGCTTGGTTGAAAGTATAAAATACTGGACAAACGCAACAGATTACTATCCTTTTAAAAACTGTTAACCAAAGTGCATGGGGACTTCCTCCTTTCTGTTTAACCTGCACACTGAATTTTATTTGGTTGTATTTGAACCCCATGAAGTGGACTCTTCAAAGCCACAGAGTAGCATGTAGAAGCTGGGCCCCTATCACGATCCAGGAGGAGCTGACACTAGCTTGCATTCCAGTGTTCCAGGTGGACATAAGGCTGAGCTGTGATTTTCATATTCCACCTAGTTCAGGATCTGTTATCTGAGGATCACGGATGCAGTCTCCCAGCTACTCCACAGTCCATTTCTGACCTGAAATCTCTGGCCACGGCCCTGTTGGAGACAATCCACGAGAAAAACATGGTCATCCAGCACCAGAGGCAGACCAACAAGTAGGTGGCTGGACCTTTGGGTGGGGGTGGGCAGGAGAGATGGGGGGTGATGGCAGCTGGTGGGACTATAGGCTTAAGGGAAGCAGGTGAGAACCACCCAATTTGGAAGGAAACTCCTTTAACTAGGACTATGCTTCTGCCTTGTGACAGCACCTTGGTCTCTCAGCTGAGGTCACGCCAATATAAATGGCAATTTGGATGGTACACTTGTCTGGGTAACTCAGCCCATTGGTCCTCCAGGCCTTCTTTAGGGGAGGCACCTCCTGAGGGCCATTGGCACCCACAGCATGACCTTGAGGGACTCTGAATGGGAATAGCAGCCAAGCATCCACTCCAAGGCAGCTGAACCTACAAGGGAATCTCATGTCACTCTTCAGGATCAGCAAGAAAAAAGATACCGAAAAGAAACAATTACAACAGAATGTCTTACTTGGTTATAAACATATTGACTGTGCTGGGCCAACTCAAGCAAGTTAAAGTAGCCATTAGAAATGAGAGAAGCGAGATGTGACGTGTTTAGAGAACAGTGAGCAGATGCAATTAAAGCAGCAAATACTGCAAGCAGGACTGGTTCATGAGCTCGTGCCCCGCGGTCGCTCAGCCCCTCACACTCAGAAGCGCCCTGCATTTGGTCTAATGCGCCTGCCTCCATGTTGAAAATTCTGAATTATTTTTTAATGACGGGGCTCCACATTTTCATTTGGCACTGGGCCCTACCAACTACGTAGCTGATCCCAGAACCACAATGACAGTGTGGAGGAAGTGAGCAGGCAACGAGAGGCTGGGTTTGCAGGAAGAGGGGGAGAGATGAGGGAGTCGGGGCCCTGGAAAATGATTGAGAGTATTGTAAAAACAAAAGAGAAAAAAAAGGAGATGGAAGTGAAGGGAAGATCGCGCAGGAGATTAAGATATATATAAAAGACGGCAGGAGCAGTGGAGGGAGTCTGGGCAATCTCAGAGGGATGACAAGGGTAATTTATTGACAGAGGTTTCAAAAATTCTTTTAAAAGAAATCTTAACCAAGGCATGAAACAGCCGAAGGCTGAAATGCAGATACTAACAAGGGAAGGGAGGAGAAATGGGACTCTCCCCAGAACAGGCACGAGGTCTCTTTTTCTCAGGTAGGTGCCTGCGGTGGCCCACACCGCTGCTGACCTGACACTCCCGTCCCCGTGACAGGTCGGTTTCCAGCCATGTCCCTAACATGACCTGCTGCGGCCCTGTGCATTTCCAAGGTCCCTGGGCTCTCACCTCTTTTGAAAAAAGCTGGCATTTTTATTTTGCCAGGTTTATCTTTGCTTTCATGCACGTTTCCATGCTTGACTATTTTATCATTTTGAATCATCTCATGGTTCCAATTTAAAAGGTTGAACAGCGATACACCGCAGGTCCCTGAATAATGTCAGTTTGTTATGATGTTGCTATGTTCCGTCGGAACTTAACTCCTGTTTGTATCAATTAGCCTATGGTAGACTTAATTTCATTATATATCATTTTGCTCTAAGTCAAAGCACCTATTGAGGACATTAAATTTGGACTCACTGTATCTCCAAACTATTGCTGTCTCTTACCCACGAAATTCCCCATTCCTGGAAGAAACCACCATTCCTCGTTTCTTATGGAATACAGGTATAAGTATCCCATACATAGTACACTGACATAGATGCTCAAAAATACCCATGTATGTTTATATAAATATAGATATTCTCTTTTTTTATACATAACAGATAGGACACATCTTTAAAACAGGTTTTCACTGTTCTGCACTTTGCCCATAACAATAGATCTTGAAGATTGCGTTATAGCAGTACATAAAGTACCTAATGTGCCATTTTTAATACTTAGAAGGTCTTACATTTCATACTTTTGATAAATGTTTTATTTGGGAACATGTAAAGAAGCTAATTAAACAAGAAATGAAGTGGGGGCTACCAACCAAACATGAATTTTGTCTGTCTGCTGTCATTCCCCATGACTTAGCATTTTATAACTAAAATAATAAGATAGCTTTGTTTTGGTGGAACCTCACAAGTAGGAATGAAGATACTCTGTTCCAGAAGTTCAGTTTCCACCGCCTGACAGTTCCCAACCACCCCTTGAGGTGTGATGAGAGCCGTCTTGAAGAATTGATGAATAACCCTAGGGCTTCACATTTTGAGAGCACATTCAATTATGAGGCATTTTGCTTGAGGTACTTGTTTCCACAAGATCAGGCCATTGCTGATTATCGTGAAAGACGAGGTGGGGTTCACTTGTCTTATAAACAGATTACAAAGCATCAATAGAAAAGGCAGATGTTAAAGTACCATTTCACTCTCTTGTCCTTCCCAACAAGCCATCCCTTTGCCAGCGGGGTGGGTGATGGGGGTGAATTTATGAAGATGTACTGGTGGCTTTTCACAACCCTTCCTGCTGCAGCTGAAACTGTTCGCTGCTCTTCCCCCTCCCTGGCCAACAGTAAATAGCTTGGAAGTTCAAGATCTTGGTAGCAGCCTGCGCAATCATGGATCAGAGCAGAGATTCTAAAGAAGGCCACCTGGGTGGAGGTCGGGGCAGGGCGAGCTCCAGGTTGTGCAGAGCATAGCCAGGTGCTGCTGCTGCTTCAGGCCCCGGATCTCAGCAGGAGCCCTCACTCAGGGATTCCTGCTCCCTGTGTTGTCCAGAAAGCAAGAACAGAGGCACTATGATGGCCAGGGCCTAAGCTAGTTCCATCTTTATAGATCCCCTATGTTGTTCTTATTACAAACTGCTACTGAAAATCCATCTAGAGGCCTGACATATTGAGGCTTTTCCTAGACTACTAGGTGGACATATGTTGAAGGTTCCACCACCTTAAAACAAATTATAGCTCAGTAAAAATTTTTTAAAAAATCTCCCACATCCTACCAAAAAAAAAAAAAATATATATATATATATTTATATATATATATATATATATATGTCATCTCTTAAGCCTGCTTATGCCTCAAGCTACTGCCCTAGCTGTCTCCTTCTATTCCCTGCTAAGCTCCTTGGAGAGTCATGTATATGCACTGCCTCCATTTTCTTATAGTCTGCTTTTGTCTCAACCCTTTCCCTGGGATTCTGGATTTCATCACCTCCACTGAACCATCTCTCTCAAGGGTCAGGCACATCTTCTAAGTGGCCTTTTTCACTTAGTGGTATGACCGCATCTAGAGGAAGACAGTACTGACTATGCCATTCCACCTGGAACTCTCTCTTGGCTTCAAGGCCCCACATTGCCCTGACTCCTCCAGGTGTGCTTCTCTGGCCCTTTCTCGCCTTATGCAGGAGGTAATCTAGTCCCCTGTCCTTCCGACTTCCATGCTGTTGCTGAGCAGATCCATGCCTCCAGGCTACACTGTTATCATTTTACTCCCAGATCTTTCCTCTCTCCCATACGTCCAGATGGGTATCCTGTAGACTCCTCATACTCCTCACCTACCTCCTGGTGGTTGCCCATGTCTTTGGCTTCCTGACATTCCCCCGGGCTTGTTTTGGACCACCTTCATTACCAACTTGGTTGACAACCATCTAACTGGTCTTTCAGCTTCTACTCATATTTCTCCCAGTCCCTTCTCAACTCTGCCTCCGGAGTACTTTTCCTAAATGTTATTATGCTGCTTCTCTGCTCAACACCCTGCAACATCCCCCCAGTGCCAGCGTATAAATCTTAACATTGTCAATATGGCAACAAGATGATCAAATCTGTATCCCTACAAGGCTCTTGGGATCCATGTTTCATGTACATCTTGCTTCTGCTCCACGGTTGTGCTGAAGGACTTGCGTATTTCCAGGCCCAGGTTTTGATTCTGGCCCCTTCACTTAGCAGCTGTGTCACCCTGGCCATATTGGTTGACCTTCCTGGGTCACAGTTCCCTCATCTGCAAAATTAGGGCAATACAAATTGCCTCATTGGTCGTGACAAGGGATTAAGGGGGATAATACTGTGCAGCACTTAAGAGTAATAGCTGGTACAGACCACGTGATGAACAAATATCAACTGTTATTAAAGCCTTCCACTAGCACCATACGTGTGCGTGTATCTGTGTGTCTGTCTCCCACCAGGCTTTTAGGCCCTCAAATACAGGGACAGGGTCTGCTTCTCTTCATTATCCTCTACAGCCGCAATAACTGTTTGTCGAATTGGTCAAACTGAATTGAAAGGACCTCGTTCCTACTTCCACCATCTCCATCTATAAATACAGCCAGCTATTAAGACTCAAATAGCCCTCTTCTCTCACTGGGCTGAATCACACCACATTCAGCGGACCACCTGCCATATTCTTTCAGTGTCGAGCCAATCAGGAGGTCCCTCTTTGTCATTTGAAGCATCTTGGGTTATATTTGGCAAGTCAGCTGTGGTTACATCCATATTTCAATGTAAACAGTTTTCAATGAGAATTTGCTCCAGACGTGATAAAGCTCATTTTACGTGGTCATTCCTGGGTATTGGTCAAGAGTATGAACTTCAGAGACAGACTGAGACTTAGGTTTGGGAACCCCTGGGGACTAAGAAGGGTTCCTGGGGGCAAACTAGACTCAAAAAAAAAAACACAAAAAAACCCCACCTTTCAACCATTTCTGCACAGGGCCTCCCACACAAGCCACACTTCACTGAGAAGCCTCTGCACTAACATGCCTGCTTCTGTGCTAGACTGCCTTCCTCTGCACTACACTGCTTGCCTGTGTTTCTGTCATGTTTCTGCCACCTGAGCCAGACCTTCTAAAGGAGTTGGAATCCTATTTCAACCAATAGGACTAAGCTGCTCTATTCCGACCAATCAGGATAGTTCCTTTGGACCAATCAAACTCATTGGTATCTCATTTGCATGAGGACAGACCAATCACAGATGAGGGGCAGGGACTTCTGTCTTATATAAGCCAGCTGCCCTCTAGATTGGAGAGGCACTTTCCACAGAAGTCTGAAGGCTGGGTGTTCTGGCTCCAGACCAGTGCAGCATGAAGCAAAGCAGACCAGAGCAGAGCAGACCATCACCAAGCAGACAGCTTCATGGCTATGCTCTAGCACTATCGAACTGTTCCATAGCAACGCTGTTTTCATAGCCATGCTGTATCACCATTGAGCTGTTTGCACTAAGCAAAGTTCCCTTCCTCACTGCACCCCAAATTGGGGATTCCTGTTGGCATTTGAACTGGCGCCAATGACCACGAGTTGATAGGTTCATGTCCAGATTCATCACCAGCTGAGACCTGCATGTGGTTTTGGTCAAGTTGACTAACTTCCATGCCTATTTTGTAATGGGAGAACTACAGTATGGTGGTGAGAGCACTGGGCGTTGGGAAAAACAGAGCTTTGAGATGAACTCTGGGTCCTTGGGCAAGCTGCTTAACTTCTCTGTTCCTTGGGGGGTCACGTGTAAAAGATGGATAAAAATACACTGTACACAGCCAGGTTTTTGTGTGGTCTGATGAAATAATGCAAGTCTGGTAGGTGTTCAGCATGGTCCCTGACCTGATTCATATACAAGTCTCAGGAAAGATTAGTTTTGCTTTTAGTATTAGCAGTGGTGCAGTTGCTATTATTATTGATACCATGACTATCACCTCAGCTTCTGCTGGGTCCATTTGATGGCCTGCAGCCCTGCATCAGAGGCCTGTGTCAGGCCAAAGAACAAAACAGTCACCAGACAAACTTAGGCAGGGCCTCTGAAAGTAGATTGTTAGGGACACAAGCAAACCCACCTCACTCCATTTCTGGGAGACATGGCTGTTTATCTGGGAACATCAGAAAAAATACAACCAAATACCTCTTCACCATGCCTCCGAACATGGCCCTGACAGCATCCTTCAATGTCCACAGAAGAGTTAAGCCTTATCTTTTGTTTCCAAGAGGCAGCCGCGTACAGATGATCTGATCTTGTTAAGAAACAGGCGTTAACTTGAACACGGCTGTGATTGCATCTCAAACCCATCGGCTGGTGAAAAGGGAGCTTGGATCAGAAGGTCTGAGCAAAATATTGAAAGGGAGATTACAAAGAATGGTGTTTATTGAAGGGTCAGAGCCATGAAAGCAGAACAGACCCAACAATTGGAGTGAAAATTGAAAGTAATTGATAAAGACTATGCAGAATTTAAGACTTAAGGAAAAGAGGCAAAGACACGCTCTAAGTACCTGGATGAGGAAAACCACATAGAGTAATGTCAAAGAGCTTTTTGTGAACTCAGAGGGAATGTTAATTAAGATGCTGTAAGTCAATTCAGATAAAATCAAGATGAATTCAAAGCCATATATGTATGTGCAGATGTATATATATTCATGTCTCCAAATACATGTGGATGTATGCAGCTATCTTTGGAATGTAAAGGGAGCTAGAACAATAATTCTGGTGTTCCTATTTCTCCTGTTAAAAGAGATCAAAGCTTTGCTATTAAGGATGTTTCTGCATCATTTTAGCATAGCAGTGCCAAGAAAATTCCCCAAATAATATAAAGACTAGTTTTTTAAAATTTCCAGGCTAATGGAGAGTGATTGAAGTTTTAAATGACCATGCAATCATTTCCCAATATATTTAATTTTGTGTAGAGTAACGAACGGAGGGGAAACTTGTGCCCACATTTATGTCTTTCCATGCATGCAGACCAAGTCTAACACGCAGGTAAACAGCAGAGCCTCTTCAAATAGACATTCCAGAACTTGCATATCAATGAGTCATAATGGTCATCTTGGAAAGAAATGTAATTATTCTAGTGATTCTGCGATTACTGAGAATCAAAGAATTCTTAAGAGAAATGTCTGTGTTTTAAAATTCACTCCATTGATAATTATAAGCCATGAAAAAAAAAATATTTGTTTAATCAAATGCATTTTTGAGCATCTACCTATCATCATGTTAGATAGCAATCAAGTACTGGATATCAGTCTTGATATATAGGCAAGGTCTAAGAAGACAGATTCTTTATTTTATTGACTCAAAGCAACATTACCAAGTATGTTTACCCACATTATTTGTTAGACTTGATTGTTTCCAAAACTCAGGTCTACCTTCAAAGAATCAAGGTGCGATACAACTATGGGTATTCAAAATTCATAGTCACTTTTAGAAATGAGCAATTCTTTAATAGAAATGCTGTAAGATGTTTGGGCAATGGTGGAATAATTGTTTAGCTTCTTTGAGGAGTTACCTTTTGGGGAGAGGAGTCACTTCAGTGGCAACATTTTAATATTTAAAAAAAATTATCCACTTTATTTTTATTTATATTTCAGTAGAGTATAAATGTATGTGTATGTATTCCATTTTTAGCTAATATCTTAGCTCTCAAAACATTTTCTATTAGTGCACTAGTGGGTTTTCCAAGCAGCTTCTCACAGCTTCAGGAGCTGAAAATATGCTCATTAATCTGTCTACTGAAACTCTCTCCACTTTCCCAGAATCCTAGGGAATCGAGTAGCTGAACTGGAGAAAAAATTAAGAACTCTGGAAGTTTCCGGTTTGTGGAGTCTTCCAGGTAAGCAGAACTTCATAAAATCTGTTTCCTTTTGTTTATTTGTTTTTAAAGGAAACACTTTCATAGTTTACTTTACAAATTCTACATTTTCAATGCCCTTTTATTTGAAGATCATTGCTGAGAAGTTTGTAAGTGTTTGAAACTTAGGAACTATCAGTCTGGAGAGAAATCAGAACATTAAGTAATTATGCAGGTTCTCATCTATGTAACTGTGAAGTTTTGCTAATTTAAATTCTGAAATTATCATTGTGTATGTGTACGACTTTTTAAAGATCTGTATGCTTTTAAAAAATTCATGAATATAGGAAATTGTTTCATTTTTGTTACTCATAGGTGTCTTATAAAGGTTTTTCCAATTTAACCATCATCCCTACAAATGAATGTGAGAATATACAAAGATTTGTTCAATTTAATTGTCTGTCCTAAAAAGGAAAATAGGAAAAAAACAAATGCTTTAACCAAAAACACTTGACAACTCCTTTTCTCTTCCTCTATCCCATGTGGCTTGAAAATCAAAATTTCCTGTGGATATTTTTGTTTACAGTTGTGTGCATGGGGAAATTCTGATGTTTCACTTTAACTAGCTATATTTATCCTGTTTGTCTTTAAGAAAAACCCCCTTCATGAGACCCTGATCAATCATTCCTCTTTTTTTTTTTTGAGGCCTCAGAAATATGTACTTATCATTTCCCACTCCCTCCTCTTCCCCTGTAAGCAATGTTGTACATACATATATTTTAGTTACTTAACCTTTCTGCAAAAATTAGTCTCCTCTTTTCTTGATTCCTATCCTTTGCTTCCCTATAATGTAAGAGGAATGAAAACTGCAGCAGGGATATGGACAGCAACATATTTCTTAATGTAAATCTGAATAGCTGCCTTAGATTGCCTGGAAGTGTATTTCATAAATTGGAATTTTTAGCAGCACTTCCTTGAAGTTGAGGTCAAAAGACCTAACAGAACTAATTAGTGGCGGGTGCCATCCCAGGGATTTGAATGATCCATTTTGCACAAGAACCTTTTGATGCGTTTAAAACCTTATCTTCTTTGAAGGCCTTTCTTTTATTGCATTGAATTTCAACACGGTCGGGCAAATTTATCGTTTATTTGTGCAGTCACATTGCTATTTCTGTGCATGTACTAAAGTTTTGATTTTTTTTTTCCTGCTCTCCAAGTGACTTAGTGAAATTTCACAATGTTTTATTTCTACTATTTATGTAAAAAACTGGCAGTTGAACAAGAATGAATGCTGAGAATTTTCTGTCTCTGGTGATGTTTGGTCTGGGTTGGAATAGCTATTATGCAATAACAATTATTTCTTTCCTTCCTTTTGCTGCCCGAAGGCCTGAGCTACAATGTTTCAGTAGGATTTGGGAGTATGTTCTATTTGAAATCTCTGTGTTTGTGGCTAATATCAGTAGTGCATTGATATCATCCATGCATGTAAACAAATAGAAATGCATTCTGTAGGTACCCTTATACTTCCCAGGTTAGAACAGTTCATTGAAATCGGGAATTCTATTAGTGCAAAGCTAACATTAAAGGGTAGGAATTATCTTTGAGGGACACAGCTGAGTGGATTTTATGCCACGGCCACGTTTGTTCTAATCTCTGGCCCCACAGAGATACCCAGTGGGAGGACAGGGAAAAGAGCGGCAATTTCGCAGTGGAATAGCATTGCCCTGGCACAGTGATGAAGGACGTTACAAGGAAGCATCGCCTTCCTATTCTCCCCAGGGCTGGTGAGAGTAAGCAGGGAGGGGCCCCTTCCAGTGGCACTCGGACTGTTCTGTCTGCTCGTTGGTGGACTCATGTAAGGTGCTGAATGGTGGAGCAAGAAGCAGTCTGTTCTTTTCCTCTTACTGTTCCCCCCAGCTCCTCCTGTTCGTCCTCTTCTTTCTCTACGTTTTCCTCCCTCCTCCTCTTTCTTTCTTTCTTTCCCCAAATGGGAGCCAAAGTATAGTGTGTTCAGCCAACTGGAGGACACTAGGTCTCAGTAGCTTCAGAGAATTGCTCTGTCTTACTTACCGTCATCTCGAAAGTATCAGCGTCTCCTCCAATAAATCAGTCCATCAATGTGTTTGATACCTTTTTGAGCATCAACTTGGTGAATTTAGTTCTGTACCAGGTATTCTAGGACATGCCCTGCACTCACTCCCAGAATCCACTTTCCCATGAGGGAAGCAAGATGAACGGACATCAAGCAGTGAGAGGAAAACAGAAGACAGTACCTGACTAAGCGCTGAGGGATGCAGGTGTCAGTGCGTGAGGTGTCCGTGACTGCTAGACCTGGAAGGACAGTTGAGAGCAGAATGTTCTGGGATGGTGAATCCCTGGTGTACAACGCACAGCAGCCAGGCCTGCGACTGACAGACATTGAGCGTCAATCACATCGCCCTTCCTTGGTGACCTCCCCTATAGCCCTTGGACCAGTCTTCCCCTGGTGGCCTTCCAGGAGGCCCCATTCTGGTCAGAGTGGCCACGTGGCCTAGTCTGATTCCCTCATTTCAGGTAAGGAAAGTTACCTTACGGAAGCCCAGGAGGTTAGGTGATGACTGAGGACACAGTGGCTGCTATGAGAACCCAGATGCTCAGATCTTCATTTGGGTTCCAACCCCTCCCCCTTTGATCATGCTTTTCCTCTGATGCCCTTCTCCCTCCCTCCTAGCTCTCTCAGCCCACAGTGTCTAGCTCTTGATGCTGTCTGACAGAGTTGGAGCAAACTCGTGATCTTTCTGGGGAGCAGGCAGGCTTCACAAATGTCACAGCCTGTGAAGAAGGCATCCAGATAGCAAAGGGCATTTCACAGGGTTTGACCAGTCTCTGAGAGGCAGGAAAAGTATGGGGCTAAGGTGAGGAAGCCAGAGGGTGCCCCCCCCCATTGACTACACCCCTCAATGAGGAATGCCCCCACCCTTTGCTGGCCTCTCTGCAGGGACATGGTGCCGGGGGAGCTCTGCAAGGAGGTGGCCCGGCTATGCTTATGTCCTCAAAAGAAACCCTAAATGCCGGAACAAATCGGGCCAAAGAAGAGCCTGGCTCTGTGAGCTTTTCACTTTCATTCTCTCCTCCAGTTTAAGCATCAGGCTGAGGAGGAAAATATGCATTGGAAATTCTTGGTACTTTTCGGAGAAGATGAGGGATGTTATGTCAGGAAGCATCAGGAGGGCTCCTGGAAGCCCGCACTCCAGCTGAGGGGGTGGGAGGGGCACGGTGACCTTCTGCACTAGTTCAGGTTTGACCCTAGTTCGGGGCCACCCTTTCCCCACTCCGCATCCTCCGGTCCGACACCCAAAGTGAAACTGGAACAGCCGACCATCCAGTTAGAGCTCAATGAGTCGACATAGATGGAATCTAGCCTGAGTTAGGAACAGTAGAACTGGGATCCTTCTAAGAAAGATCTTTGAGTCCTTCAAATGTTTTGTGAGAATGACCAAATATTGGCATTTTGCCTTAAGGTTAGAAAAGGGTTTCCCCAGGCCGGCATTGGGGGGAGGGGGGTACTTAGCTTCTCCCCAGTCCCCACCTTGATGGGTGTGAATGAGCAGTGGCTTTTGTTCTCCTTCTCTCTCTGCTTGTTCCTGCGTCTTGGAGAGGTTTCGGGCACCAGCTGCAGCATTTTGGAGGGGCCTTTATGGACTGGGCGATGCCCTGTGGTCTCCATCCTGGAGAATTCCTCATGGCAGGAAGGGCTTGGGATCTCAGCGGGCTCCCAGCTCCGTCCGTAATTCTGAGTCTTTGGCCACCAAGGCAGAGGGGCCAGGGAGGCTGGCTGGTCGCAGAGGGGCGCTGTGTGTCTCTTAGTGAGTCCCCATAAGGCCAGGGAGCTGCCAGCCTACCTGCGAGGTAGGCCAAGAGGTGGGTCAAGAGGTGCTTTCCTTTCCCCGACCGGAGGCCAGTGTCTGCTGCCCCTGGCGAGAAACAAGAAGTCCATCCTGAGGCACCTGCTGTGGGGTCAGAGTGACCAGAAAACCCTCAGAAAGTTCCAGATGGTCCTTCTGCAACCTAGAGGGATTGTGTTGACTTCATTCTGAGAGTCTCTTGACAACATCCCAAAGGTTCTCTTTGGGAAGCCCCTCCAGACTGCGGCCTGGATTTCCCCCCATATGTGAAGAGTAGCTGTGCTGGTGGTGAACTTTGGGGTTGGCTCCTGTCAGATCTCTGTTCTTCTGGGAAGCCCTCAGAGAGCAGAGAAACCAGGGTGCATGGCTGCTAACAGGACATGGCCCTGCCTGAGGCAGCAGCGGAAGTCAGGACTCCCAAGAATGCACCTGCCATTCGCTCACACATTTATCAGATGCCTATTGAGCAGCTACCATGTGCAAACTCTCTACTACGGTCTCGGAAACCAAGCTAATGAGATATGGCCTAGTGGGAAGATGGTGTTATCAACAAATTGAAAGGAAAAAAGCTGACAGGAAGAGAGTGAAATATTTAGTAGCTGTCTGATTAAATAAAAATGAGCTAAATGCTCTGCATCGTGGACAAGGACTGGATTCTGGCTCAACTGGAGGGAACCTAAGACAGGGGCAGGAACCCAAAAACGACACGCACACACTCAATAATGATCTGACGAGAAGTTATGTCTCTAAGTTGCTAAATCACGAGGTGCTTTAAACAGAAATAATGAGGGCCAAAGAGAGATGAGAACTCGGGTATAGAACCCAGGTTCACCAAAGGAATGAAAGTCTTCACAAAAGTAATACGCTGTGCTCCGTTGAACCCGAAACTAAGAGCATAGAATGCGAGAACCTCTGACTCAAGTCCCATTTAATGACTGGGCTTTAGACAGGGTCTTGCATTAAGTTGAACAGCTGAGGTTGGCACATAAGCTGGGACGTGGCTCCTTCGAGGTGCCCACTAAGAGAGCCCTGAGGCCTCATGGAACAAAGTTCGGGATCCAATCCTGCCTGGTTGGTGCCTTTCACACCTGTGGCGGCATCCTGTGTTTCCACGTGTTCTGTGTCTGTGCTCATATGCTTCTGTTTTGCTCACATGCTACTTCCCCACTCCTCACCTCCACAACTGGCCGTGGCCTTCAAAATAGAGTGGTAATGTTTTCCATTTCACCTTCTCTTTGCCTCATACTTTCCCAATCCACTGAGGGAGTTCATACAAATAGGTGAAAGGTTTCGGCTGGTCTGGGACCAGCCAAAGTTTAGCTGTGATCCTTTGAGGGACCTGGTACTACCCAACTTGTGACAGAGTTATTATTCAATATTAATGACCAAATTAAATTAAATCATATGTAGCATATAGGACAGTGCTATGGAAGGTGCCTACTAAAGTAGCAATTTTAACGGGTGACACTTACCGAGTGCTGACTCAATGTCTAAGTGCTTGTCATGAGTCAGTTTATCAAAACCACCCAGTGAGGCAGGCTGATATTCTCATTTAACAGGTGAGGGCTCTGTGGCTCAGAGAGGTTCAGTGACTTGCCCAAAGTCACCCAGCTAGGAGGGGACAGAGTCCAGGGCACAAACACTGGAGTGTGGCCCTAGTCCGCTCTCCTAAGCACCTTGCAGTGTTGTTCCTGTTACTGCCCCCCCCCCCAACCAATGCCACTCAGTGTTTGGCTGACGTACAGATGCCCCTTAATGGTGGCCTTTGTGTGCAGCCATATCCTAAGCAGATTCTCAGGGTTCATTGACAGTTGTGGCCTGTCCCCACATTACAGAAACGGCCTGCTGGCCATTTCCCTTCCCCAGCATTGCCCACGACTGAGGAAGGTGCTTTGTTCACCAGCCAGCCCACCGTGTGGGGGTGAATGTGTGATAGCAGGGACTCCATTGAGGACCTAATATGTCCACTTTCCCCTTTTCCACGACAGGGGGCAAGGACACCATCCTGTTCAGCGACGCCACTCTTCCCACCGTGCAGAGGTCCAGGTCCCCTTTGCTGAAGTTGGTGGAGCAGCCCACTGAGAACAAAGCAACCCCCAAGGATGGTAAGCAAAGCTCATGCCTGGGACAGAGGAGGGCCCGGTAGCCATCAGTCCTGCCCCTTCTCACAGCCCCAGGGGCACGGTTGGGTCATCCCTCATTTCTTACTTTTTTCTTGCGGTTTCCATGGGTTCATCTTGTTTGGAGCATCCAGCAGAAAAATGTAGCCCCTGCACGTCCCATGGTGATGCAGAGGTTAAGAGTGAGGGCTCAATTTGTTCAACTTGGGTTCATATTCTAGCCTCAAGTCCTGTTGGCTGTGAGGACTTGGACTTGTAGCTTAAGCCTCAGTTTCCTTACCGATCGGTGATGGTGCCAACCTCAAAAAAGGTCCTGGCTCATGGTAAGTGGCCCAGGAATCAGTTGCATGGAGAAAACAATCTTCTGCTCTACCAGGCACACTTTCTGGAGGCAGGGTATCCTGAAGGGGGCCATTTAGGGTGCAGATGAGCCAGCAGGTGTAAGAGCCAAGCCTCTTCCCAAGTGACAGTCTTGCTTCTTCAACTAAACTGTCCCCCACATCTTTCTAAGTTTGGCTTGTCTTCTTCCTCCATCCCCAGTGCGGTTGGTGGCTTCCAAAATGGCCCCAGATGACTCCCTCCCCCTGGTATTCATGGCCTTGTGTAGTCCTCCCCTGCATTGTATTAGGGTTGATCTGTGTAACTTAAAGAACACAGCAGAAGTATGTGACACCCACGGCTAGGTCATGAAAGACATGTGGCACATGCTTTGCTCGCTCTGTCTTGGATCATTCACCCTGGAGGAGACTGGCTGCCCTATATGCATTCATGTGCTGTGGAGCTGAGGCCTCCAGCCATCAGCCTGTGAGGGGTCATCTTGGAGGCAGGTTCTACAGCTCCAGTCAAGCCATAAGATGACGATGGCCCTGGTCATTTTGCATGCAACCTCATGCGAGACCATGAATCAGAGCCACCCAGATCATCTGCTCCCAGGCTCCTGAGTCTTAAGCTGCCACATGTTGAGGCCGCTTTTTACCTAGTAGTACATGACTGACACCCCCAGCCTGTGGGCATCAAGGTCCTTTCCTTGAACATCTGCATTTTCTCTCCATCTTCTCTTGCTCCAGAATCACGCCTTCAACCATTGTCTCCATGAAAATATTCTCAAATCAGACCTCCCCACCCAAGTACTCTATAGGCTTCACAAATATGACATCACCAGCTCTTCCTGCCTCCTTCTTTCACCATCACCCTCGTGGCTACCCAGGCTAGAAACCTTAGTGTCATCATTGACCACTGTCAACTTTCCTTCCTCATCCACTTCTGGTCTTCAGCCCAACCCTTTCTTTAGTTTCATGTACCTTCACTCCTCCCACTTCTGACTTGGTACAGGCCCACTTACTGCTCAGCAGGGCTTCCGTCCCAGCTTTCCTGCCTCCCGGGCCCTCCTGACTTCATTTCCACCTTCATCCTGACACTTGAACACGAAGCCCTAGGCACGTTGCTTTCCATCTTGTCTGCCCCAAACCGCGGTGACTCCCAGCTGTCTTCCACTTGAAATCACAGCTCCACGACCTGGCCACCCCTGCCTTTCTAACCTTACAGTTCTCTGACATGAAAACTGTGTTTAATCAAAACACAAAACTGGGCTAACCAGCTCAATCAGTTAGCTTTTTTGTATAACAAACCAGCCCCCAAGTTAGGACTTAAAGCAGCAACAAGCCTTTTGGTCAGATGAGTGGGTCTGCCAGCTCACACATCTGGACAGCTGTGTTTTGAAGCCTGTGCTGGTCACGCATCATAGTGCTGGAATGGTAAGAATAGAAGCCAGGACAGGTCTGGGGTGTCAACAGAGGTTTCCCAGGTACGCGCAGGGAGAATTCCTAGAAAGACACCCTGACTTGGGCCGGGCACACACTGGCCAGAAAGCAAGGCTGCATCTTCCCAGCCAGCAGCGTGTGGCTGTTTGCAAGGCTGGTCTATAACACAGCCCAGCCCACTATGCAGTTCACAACAAGTCTTGGCTGATGGTCACCCTATGCCAGTATCCAGCAGCCACGTGCAGAGTGAAGCCTTCTATCTGCTCCGGGCCTGCCAGGCCCATCAAACTAGCTTCATTTTCACCAGACTGGCAGAAGTGGCGGAAGTAATGGCCTGATTCAAAACGATCTCTTCCTGGGTTCCATCATTAGCTCTCATTGTTCCAACCCCAGCGTGGGTGGAGACGAGCAGGCATTTATGTAGCAGTGCTCGGTGTTGGGGGTGGCCGGCCTCGTCACCACGGCTCTGATTAATTCCAGCAGGGAGCAGCTCACACTCAGGGGACAAACCCATCAGAGGCCAGTTAACAAAGGATGACAGATGTTCCCTTTGGGCTGATGGGAGTGGAGGGGACACATTTTTAGGGAACTAGCCATCTTTCCTTCAGAGATTATTGCTTCTTCATTTTTTTAGAGAAAATGCTTTTCCTTTCCACACTATTTGTGTCATAGTGCATTTGTATCAGTTGATTGCCCCATCATTATTAATATGTGTATTGTTATTAATAAGTATTAATGATGCTAATTCTGTTTGCCAAAACAGCACAGAATAATTACTGTTATTTATAATAATATTTCCCTACTCTGGGCAAGTTCAGAAATCTTTCTTTTATGACAATGGTGATGCTGGGTGTCTGTTCTCAAGGGGAAAGTGAAATTTCCACAGCTTAAGAGTTAATGTTCCAGAATCGCAGAATTAAAGGGAGATTTTGCTCCCACCGCGAGTAACCAGTGTCCCTAGTGTGAGTTCAGCCATCAAGGCATTTTCAGCGACTCTGTTTGGTCTCCTCGTTATGACTGGAGTGTTTTTTTAGACACCTGTTGGATAAACAAAAGGGAGGAGTGTTTTGGTAAATCTGCTGTGGACCCAGAATCTAGACCTGAAGCCTGGCCTCTATATCGCTAAGGTCCAGAGGCTCTGAAAAGCTGGTCTTTATCAGAAAAACATCCCTGACAGAACCACAGAGAATTTCAGCCTTGTCCAATCCTTTTTAAAGCAGCTGCGCTTTGACCTCTAATGATGATTCCCTACACCCCAAAAGCAAAGTTTTTAAAGTTCTCCCTGCTAATGCCAGAGGCTTGCCATTTTCCAAAAGAGTCATAAAAGGTCTGTCCCGATAGTATCGGCCATGAACAATGTTTTAATTAGATTGACATTAGCTCAATACTTTCAGGACAGACCTTTGGACATTTGTTTATAAACAGGCTGCCACCTCAAGAAATAGCACAAAGCAATGTGCCAGCAACCAGAAAACCAGAAGTCTCCAGTTACACCTCATCTAGATGTAAATGAAGGCAGAGAAGCTTAACCTGACCCACAGTAAAAATACTACAAATGGTTTAGGGGTTACGTTGTGACTGGGAGGGTTAATTACATTTTCAGGCCACTTTAAGTGTCCTGGAAGAAGTAATGTCATAAGAGAAGTTTCCAGAAGGAGTTCATCCATCTCATGCTGGTGAACAATTTCACCGCAGAAATGACCGCCATTTAGTCCTTGGGCGTACAACTCCTCGCACCATTCTGAACGCTTAGTCATTTTGACTGGCTCCCTTGCTCCCTGTGTAACCACCATAAAAATTTCACTTGTTAGTGTGAAAATGATGGGACTGCGTCCCTGAGCTACCTCAGAAGTAGCTAGATGTTCGCGTGAGTTGGAAATGTGTGTACATGTGTGTCTCTCTCTCTGTCTTTTTCTGAAAGTGCTTTTAGGGTAGCAACCTGAATACAACCTGGAACAAGAATCGTAAATTCAAGGATTGCTTTACTTATTAAGGCCTGGTATTTAAATATACTAATAGATTCACTTATTCACGAATTAATGTATATGTCCATAGATTCAAACATTTAATAAGCTATTTGTTAAGCCCCTACTGTAGAACATTGGCAAAGTTAAAAAATTAATCTGGTAAGATTTTATACTTCAGGTTTTTAGAAGCCAAGTTATAATGGTATAGGTAACCATTTAAGAGTAAAAAGAAGTACTATGTTCCCTTGGAGGTCCAGGCACAGCCTTGTGGGGATTAGGACACTGGGGAAGTTACTTCTGGTTGGACTTAATCCTGTAGGCTACAGGATGAGGAGGTGGTGGAGCTGACTCTTGAAGGTGGCCATCTGGATACATAAAGGAACGATGGCCCTAGAAGAATCACCCTCCTAAGCAAAGGTGCAGCAGGCAGGGCTGGGATGCCATTGAGAGTTCCGTGTAGCTGGAGTCTCGGGATATAAGGAGAAGAGCTGGGATGTCAGATAGAAAGGTCATGGATGTTGGGTTATTCAAGTCCTTGAATATCTGGCTAAGGGCTACGCTCTGTTCCTGTGGCAGTGGCAGGTCGAAGGTTTTATAGCTGGGGAAAGGCGTGGTCGGAATTGTGTTTCACACTCACAGTACTCCTCAAACTATAATGTGCACCTAAATGGCCTCAGATCTTGTTCAAATGACAACTCTGAACCAGTAGGTCTGGGGTAGGGCCCAGGGGCTGCATGTTGAACAAGCTCCCAGGTGATGCAGCCGGTCCATGGACCCCACTTTGAGTCCCAAAGCCTTAGAAACAGTCCCTCTCTCTCAGGTCAGATCAGAGCAGAGACTAGAAGCAAGGAACCAATTAGGAGCTAACATAAATATCCTGGCTTAACAGATCTAAATAGTGTTGGTTTTTTTTTTTTTTAATTAAGGCCTGTTTTGTTCACTCATTTATGAATTTCATTAGAAGCACAAGTGATGGGCTCATTTTCGGGTACAATGCTTACTGAGGTCAATGAGTTCTCAGGAGAGTAATACATAGTTATCTGTGACTAAGCACACAGTTTAGAAAATATATTGTGGACTTGGTTGAACTTCTGTCCCTGGGACTTTTTCTATGGATATCAAAAAAGGCTAACGAGAATGATATGGCTTCTTCTGAAGGTGAGAGACAAATGTGTATGGGTAGGTGTGGGGATGGCCAGCCTGTCACCTTCCCCAATGAGTCGCAGCCACCAGCTCTGTCTACAACCATCTTTTCTTCCTTCACTGTGCCCCACCCTTCTTTTTTTTTTTTTTTTTTTAATTTTATTTCATTATTTTTAGAAAAAGGGGAAGGGAGAGAGACAGAGAAGGAGAGAGACATCAATGTATGGTTGCGTTTCACCTGCCTCCAGCCACAGACCTGACTGGAGACCTGGCTTGCAACCTGGTTATGTGCCCTGGCTGGGGAATCGAACCCTCGACCTTTGGGTTCGCAGGCCGGCGCCTTATCCACTGTGCTACCAGCCAGGCCCACCCTTCATTTTAGTAGCTTCGCTTCAGTCTTATGGTGGGTCTGATCTCACCAATGTTTCATTTCTTCCAAAGTTTCTGAGAGTTGTTTTTAGCAGTGTTCAGCCATTTGTAAGTTTCTTCAAACTTTAAGTACTACTTTAAGTAACCAAATGCTCAAAAACAATCCCAGCTTCTAAATTAAATGAATAGGTGGTCAAAACATACCCTAATCTTTTTTAACTTTATTTTTCAATTGCAGTAGACATTTAATCTGATTTTACATTAATTTCAGGTATACTGCATAGGGGTTATATATTTGTATCATTTGTAATGTGATCCCTGGATATTTTTAGGACCCACCTGGCACCATACATAGTGATTACAACATTATTGACTATGTTCCCTGTGCTGTCCTTTACATCCCCATGACTATTTTGTAACTGTCAATTTGTACCTCTAATCCCTTCACCTTTCTACCCAGCCCCCCAATCCTCCTCC
The DNA here is from genome assembly GCA_004026585.1 of Noctilio leporinus. Classification (NCBI taxonomy): domain Eukaryota; kingdom Metazoa; phylum Chordata; class Mammalia; order Chiroptera; family Noctilionidae; genus Noctilio; species Noctilio leporinus. Next base: position 52,281 of record PVIW01002441.1, read on the forward strand.
CCTTTGGCAACCATCAGCCTTTTCTCTATCTAGGAACCTGTTTGTTTTATTATGTTTAGATTCTGCATATAAATAAAATGTGGTATTTGTCTTTCTCTGTCTGATTTATTTCACTTAGCATAATACCCTCTAAATTCATCCATGCTGTTACAAATTGGTAAGATTTTGTTCTTTTTTAATGGCTAAGTAATATTCCATATATATAAAAAAAAATTTTCATCCAGTTGTCTATTAATGGACACTTGGGCAGCTTCTATGTTTTTTGGCTGTTGTAAATAACACCGCAATGAACTTAGAAGTGCAAAAATCTTTTTGATATGTGTTTTGGGTTTCTTTATACCTAGAAATAGAATTGGATATATACCCAAAGTGGAATTTCTAGGTCATAACGCAGTTCCATTTTTCAGTTTTTGAGGAACATCCATAATGTTTTCCATTGTGGCTATACCAGTCTGCATTCTCACCAACAGTGCGTGAGGGTTTCTTTTGTGCAACATTTTCACCAACATTTGTTATTCGTTCACTTGTTGATGATAGCCCTTCTGACAGGTGTAAGGTAATATCTCATTGTGGTTTTAATTGCATTTCTCCGATCACTGTGACCTTGTGCGTCTTTCCCTATGTCTATTGGCCACTGTATGTCCTCTTTGGACAAGTATCTATTTAGGTCTTTTGCCCATTTTTTATATTGGAGTGGTTTTTGTTGTTGTTTTTGTTTTGATTTGTTTTGATTTTTTTTGCTGTTGAGTTGTGTGAGTTCTTTATAAATTTTGAAAATTAACTTCTTACTGGAAATATCATGGGTGAACATCTTCTTCCATTCAGTAGGTTGTCTTTTTATTTTGTTGATGGTTTCCTTTCTGTACAAAAACTTTTAAATTTGGTGTATTCCCATTTGTTTGTTTTCTCATTGATTTTGCTTGCCTGAGGAGATATAAAAATATTGCTAAGAGAAATGTCAGAGTTTTTACTGCCTGTGTTTTCTTTTAGGAGTTTTATGGTTTCAAGGCTTTAATTTATTTTGAGTTTATTCTTGTGTAAGGTGGCCTGGTTTCTTTCTTTTCTTTTTTTGCATGTATCTGTCCAATTTTTCTAACACCGCTGTTGCTATGCAGTCTGGCAGGGACCTCAGAGTGTCCTGCCCTTCATTTTCTATCTGGGGAAAGGAGGACAGACAGGTCCCCCCATCACCAAGCAAGCAAGTAGGGAAGTGAGGGCTGCTCTCAGGGCTCCTCTCCCTCCTGTCCCCACTCAGTTACAGCTCGAGAATTTCTGTTGCTGGCTCAGGGGTCAGGGAACAGTTTAGCTGGGGACAGAGGGAGCCTGAAGCTGCTTTTGCACAGCGTTATTGGAATTCGAGGAGTCTTCAGCGTGTGCGTCAGAGGCAGGTGCTGATGGAGAGCAGGGAGGGGGAGCGGAACCAAATTCTTCCCCAGTTGCGCTGCTGTTTCCACCCTGGAGGCAGACAGAATCCTTTTTCATTTCTAAAGAGCCCCAGGTCCCTTCACTGAGCTACAGAACATACAAAACCTTTGTCCTCAATTTCAATAATTAATGGGCACGAGGAGCTACCAGTGACACAGGTGATAAGGGGCCCTGGACAGGACAGGTTGTGAAATGACGCAGGTGCTTCCGTTCCCTCCCTCGGTGACACCATAACCACCACAGCACCTGCCGCTTTCTCTTTGAACTTGAGTCCAGGGTTCCCCTCCACATGGGGTGGGGGGAGTTGGAGGCCCCACGGCTGGCAGGGAGGTGAGGGCCGACTTCCAGCCGGAGGTCTGATGCTGTCCTCCGTCTGTTCCAGGGGAGGTTCAGACGCAAGAACAGGATGAAAGCCAGGCCGCGGCAGAGGCGTTGACAGCGCTGGAGGAGGCTGGGAGGCCTGCTGTCAACTCCCCAGCAAATCGGAGCCGCGGGAGCCAACGCAGGCGCTTTCATCCTTCATTACCCCAGTTACCTTCCGAGGAGGAAGGAATGAACAGGCTTGGGAGAGAAATAATGAAACTGACAGAGGAACAGGCAGCTGCGGAACCGGGAGGGGTGGGGGAGGAGAGTCCCGTGGTGGGGGGACTGAGGAACCATCGGGGGCCGCCCCCCAGGTCTTGCCCGGATTCCTCCGAGTGCAGCCAGCCAGCACCCCATGCTGCCACCCTGGAAGACGGCAAGGAGCCAGCAGAGGGGGGCGGCCCAAGGAGCACCGTGAGAACATGAAGGGGACAGGGACCTGGCATGATGACACATCAGAGGCCCGGGGAACCCGGGAGAAGTCCGCATCAGATGGCTCTCTGAATTGCTTCCTCCCGAAACACCTCCAAGTCCGCAAGTGAGAAAAGACGCAGCTCCTGTCGCAAACTGCCACTATTCCGAGGACGCCAGCATGGCCTGATTTATTAAACTCGGGTCCTCGGGCTCCTCGTGTCATCATCTCTTTCTGCCGAAGACGCGCTGCTGTGAACGTGGCCAGGCACCGAATCGCGCCCGCCATATGGCTGGTTTTCCGCATCCGTCTTTCTGTCAGCGTTTGTTTTATTAGATAAGATGTGTTTTGTTTTTTTTTTTTTAATTGTTATTAGCATTTAGTTTTGTTGATCCAAATTATGGGAAGAGCTTGAAACCAAGGGGGTTTTTCATCGGATCCCGGTCTTTGCAGCGGGAGGTGGCTGGGGAGGAAGGTGTAAGTGGGGGTAATGGGTCCGGAGGGCCCTCCGTGCACGTCATCCTGTGTGGGCCGCACCGAGGCTGTTCTGGGCCTCCCACCCGCAGCACGGCCTGTCTAGGCCTCCCCCGGTGGCATGGGGCTCATCCAGGCTCAGAAGGTTGGGCTTCCCGTTTGAAACCCACAGCCAGTGTGGAGACCTGTTTGTCGATGGCTGGAGCTGAGTTTTCCAGCCTGTTAATTCTGGAAGATTAATCGACCTGGATGGATGGGAAATAAGAAGGGAAGAGGGGGACTCCAGGGGCGTGTTGATTTTCTGTTTCTGAGCTGAGATGAGAGCCGGAAGATGGAAGTGCCGCCTCTGTCATTCATCCTGCTGTGCAAATAGGGTTTTGCAGCTTTTGGGATGGGGGCAAGGGAGAGCCGCCTAGGGCCAATTTCCCACCCCACTGAAGCCTGGAACCCTTCACTCCTCCAACAGAACGAGAAGTCTGCCTCCTTTGTGTGCCCCTGACCCATACCCCCAGGGAATGGGATTTTAAAGACAAAACATAGGACTTGTGGCCCTGGAGTGGAGAGAGGAAAACAAAATAACTTTCTATAACAGCCCGGAAGGGAGACTATGGAACCAAGCACCAGCTCCAAGTGTGGGAAAGGAGGGAGTGGTCAACCCTATCTGGTTCTCTCCTTGGGGATGAAATTAGGATTTTTCTGCAGCATCTGGCATTGCAGAGGATTGAAGGCTTGTCAAATGAAAGAACTTTCCTTGCACTGAGCTCAGTTTCTTTTCCCAGCAAGACCCAATACCGGATCCCAAAGCTCAGAACACCCCTTCAAACCAGAATCACTCCTTCAGGAGACTCTCCTGCAGGGGTAAAAGAGGTGGGAAATTCATCCTAAAAGTCGGATGTTTATACCAGGTTGTGAACACGTGTGAGGCTGCACATGGGTGGCCAGTCCGCCTGGCACTTCCTCGCTACCTCTGCTAGCAGCAGAGGAGTCCAGCAGGAGTTCATGCTGCCTCACTCTGAAGGGGAACAGATAGACAGTCTGGTTCTTTGCCACACGCACAGCAGGTGGAACCTCCAGCTTCTTTCTCTCCGCTCACCAGAGGTCACCCCCAATGGTGGCAGTGGGGTGTGGCCAAGTCAGTGCACTGCTGCTCCCGGCCCTGCCTGCCAGGCCCCAGTGCCCCATGCTTCCCTCTACTTCAGGCTCCCCCCTCCCCAGGCCCACCCTGTGAACTTGCCCTCCAGGGAGGCTGCTGCTGCAGCTGCAGAGCACAGAGCCCAGCAGCCACAGAAATCATTTTCCTGCTGCACTAGGCCTTAGCTGTCTGCAATGGACAGCACTACTGCACGGGATGACATAGTCACCAAAGGAAAGTGCAGCCAGATCTAATACAATAATAATAAAAAGCATCTCTTCCCGCAGAAGCTCTGGTTTTGACACACTGTTGGCCAGGTGCACCTCTTTAGGGCCCTTCCGTTACCTTCTGAAAAACAAAGCTTATAATAAACTCCCATCAGGGGCAGGCAAACTGCCACGAGCACCAGAGAGCCTGGAGTTCAGGGCAGGGAGGTCACAGAGCGATAACCTAAACACTGTGCACAGTCAACATGGAAGGTTTTGTGTTAGGAGATGGCACTGGAGCCAATAAGTTGATCCTGCCGTAATGCGTAACCTTGACCTTGCACTATACACGCATGTGACCCTGTCCCACCTCTGCTACCCCAACCCAACATGGTTCCTGTGTTCCCTAGGCATTAAAGAGAGTTTCAACAATTCCTTACGGTTGCCTTTTGTCTTTTTAAGAGTCATTGTGTAAGTATGCAGACCTCTCTTCCCTATTTCACCAGATAACCCTGCAGTAGTCGGGGTACTCTCAGCTATAATTCACACTTCAAGAAACTTACACAATAGGAAAATGAATTATGTTGCATAGCGAGAACTGGAGAAGTAGGTCATTCCAGGTCTGGTTCATGCAAGAACATCGTCAAGGATCTGGGGCCTCACTTTTCTGCCTGCGGGTGTCAGCTACTTACTGACGCTCACAAGACAACCGCAACAGCCCCAGCCATTGCCTCTTTTCACATCTGTCCAAAGGCAAAAGAAAGTTTCTCCCAGATGTGTCTGTTGAAGAGCAACGAACTCAGTTCTTGCCATGTGTCATTGGTAAGAATCACTGCACACCAATGTCTAAAACAGCCCCTAGCAAGAGAGATGAAATTATGTCATGGGTTTGGGTTCCTCAAGATCACCCTCTTGATCTCACGCCCCGTGCCTGAGCATGCAGACCCTCCAAGGGTGTAAACACCAAACCAAAAATCAGGTCTGGAGACATACAGGAGGGTTGAGTATAGATTTGAGTAGACCACCAGCAGCATTGTCCCCGAACCCTGCACGTCCGTTTTTGTTTCACTTGTTTCTTCTTAAAAAGCCAGCATATTATCCTACTGATGAGGGTGGAGCTGGGGGGAGAGGTGGTGGTTTGTTGGTTTGTTAGTTAAGAAAAATGCCATCTCATCTCCCCTCTTCCCTGGCTTCTTTTATCATCTGTCCTATTTTGCAGCTGGAACGTTCCCACCTTTGTTTACCTCCTCAAGTGTGTCTGTCCTTCCATTATTTTTCGAGCCCGCTTGCCAGCAGAACGCAGAACAGTCTGGATAAATGAAGCAGAGCTGACAGGTCTCTTAATGAAAGCGTCTTTGCACACACTGCATTTCTTGTGATCTCTTTGTACCTGAGTGCCTTTTTACATATGAGTGTTTGTCGTTCTTTTAATTAAGGCCTGTGGAAACGGATTGGTTTTTGTAAACCAGGCATTTCTCATCCCTAACTCCTTCCCTTTCCAACCCTCCTCCGCCCACCCTCCTCCCCTCCTCCCCCTTTCTTGTTGGCCTCTCGCAGCTATTCCACAGCTACTCCCGAAGCCTCCCTGCCCGGAGGCTCCTCAGGGCATTCAGCTCAATCCCTGCGGGAACCTCCTCCCAACTGGCAGCCTGAAATAAGCTAAATTCACGTCCCCGTCATTGTTCCTCCCAAACACAGACCACCCGTGAGGTGAAGTTCTGCAAAAGGGTTCTGGAACCAGTCATTCACACGTTGAAGTGCATTTTCAGACCTGTTCTTCCAGCTGGAGAGCTAGCGCCCCAGTTCACCGTGGAACACAAAAGGTTCAAACTCCTCGAAGAATTTCAAAGACCAGCCACTGGCCCACGTGCTTGTCTTCCCTGTCTCTAAAAGTACAGCATGCCTTGGCTCCTCTTGGTTCTTTGCTTCTGTGAAAAATAAAATGACACTTTGGCCTGGCACGGTCCTTTCCTCGCAGCTCTGTGGACAGCTGGGTGCCCCGCTTTCATTTGGGAAGCCTCCGTCTGAAACAGCCTTCCCCTTAATGCTATTGAGGGCACCAGAGGCTGTCAAGCAGGCAAAGGAGTCCCCTTAACTCACTCCTGTAATATATTCCTTTTCTTCCAGATGTCTTTCTGAACTGAGAAAAGGGTGCAGATCAGAGAGCTGCACTAGAGAGCTCAGTAGTGGATCTAAACAGAAATGAGAAGCAGAAACCAAGAAGGACCCATCTCCCGCCAGTGTGATTGCTCACGAAAACAAAGCACGTTGATGCAGCGTGAAGGCAATTTAAAATGATGGATATTGATGTGCTGCCTTACGTTTCGTATCACCTCTTTACTAAATGAGAATGTTTTTAATGCATAGTGAATGTTTGCATAACACTGACAAGTTTCACTTTCTGGAACCTATGTCAGGCCAGGAATATACAGATTTTGGGTCTTAGCCAAGGCCAGCGATAGCCTATTAAATGCGAAATGATTGGCTTAAAAAAAAAAGCAACCCTGCTATTTTGTAGTTTAATTTAAAGAAAGAGATAACTTCTATTTATTTGCAGACCTTGTTTTATTGGATTCTAGGATCATGTATCATAAATAGATCATTTTTGTTACCTAATATAAAAATGTGTGTGCCCCGACCAAGGTAGCTCAGTTGGTTGGGTGTCCTGTCACAAAGTGAAACATCGCTGGTTCGATTCCCAGTCAGGACACATGCCTGGGTGGCTGGCCTGTCCCCAGCTGGGACACGTAGAGAGTCAACCAATTGATAGTTCTCTTGCACATCGATGTTTCTCTCCCTCCCTTCCCCGCTCTGTAAGAATAAATAAAATCTTCATAAACACATAAGGTAAAAATGTAATTTTCCTGATATGCATGATTACTTATCTTTATTATTTGGGTCATTCTTTCTCTCCATCCTCACTGCAGGCCAAGCACAGGCTGAGCATTCCTTCCAGCACTGTATCAACTTATCAGTTACAATCTGTCACCTACAATTATTAGCTCATATGCTAGCCATGAAAATTATGGAGAATGTAAAGATTTCACGCATTCAGTCAAAAACACCAGATCTAAAATCAGCTGTTTATTTCCTGCAGTCTTTCAAGTTGACCAAGCACTCACTGATTTGCTCTATTTTTTTTACGTTTTTAGTATTGCTGTGTGCGTGCGTGCATGTGTGTGTGGGTATATATATGTGTATATATATATATATATATATATGCACTGAAAAGCCCAACCCAGGAAAAAAATTCACTGCAATTCTGAGAAAAAGCTTATCCTAAACATCTAAAGATAGCATTTCTAATTATTGTCTACATTGTGTTTAAACTGTGCAAACTTGAGCATTATTCTCATTTTACCAGCTGTGTCTAGGTAGAGTCATTACATCAAATGCTTCTAATTTTACAAAAAGAAATCAAAACAAGTGTGTGTTTAAGTCTCAGTGACAAATGCAAACCCTGTGAGTCAAAGAGGCAAACTGATTAGTAAGCTGACTGGGAAGTCAAAACAGCAAATGTAAAGCGATGAACAAAATAGATCTGTAAGAGGAGAGGCGTAAAAATAGCCTGCAGAGGCCAAGTGGGGTCCACACTCTTCCCCCCATCTTAGCCCCCACCCCACCTTGCCACTGCATCCGCCAAGAGCTGGGATCACAGAGTTGTCACATCCAGCCTCTTCCTGGGTGCAGCAAGCCTTCTTACCAACCTAAGTGGTGGTAACCTTTCCTTTACCTGAATCCTTCTAAGCTCAGTACTTTACAAGGTGGTCCAATCCCTTAGTAGCAGCTCTTCTTCTGACCTTAGCCAGTGTTATTAATTAAACACTTGTTAGATCCTTAGGTCTTCGTGTGATGCTACACCTTTCATGAATAACACAATTGATTTAATCCTCACAACAGCCCGGAGGGGTAGTCTCATTTCACAGACGAGAAACCCCACACTCAGAGAGGTGAGGTGACTTGCTCAAGGCACACGGCTTCTAAGTGCGGCAGAGCTGGTGTTCCAAACAGGCCTGTCTAGCTCAGCCTGCACTGTCAGCCTCCACACTCCATGAATTCCTTTGCCCTGACCATGAACTGTAATTTGCCCTTGTGTTATTTCCTCTCTGTGTTTTGGCTCTGGAGCCCCCATTGAATAGTTAATCAATTCCATTCCCATCCATGGACATGTCTGCTGGGGTCGCTCTTTAGTCTGGGGAGTTGAGGGTAGTGAAGAGAGAAACTCAGAACAGAAGGTGCTATGGTTTGAATGTGCCCCCCTAATAAGTATGTTGAAATGCTACCCCCCAGAGATGATAGCTGTAGAAGGTAAGGCCTTTGGGAGATCCCTAAATGATGAACAGGGGTTGGGGGGAAGCAGGGGGGAACATTAAGCTCATTTGTGTCAGGGGGGACCCCAGAGGGATCCCTGGTCTCTTCCACCATGTGAAGATGCAGTGAAAAAGCACTGGTGATGAACCCCAAAGAGGTCTCTAACCTGACCGTGCTGGGACCATGACCTTGGACTTCCAGCCTCCAAAACTGTGAGAGATTTCTGTTGCTTCTCAGCTACCCAGCCCAGGGTATTTTGTGTTAGCAGCCCCAACAGACCAAGAACAGAGGGGTGAATGACGAAAAGCACCAGTCTCCTTCCAAAAAATAAATTCAAGCCTCCCTGGATGATCCTGAATTAACCTATAATCCGGACAGCAGAGTCAAAGATGCTGTTCTGCATTTTATTTCTCTTCATCGCGTGTCCCTATGTAATGGCCACCTCGTTTTCAGAACTTTTAATTGTGGGGATAGGTAAACCCACCTCTCTGAGATCAGGATATTTAAAGGTTCTGTTTGCTCACTTCTGTTCCATGCTGACCTATGCAGTTCAAGTTAATATTTCAAACCAGTGAGAACCAGTTGGTGAAGCAAAGCCACCTGACAATAATAGCCTTTCTCTCCAGTTGTCACTTGGGTTCAAGGAAAGAATTTTCAAGAAGTTAGTCCTAGTAAGAGGTAAAAATAACCCCAGGAGATGGGTTTCTGGCTAAGGTTCCATTTGACTCACTGTCTTAAGACTCTGGAAGAAATGGGAGCTGTCTCCTAGTGACTGGGGTAGAAAATACCCAGCTGGGTGTGTGTGTGTGTGGGGGGGGGGCGGATAATTCAAGCCAGGGGGTTGAAGGGTTATGAGAACTTTTATTCAGTCAATGAAGGTGGGTACACAAGACTGACCTAGTCTGTACGTAGACTATAATTTTCCAAAAGAGGCTGAAACTCCAAGCCTGGAATTAAAATTAGCCTGCCTTGGGACCCTGCAGCTTCCAAGTGCCTTTGTGTCAAGAAGAGCTTTGTTCTGGTTGTTGAAAGGCTGGCGACTTCATTTGCCCACACTGGCCTCCCGTCACTTGCCCCGGTGACCTTCAGGGGCACCTTGCTTCAGGGGCCCTGTGCCCACCATCCAGGAAATGGACCTCACGCTGCCCTTAGAGACAGATGTGAGGAGCCGGGGTCCAGGCCAGTGGCTCCCGTGTCAGAATCGCCAGCAGCTTATTGCAAACTATTTTCTTCTCTCTGGTTGGGGTGCACAAGTGGGGCCTGCAGTCCAGGAAGCTGATTTTTGCCCCCACACCAGTTGGGGCCAAACCTTGTTGCCAGCAGAATTGGGAAGATGATAAGAAGTCCTATGGGGGTTTTGGAACTATCTCTGCTGTTTCTAAATAGTAACTGAGCTCTGGGAGAGAGGCCTCAAACAAACAAACAAACAAACAGGAAGTAGCCAAGGCCCTGATGCAATACTGAGCTGCTGAGCTTTTAATGTGCAACGTGAAGATTGCCAAACAGCCCCAAAGCACAGCTATCTGCTCTCTGCAGGGTGGCGGGGTGCCAGAAACAGCTGAAGGCTGAGGCGGGGGGCCCCTAACTGCGAATGCTGGTGCTGGCAGGGCCACGCATTGGTGGTGGGTGGGGTAGTGGGGACCCTCATCAACCTCTCGAGGGGTATCTGAGAGCCTAGGAGGAAATCTGAGGGGTGGGGGAGTTGGTGAGTCCTTAGCACACAGAGATATCTCAGGGCTTGGGGTCAGGGTAGAAAGAGACCTCAAAAGAGTCTAGAAGACCCTCAAGGTCAGTGGGGTATGTGCTAGGGGGAGAGGTGTACATCAAGGGGGTTCTCAGGGCTGGGAGTGTGCCCCATTGCTCTCTGGATGGAGGGGGGGCGTGTCTCAGCATACCTGATTGGGGATCTCAGGTAGAGAGAACTTCTGGGGAGACCTCAGCCAAGGGAGAAGGGGGGACCACAGGGTAGAGGGTGTCTCTGGGAGGAGAGGGAGAAAATCAAAGTGGGGGCAGGGTCTCGGTGCCCATGAAGGGGCCCTCGCAGCGCCTGGAGGGCTGTCAGGGTGTGGGAGAGTTCCTGGGGTACATGGAGGGGATCTCGGGGCGCTGGGGAGGTCGTTAGGCCGCGGAGGGGGTCTGGGGCGTGCAGGAGCTCCGGCAGCGCAGCCGGGGCTCAGGCCTTCTTGCACCCGCTGTCCCGCCGCCGCTTCCTGCGCTCCTGCGCCAGGCGCGCCCAGGGCCCCGGCCCGCACAGACCCACCACGCAGCAGGCCAGCCGGCGCCCCGCGTTGCCGTTCTCCAGGCTGGCGGGGTTGCCGCCGCGGCCCAAATCGTCCTCGCCCGCGTGCACCACCACGGCCCGGCCCACGATCGAGTGCGGGCCTCGGAGCGAGGCGGCCAGGCCGGAGCGGTGCCTCCAGAGGCTGCCGTCCTGCACCAGGAAGTTGCCGAAGTCGCCCGGGTGCTGAGGGTGCTGCACCCCCAGCGGGTTGTAGTGCGGCCCGGTGGAGTCACAGCCCTGGCTCAGGTCCCCGAACTGGTGCACGTGGATGGCGCGTCTGGAGCCGTTGGGCTCGGCCGGGAAGCCCTCCAGATGGAAGGAGGCCTCGAGCAGGGCGCCGGGCGCCAGCTGCCGGAACAGCACCCAGCCGGTCACCTGGGGCTGCCCCGCATCCAGCGTGGCCGACGGCTGGACCTGGCAGGAGGCGTGGAGAGTGGCGTTTGTGCCGCCCGCTGCCCGCTGCCCTGTCACCTCCTGCCAGATCTCCTTCACCTTGGCGTGCATGTCGCGGATCTGCTCCTCGGCGCTCCAGCCGGCCACCCCGCCGTCTCCCCAGGCGCGCGCCACCAGGAACAGGCAGGCACACAGCAGCGCCAGCATGCTGGAGTCGGGCACCTGCGGGCGGGGAGGCGGCCGGTCAGTGGAGACAGGAAACCTCAGGGACTCCCAAGCCCTCGGATCCAACCCCCCCTCACCACGGGGCCTCCTTGCCCCTTCCTTCTTCCAGCCTGTGTTTCTCCAGGGCTCGCTGGGTGCCAGGACAGGCGTTAACTGCCGTGCTTGTAAGGATGGTTGACGGTTGGCGCAAACATCTCAAGAAGCCCATAGCGATCTTTGTGAGCCACGAATCTAATCATGGGCTGCTCAATCCCTCTCTTCATGAATGGGGAGTCTCAGGGCATATGAGGGGGGATGTCAGGGCCAGTGCCAGACCTCCCCCTCTCCTCTCCCCTGCCCCGCCGCTCTCTAAACACCCTTCCTTACAGGCTGGCATGAGACTTGCTGCCCCTGCGTTCTTGGTCTTTGCCATGCAGAGCCCTCTCTGAAGTGCCCTATCCCCCTTTTCTGTGGTGCTCAGTAGACTTGAGGACAGAAACTATTTGATTCATCAGTGCCCTAAGCACCTGGGCCCACACCTGGCAGTGGGAAACAGTTACTTATGTGATTGTTGAATGAGGAGTTCACAGACGTGTCATCAACTCATTCTAACTTTGTTCTGTGATTAAAGATGTCCCTGGGGGAACTCCAGGAAGGCTTCCCAGAGGAGGTGACTTTTGAGCTGAATCCTGCAAAACAAGTTGGAGTTGTTCAGCCAACTCAAGCTGGAAGCCCATTTCCGGCAGAAGGCACAACATGACAGTCATAGGCTGGGAAAGAATGCTGTTTGTCCTGGGGCTAGGGAGAAATTCAGGGTGGCTGGAACCTGGCCCAAGCCAGCAGGGAGGAGTTGGAACTCAAGAGCAAACTTGGAGCCAGGGATGGAGCGGCTGGGTTTGCTGTGCTGAGAGGCTTGTGCTGGCGGGAGCTTTTGAGCAGCAAAGCAGGTGATGAGATGGCTTTTTGGCTCTGTCAGTCTGGCAGGAGGAAGAATGTAAGATGGACTTTGGGGACACCGAGGATAGGGGAGAAGGAATGGGAACAGTCTAGGCAGAGATGGAGACACAGGAGAAACAGCTGAGACAGGAGGCGATTGCGGGAACCCGAACAAGCCATGATGAAGGCGTCTTCCAAGGTGGAGGCAGCAGAGGACAAGGACTCAAGAGACATCATGGGCAGTTAAGAGTGACTGAGTTCCCAGGGGAGAACAGGTGTCTGGATGGTGGTCCAAGGCCAGGAGAGGAAGGAAAGACGGGGAGATGCTGCTGAGTGCCCAGGTGGGATGTTCAACAGACGGCTGGAATGTGACTGTGGCACCAGGAAGAAGGAGCATAGCTGGGGAGGGCTCTCTGTGTTGGCTGCGCAGGAGATTCTGCCTTTGAAAAATCAGAGAGCCTGGCTCCACCTTAAGAGATCCTGATTCCATGGGCCAGAATTGTGCCTTTTTTCTTTTCTTTTCTTTTCTTTTTCTTTTTTTTTTTTTAGCTCCATCAAAGATTCTCGGACCCAGCCAGGGATTCTAAAGTCAGACAGTTTCAAATCCCAATCCCAACATACAGTAACTGTGACATCATCCGGGAAGGTAGGGCTGACCCTCTCTTAGCTTCTTCTAAGATAAGGCCAGTCCTGCCACCAAGGGTCACGGTGCAGATTAAATGAGATGTCGCATGCTGGGTATTTTCACACCTTTAAATCTGCCCACAGGGGTCAATGCTGCCCCCAAACAACCAGTTTGAGGGTCCGATGCACTTTCAAAGGCCTCTCCAACCCCAAAGCAGGTGCCATTCTCCAGGTCAGTACCAGGGTTCCGTACCCATTACAGAAAGGTGATCTGATAGGGTGACTAAGAAAATGGATTCTGAAACTCACTGCCTCGATCTGAGACCTACCTCTGCCACAGACTCTGAGGGTTCGCTGTCATTGTTACAGAGAAAATGCTGGACTGCGAACCCTCAGTGGGCCCCACCTCCTCCCTGAGCCTCCTTTTCCTTAATCTGCAAGTAGGGGTCATGACACTTTTCCCTTAGAGGTTCGCTGTGAAGCGCAGAAGAGATCATTGGAATTGCTGACAGTTATTGAATACACGTGCCAGGCACCATTAAAAGCAGTTGGCAGGGGCGCCTTCGTGTGAGCCTCACCACAGCTCTGTGGGGCAGGTGTTACTGTTATCCCTATTCTGAAGTCTGGGGAAACTGAGGCGCAGAGAGGCGAGTATTTTGTCCGAGGTTACACAATCAGCAACAGGTTAGGGCATGCCTGGAAAGAGCGTGGTCTTCTCCAGGCCCCTCGCTTAGACACCACGTTAAACAGCTCTCCTCAAAGGCACTTAGCTCAGAGCCTGGCACCTAGAATGTTCCGTCAATGGCAGCTGTTTTTTAGAGATCAGAGACAGACAGCTGACAGAGATTTCAGGGCCATCCACTGAGAGAGGATGGTGGAGCTGTGGGAAGAGGAGCCCAGAAGAAGCTCCAAGCAGGAGTGGCAGGTACGGGGAAAGCTCAGACAGCAAGGGAGCACCTCTGACATGGCCTGGGGTGGCTCGGACTACACAGGAGCCCAGGAAGTGGGGTGCGTCCCCACCAGGGCTCAGCCTGAGGCTTCCCATCACCAGGAACCCCTCCTTCGGAGGCGGTCCTGCCCCTCGGGATCACCCTGCCAAACTTTAAGGAAAGTTCTTCCTTAAAAATATCGAGCAAAACCAGATTGTTCTTGTTCAACAACACTTGGGTAATAATTAACATGTTACAGAGATATTTTTCCCGTCCCCAAAAAGAAAATTCTCCCTGATCCCCAGGTAAGCCCTGCCTCCTTGCTTCTTAAGCCTTTGACTTCTGTCCCTGGAGGCCAGCTCCCCTAAGGCTCAACCTTCTTGCCCAGTCTCCCTGAGTTTGAAGGGTGGGTGACCGAGTGGTTTTCTCAGGCCCTGCTCTGTTTGGGCTGGCAGGGAAGACAAGATTGTCAGAAATGGGACCAAAAGGCCGAGCCTCCTTCCTGGGTCAGGACCTGGAAGATAGGCCCTTGGCTCACTGGTGGGATCCTGGCTGGGAGTCTGAGCCACCAGGCACTCCCCTCTCTTTCTCCCACAAGCAAGTGGCTTTTTCTCAGTAACTCACCCCCACACCCCATGTAACACACACACACACACACACACACACACACACACACATCCAAAAGGAGCAGCCTTGCTCCCTCCAGATTTCTCCTTTCGAACACTGAAGTCCTCTCGGTCTGGCCTTGGCTGGTTCAAATTGGAACCTTTTCACCCCAACTCCCCACCTGTCCCTCAGAGCAGCCGGCTTCTGTCATGAAGTGCACTTCTCTCTCAAGAAGATGATTAAGAACTTTCCCAGAACTAGGCCCGATGTCCCGCCCCGGTGTCAAACCCTTACTAAGCAAACTCAGGGCGCAACAAATGAACCCAGCTTGGCACCCACCTTTCCAGCTCTTCCAAGTGTGGGGAGTGGGCAGCATCCAGCAGCGTCTGGGGCAGGAATGCCGGCGGACTTCTGCCGCTGGCTGCGGGTGGGTGTGCCGGGAAGCCAGCCCAGGGGAGTGGTTACCCGAGGAAAGAAGGTCATTGGGCCAGTTCCGGAGGGAAAGCAGGCTGGGCTGGCCCCCAGGGTGAATTGCCTCACCTCCTGGGCTGGTCCCTCCTCCCCCAGCCTCTCCCCGGCTGCTGCCCAAGTATTCCTTGTCATGACTCCACCGGTTTGTGCGGACGTAGCCGGTGACCTTCAGCCCGCAGCAGCAGGGGAATAAAAATGAGACAGAAATAGCCTCTTGAGAAAGGTGGACAATGGCTTCTTTCTTAAGAGGCGCTTTGCTGTCTCTCAATTTCCTTAGCTATTGACTTGTTTTTGCTAGATGCCTCTACCATGGAAATGGTACCATGGAAATGCGTACCTGGCAAATATGCAGGATGCTGTCTTTTTCTTTTATTTCTTTTTCATTTTATTGTTGTTTTATTGCATCCATCCCCTTTTTCCTTTAGGATGGTTTCCTAAAAGTGCGCCACGTCGCCTGTGAGGTGTGAGAGGCAGGTGTGACAGTGCAGGCTGCGGAGTGCCAGCTGTGTCTCTTCCGAACGATGTGCTCCTGGACCAGCTGGCTCCCTGCGCCTCCCTTTCTTTGTCTGTGAAATGGGGGTGTCATGCTAACTGGCACCATCGTCATCAGTGCAGCTGTCACTTTTTCACAGAAGTTGTGAAGGGGCATTTTAAAAGAGTATGTAGTCTGAGCAAACCTCGAACCCAGCCCAGCCGCAGCGGCCTTTCTTCCTTTACTGTTGAGTCTTTCCTCAGCCACAGAACTCCTTCCGGAAATAGAAGTTTTTGTTTCCCTGAAAAGCCCACGTGGGAATGGGCAGCTTGCCTGGCTGCCTGTGTGTCCCCCAGGCTTTCCTTCAATAAACGTTAGTGGGTGCTCGCTCACTGTGTGCCTGCTGTCCAAGGCTGCAGGTGTCCCTGCCCTCTGGGCCTCTACTCTGGGGAGCAAATAGCAGTGTCAACAGGTCTGTCCGCTACAGAGTGGGAAGTGCAGCTGGGGACGGAGGGACAGAGGCCCTGGGAGACCCAAACACTAGCCCTCAGCCCCAAAATCCAGACTTCTGGGCCCCACCCTGAGCTGAGTGAGTCCATTGCCAGCAAGAGTTTTCTGGAATTATCTATAAAAAGCTGGTCATTCTAGTGAGCAGCCAAGTTCGGGAACCACTACATGGTGGGAAGAATTCAAACGAAAGGTCTTTGGCAGGCAGTAGCCATTCCAGAAGATAAGATGGAAACTTCTGGGAAGTCAGAGACTCCAGCGCCTCTGCCCCAAGTCCACCCTTCAGGCTCGCTGACGACTTGAGCTTCAGCCGCCCCGCTCAGTCCTTGTTGTTCTGCTCTCTGCTACTGGGTGTAGTTACCCCAACTATTGACTTTTCAGAGTTCCAGGTGCCCCCTCCCACCCCACCCCACCCCCACACCATTCTGGTTTCTCATTGTGACTCATTCATCAGGTTGTTTCATTTTTTGTTTTTGTTTTTGTTTTTGTTTTTTTTATAAATCTGTATTTTTGTTCAGTTCATAAAGTAATAATTATACAGGGTGGGGCAAAAGTAGGTCCGCAAGTCAGTATTTCCGTGTCCAGAGTGCAAGGCAGTCACTGATGTTACAAAGATAACTACACCATAAGAATCACCTGTGGTTTCTAACTTTCCTTTGTCTCCCCTTTAGGCTGGGAGGTAGTGAAGTGTAATCATTAGCAATCAGAGAGTCTTGAGTTTAAATCCTGACTTTGCTATTTTCTAGCCCTGCAACTTCGGACCCATTACTTATTCTCTCTGAACCAACTTATGTCCTTATCTACATAAATTAATAGCCATACAGCAAAATCATTGCAATCATTAAATAACATACTACCTGAGAAAGTGCCTTATAAAATGTTCTGTTGCAAGTCTAGAAAACCCAACCCAAAAAAGCAAAGTAGGAATGTATTTACCCTCATAATGAAGAGTTACAGCTTCAGGCATGGTGAGACCCAGGGGCTCAAATACTGCTCTTGGGCCCAGGTTTCACCTAACTTTCTTCTGCATCACTCCACACTGGCCCTATCCTCAGACAGGCTGTCCCTTAGCAGGGCCAGGTGGCTGGAATAACTCCAGTCTTTCTCTTCCAGTTTCAAGTCCAAAGGGAAAGAGAGGAAACCTTTCCTCCAATAGTCCCAGCCAAAGTGTCACTAATGTCACTGACTCTGAATGAATTATCCTGGAACCAGTTCAACACTCTGGAGCAAGGGACTGTTCCCTGCATTAACTGAAAATGCACTGGTTTCCAGGAAGGAAATTGGGGTGCTATTGTCAAAGGAAAGAGAATTGAATTGACAGGGTCAGGTTGAGTTTCTTCTAGAAAGCCAATTCTAGATTTCCATATGGAGATCTCTCTTGGACCTTAACAGAAATAAAATTAAATTAAATGAAGAAAGCACCAGTTAATTCAGTCATAGTCATGAACTTATACAGGGTGGGGCAAACAGAGATTTGAGCTTCTTCTTGTATTATTATTATTTATTATTTATTGTATTATTTTCTGTAAGAACAACTGTAAACCTCCTTTTGCCCCACCTTGTGTGCAGAAGAAATCCCTCCTAGAGAACTTTGAACTTCTTTTATACAGAAATACCACCTGTAAATAGCTTCTTTCTCACTGTTCAGAAAAACCAATGGAATTAAATTCCATTAAATACTAGGAAATAAGTGGTTACCATGAGGAGAACATTTTCATTTTATTTTATTTTTATTTTTTTATTCATTATTTTTAGAGAGAAGGGCAGGGAGGGAGGAAGAAAAGGAGAGAAACACCAATGTATGGTTGCCTTTCACCTGCCTCCAGCTACAGATCTGGCTGGAGACCTGGCTTGCAACCTGGTTTTGTGCCCTGGCTGGGAAATTGAACCAGTGACCTTTGGGTTCACAGGCTGGTGCCTTATCCACTGTGCTACCAGCCAGGGCTGAGGAGAACATTTTTAAAAGCAACAATTATAGTTTCAGTCTGCTTCCCTGAAGGCTAGGTTCTGTGTGATGGCAACGTCCCCAGCCAGAGTATTCAGACATACCCTAGAAAGTGTGTCTTGCCTGCCTAAGATTCTTCCAGAAACCTCTGAGGGAGGGGAACTGGAACTAGATAAGTACATAATTCAATCTTGGATCCTGTCATTTTGTCCAAAACACATTTGTGTAATATGGGGACAAAGAGATCCTTGTTGGCAAGGTGGGCAGGAAGAAAAGAAGCATCATTCTTATTAATAAGAAAAAGGTAATAACATCTAACATTTACTAAGTGCCACAGTGTGCCAGGCACTTAGTGAGCCATTTACATGCACCCCTTTATTTGAATTAATGGTGCTGCTCCTTGATGAAAAAGATAGGCTGTGTTCTGTGTCCACATCACATGCTGGCTAGTTTCCTTTTCACCATGAGCATGTCATCTTCCCATTCAAGTGTGGGACAATGCGTTTCACTCAGAAGGTAATGAAAACCAGTCAGAACCAGGAACTCCTCAACTAGGGACACATGGCTGGCTGTGGAGGACCACGGCCAATGATCACACACAAAAGCAATGACTTTTCTGACCAGAAGGCAAGTGTGTGTAAAGTGGTCTCTCAGGAAAACACCAGAATGAAATCCCTCTAAGCTACAGTTTCATGGACTCTGATGCTGCCTCAGGTCCACTTTTTTTCTGGACTTATGAGAGAAAGCTCAGGTCATTTCTGCTCTATCACATAAAAAATGAAAGACTTCCCTGGCTGGTGGCTCAGTTGATTGGAGTGTCATCCTGTGAACTGAAAAGTAGTGGGTTTGATTCCTGGTCAGGGCAGGTGTCTAGTGCAGGTTCAGTCTCTGGTCAGGCCACATGCAAGAGGCGACCGATTGATGTTTTTCTCTCACATTGATGTTTCTCTCTCTCCCTTCCCCTCCTTCTCTCTAAAATCAATAAGCATGTCCTCAGGTGAGGATAAAAATGTAATGAAAATGAGATACAGTATGGGTAACTTCAAAGCATAACCAAGCAAGGGCTGATTTCCTCAAAATAATTGCAAATACATTCCACTTAGACAAAGAGGAGCCTTTTCCAGCTTACTTTCTAGTCATGCTTATTTTAAAGTATTTGTTGAGCCCGCAACCATACCATGTTCTTGCTGCCTCCCATTATAGAAGCTTTCAGCTGGTAGTGGTCATGTGACCTAGCCATATCCAATGAAACATAACTTGATGTAAGTTTCTTTCACTTCCATTATAAAAGAGACAGAAGTCCCTGGCTGGTGGCACAATGGATAAGGTGCCAGCCTTGGGAACTCAGAGGTCACTGGTTCGATTCCCAGTCAGGGCATATAACCAGGTTGCAAGCCAGGTCTCCAGCCAGGTCCTTAGCTGGAGGCAGGTGAAAGGCAACCATATATTGATGTCTGTCTCCCTCTCTGCCTCTCTCCCTTCCCCTCTCTCTATAAAATAATAAATAATCTCTTTTTATAAATAAATAGAATAAATGGAACAGAAGTGGTTGGTTCCCCCCACCTCCCTCCTTTTGCCTTGAACGCGAATTGAAAGGTTAGCAATGTGGCAGTTACCTTGAGGCTCAGTCAACAAGAATGAGAACAAAAGACGTTGGTGCACTGGATGGAGGAGGGGAAAGATGAAAAGGTCCCAGGCCCTTCAAAACTTTCATTGAAAAAATGAACAGAATAAACTGAAAACTAAAGGGGAAAATTAGTGCCTCATTGACACTGTAACCAACACCAGTGCAGCTCCAGTCTTCTCTTGATAGGAGAAAAATCAACCTTGATGTCTTTCCCTGTCAGTGGGTTCCAACTGATACCTAATCGCTGTAATCACGTACCAGATCCTGACCTGAGCACTATGACCGAAGGGTGGAAACCACAGCCTTGCTTCAAGGGCTCATAGTCTGTTTGGAGAGGCCCGTACATGAGAGGCCATAGAATCCTCCCCAAGGTCACTCCCGTATTTCACAGGTGAGGAAACTGAGACTCACCCACAGTGCTTAACAGACTTGTCCAGTGTCACACCTGTTACTTGAACCCAGTCCGCTGAGCCTTCATGTTGGTGACCTTCTACCTCATCAGCTCTGAGATTCTGTTTCCGCACCTCCCCACTGCTGACCCACACGCATGCCCAGCCCACAACATCACCTTGATGAAGAAGCTGTCTCCCCACCCACCTGGACAGCCTGGCCCAGCCGCTTTCCCGTGCAGCCCCAAGATGGCCACACGAACAGGACACGGGGCACAGCAACCGGGCAGTGTGTGCAAAATGCACCAACATCACAACAGGTAGAGGATGGAATCTAGAGGCAGAGGTGCTAGAACGTCTTCTACTCCTAGGGTTACAGAAACTTGTTGCTGGAAGACACTATAGAGGAAAGAGGTGTCTTTTTGATTCAGCCTCGATTTTAGAAAATGAGTGAGGAAGTCTAAATGCTGAAAGGATTAAGAAGTTTCAGACTCAAGGCCCAGGGAAGGCAATGGTCGGGAAAGCAGCTGAGTGTCTCACTCTGAAAATGAATCCAGTGTGACTCTAGCCATTCTGAAGGGACGCTTACAATGGAATGGGCCGCTACTCCCATGACACCTCCAAACCACCATCAGCCACCAAGGCTACCCAGAATGCAAAGCCACAGGACCACAGCATCTAGAGGACTGGAAGGCTCTGCATTAGAGCTCTGGTAGCTTATTGTAAATTTCATTTCACAGAATTTTGGAGCAGTTATATAAAGCAATTAAGCTCCTCATGGTGCTCTGGGCCCTGGCCCAGCTGTGCAGGATGTCATCTTGCCCTTCCTGGAGCGAACCCAGGAGTAGGGCTGGAGCTGAGGACAAATGTCTCAAAGTAGGGGTGTGAGGGAAGCTGCTGGCGCCCCTGCCCCTGGGGATCCAGGAATGGAACTTTGCGAATGTTTCTCCTTCCTACCTTCTGCCCATCTCAGCACAAGGAATTTTCATACTGGTCTTTCTCCACACAAATGTTGTGTGGAAAACATGAATTTATCTCTTATTGGACTATTTCCCTCAAAAGCCAGAACTGAAGGGATGGTATCTATCAGCTCAACTATTTGATTTTACTTGGAGAGACATTTTAATCATCAGAGCACTGTTCTGGTTGGGTAATATTGACAAGAATAAAGTCAAAATTTCATTTGTGAGCACATATTCATTATATAAACACTAATATAGACTTGATATTATTTTAAAATGTGTTTACAAGAAGAGAACAGGCATTTGCCAAGACAAATGCCTATGCATGGGCTGAAAACTTCTCTCTCCCTCCCTCCTCTCTCCCTCCTTCTCTCTCTCTCTCTCTCTCTCTCTCTCTCTCTCTCTCTCTCTCTCATTCTAATCCTCAAAGTTAGATAACAGAATTTGAATATTTACTACAACAGAAACTGAAGCTCTCATGTCTCTGGAGGCCAAACAGGTCACATAATGACCTTGTCGCGTACTTGTCTTGAAACAGACAGCCTTTTGTCCACATTGCGTTTTCCCATTGTAGTGGAGATATTTACAGGGAGAAATATTTGTCTTCTTGGAGAAAAAGAACAACAGCCCATTGAAGAATGGCAAGCCAGCCCCAGTGCCTGGGAGACCATAGAGAGGACTGGGACCTGGAGAACACACGCCAGATCTATAGAGGGCAGCAGCTGCTCAACCATACGCTGCCATGTGCGCACACCGCCCGCTGTCCGATTTCCTGTTTCTCCAGAGAGGCAGAGAGGCAGGTTTCTATGCGATAGCTCTCCTTTTTTTAAATGACGGCTCAGTAATGTTATTTCCTGCCTATAAGAGATACATATTAAATATAAAGACAGGTGGGTTGGCAGTAAAAGGATGAAAAAAGATTCACCATGCAAACAGTTAAGCGTAAGATGAGACTGATTGTATTAATATCAGACAAAGTAGTTATCAAGACAAAGACTACTGCTGTAGGTAGTCACAGTAAGTGGCCATTTCATAATGATAAGGGGCACATTTATTAAAAAGACAATTACCCTAAATATTTGCATACCCAATAACAAAGCTTCTGAATACATTAAATTAAAACTTACAAAGCTAAAGAGAGAAACAAATCCATAATCATAGTTGAACATTTTAACATACTCTCTTATTAATTGATAGAAGAAATAGGTAAAATATCAGTTAGTATATAGATGATCTGAACAACACTATCAGCCAACATGACTGAAATATTCTCCCAATAAGTGCAAAAAAAATTATTTTCAAGTTGTCATGAAACATTCACCAAGATAGACCATATTCTAGTCTATCTTGATTTCATTAAATTAAAAAGGTTAAAGCCTTATAGACTAAGTTATATGACTTCAATAAAATAAAAATAAAAATCAATTGCAGGGGGCAGGAGGAGCGGGTGGAGGTGGAAGAAAATATAGGAAAGATAAATGGTAATGGAAAAATTACAATGAAAAAGAAAGTTAGAAAATAGAAATCAATGACAACAAGATATCTAGAAAATCCCAAAATATATAAATAATAACATACACTAAATAATCCATGAGCAAAAAAAGAAATCTTAAGGGAATTGAAAAATATTTCTAAGTAAATTGTAATAAAACCAACATATTAAAATTTGTGGGATGCAGCCAAAGCAGTTATTAGGGGAAGGGGTATAATTGTAAATACCTATATTTTTAAAATAGGAAGGTTTAAATGTTAAGAAGCTAGACAAGTAACAGCAAATTAAATCCAATGTAAGTAGGAAAAAGAAATAATAACATGGACAACAGGTGGGATTGACTTTGGGGGGAATGGGTGGGTGGGGAGGGGAACAGAGGGGAGCAAGAAGGGGATGGATGTAATACAACAACAATAAAATTAAAAAAAATAATAATAAAAAATTGTAAATACTAAAATTGAGAACAAATATTACAGAAAGTTTAGAAAGCTAATAGTGGATTTTGTGGAAAGGTTAATAAAATTAATAAATTTCTAGCAAGACTAATACAAAAATCCACATTACCAATATGAGAAACGAAAGAGGGCATATCACTTTGTATATCATAGCTTTTATGAGGATAAGGAAATATTTTGAACAAATTTATGTTTATAAGCTCAATAACTGACATAAAATTAAAAGCATAACTTATTAAAAATAGTTTAAGTGGCCCTATATATAGTGTCAAAGTCAACTTTGTAATTTAAATAATTCTTAACAGACACAAAAAGGTGTAGGCCCAGGTAGGTTCACTTGGTGATTTTTACCAGAGTCACCAAATATTGAAGAAAGAAGTAATAATATATTAACTATTTTAGAAATAGAGAAGAAAATTCTTCCCAATCCATTTTGAGGCTAGAATAACCCTGAAACCAAAATACTGACAGACCAACATCTCTCATAAACATAGAGAAAAAAATCCTCAACAAAATATTAGCAAAATGAATTCAGAAAATACAGAATATGGAAAATATATTGTCAAGTAGAGTTCATCTCAATGCAAGATTGGTTTAACATTTGAAATTTTATTTATGCAATTCACCACATTAACAGAATAAAGAAGAAAACTCCCATGATTATCTCAATAGATAATCAAAAAGTGTTTGATAAAGTCCAACCCCTATTCATGATTAAAAAAAAAAAACAAAAACCTTTAGCAATCTAGTAATAGAGGGAAACTTCCTTAATTTTATTAAAGCCAGCTATGAAAAACCTACAGATGACAGCATGTCATGTATACTTAATAGAGAATAATTAACTGCTTTTCACGTAACACTGGGCACAAAGCAAAGATATCTGGTCTTCCTTACTCTAGTCAGTATTATTCTGAAAGTCCTAACCAGTGCAGAAAGACAAATATAAAAAATAATAAAATGTACAAATACAAGGAAGAAAGTAGACATCATACGAACACCATGATTGTCCACATAGAAAATTATAAGAACAATTAAAAACACTACAATTAATAATAAGGAAATTTAACAAGGTCACAAAGTCAAATAAATATCAAATGTATTTTTATACTAACAAACAATTGAAATAAATTCCATTTATGAGAGCACCAAAGACAATAAAATATTTAGTAATAAGTTTGGTAAATATACATATAAATAAATAGAGGTATTTCATATTCATTGATTATAAAATTCAGTATTGTTAGGATATGAATTATCCCAAACTTAATGCAATTCTAGTCATAATCCTAGCAGATTTTTATAGGAATGTTAAAATAACTTGGGGGGAAAAAGTCTAAGGACTTATACTTTAAGGCTTATTATAAAACATTAGTAATCAAGTGTAAGGGATAAATCTTTGTGGCATTCAGAAAAGCAAAGGTTGTTTATTGAACACAAAAAGCGTAAGTCAGAAAAGAAAAATGGACAAATTAAGCTTCATTACAAATAAAAATGTTTGTTCTTCAAATGACAACTTTACAAAACTGAAAATGCAAACCACATATGGGGGAAAATATTCTTTTTTTTTTTAAATTTTATTGTTGTTGTATTACATCCATCCCCTTTTTGCTCCCCTCTGTCCCCCTCCCCACTTACCCATTCTGGGGGGAAATATTCTTAATACACATATTTGTCAAATAACTTGTATCTGGAATTTATGAAGCACTCTAACAACACAGTAATAAAAAGATAGTGCAGTTTTTTAATGGATCAAAGAATTTAATCAATGTGCAAATGGCCAATGGACATTTTCACTGATCATCAGAATAATGGAAAACAAAACCACAATTAAATATCACTCTACATCGATATGCTTGGATAAGAAAAAAAAGATTGAGAATGTAAATGTTGGCAAGAATGTGGAGTAACCAGATACCATGTTACTGGTGAGAGTGTAGAATGGTACCTCTTTGGAAGACTTTTTGGAAGTTTCTTATAAGGTTAGGTATACACCTAACATGTGCTCCAATAATTTTATTTTTAGGGATTTAAGAGAAATAAAAATGTACATCCATGCAAGATTTATACAAGAATATGCACATGAGCTTTACTCATAATAGTTCCACTGGAAATATCACAGATGTCTCTTAGCAGGGGAACAAGCATCTGTTAGTCCCCAGCTGAACACTATTCAGAAATAAGAAAGAATAGCCTACTGGCATGTACAACAACATGGGTGGATCTCAGCATTGCTACCCTGAGTGAAACAAGCCAGACACAATATAGTACCTATTACATGACTCTATTCACATGACATGCTATTGTCATATCGTCATATCGCATGACTCTATCGTCACAGAGAACAGAGCAATGGCTTCCGAGGAAGGAGTGAAGGGTCATTGGTTATGGATATGTACTAGCATTAGCTCCAAAGAGACATGAGAAGTCTTTCTGGGATGATGGAAATGATTTATGCATTGCATGTGGAATGCTGACCTGAGAATTTACTTTTGTCAAATATCATGCATTTTACTGCTTATAAATTGCACTTCAATAAACTAGAAAAGCAGAGACATTTGCAAACATTAGCTGAGTAACACAGCTGGCAGCTTTGGTGTGAGTATAACTTCAAGTTCAAATTCTTTCCAGGCAGTCATTAAATGGAATTTTATACTATGTGATGTTGGTTCTTAGAATTCGGTTTTGCAGGGATTGAGATCAGACCTCAAAGGAGCAAGCATTCTAGAATAAACAGAGACTGCTTCCTTAATCATTGCTGGGATGATTGTCTTGTGGTGGTCCTAAACAATCCTTGAGATAACTACTGGACAGTTGACAACTGATGGAGACCTCAAGAGTGGCCAGAATGCTGCTCCTGACCTCAGGTTCACTAACTCACACGCCCCTCAGTAACCCACCCAAGCCTCAGGGTCCTTGGTCTCCCATGTAAAAAACAGCCACTAATTGTGTAAGGATTAAATGAGAAATGTATGTAAAAGTAACCAGCAAAGTGATTGGCATGTAGTTACTACTACATTTTCTACTTTTGTTGCTCATATGTGAGAATAACATTTTCTAAATGGAGCTAGGGAACACACTATGAACTCAGTGGGATGGGAAGATTATTGTGAATATAAAATGAATTTATATCATCACAATTGACTGTTCCTCCTCTTTAGGACTCAGGATACTGGTGCGCTGTTTCTGTATTAGCTAAATCTTCTTATGCGCCAAGCGACAGAAATGCCACTCATGCCAATTTCAGCAAAAAGGGATTTTATTGGTTCATATAACTGAAAAACCCAGGACCTTACAGTTCAGTAGCTCTACAACCCCTAGTAACTCCAACGGAAGTTTCAAGTTGAGTCTCAAAAGACCTCTTTGGGTCATTTTCCTGTATCTTAACCAACAACCATAGAATGAGGATGGAGCACTGTTCTGTCACAGGCCCGACCCTATACCCAGGAGGGGGGTCAGCACCACCCAAACCAAGAGGAGAGAGGAAAAGACAAGGAGGGCCCCCCAAAGGAAAACATAGGTGCTGCTCCATTTTGTCTGAGTTCTGCACATCTGGCAGGTGCTTTCCAGCCCTACAAACCAGTTCCCACTGTGCACGCCACACTGAATTCCACAGCGGACTGCACCCAGGCCGATCAGTGTTCTGCGGAGAAATTGACTCCTGTAAAGATGACTGCCTATCGCGTGATCCTGTCGCTCCGTTTCCATATCTATTCCCAGCGAGACACCGTTTCTTGAAAGTCCTAAGAACATTAGCTCCCCAGTGAAAACTATTTCTATTATGGTTCCATGACTTTGTCTTGATAGTGACCAGACTTTGCAACCTCTTTCCATTAAAACAGAGCTTCTGTTTACTTCAGTCCTACCCCTTTGTGAGGACAGTGAAGGTGGTTTAATTGGGAGGAAGGGAAGGGAAGGATTGTTAGTGTTTTCAAATATGCCACTTTTATAAGTGGGCGACTTGGTCCCTTGGGACATTTTAATTGCTTCCTGTTATGAGACCAGTCAAATTGGATGAATGAATTAGACCATTCAGCAGAAAGCCATAAATGTTAGCTGAATAGACGAAAACAAAAAAAGGCTCCTCTTTCAGCTGGCAGCCAGCAAACCAACTGGCACTTGGCTGGTAGAGTCATCATCATTTTGCACTTCAGGGCTTCCACATCTTATGCAACATGCATGACACTTTTGACTTCCTATGAGTACCCGCCCCTGCTTTTCTTTCCACCAGGTATACAGTTTCTTCTGGTACCTAAGTCTGCCCAATAGGATTTAGAGGGTCACCATAGAAAGCTCTGGTTGAATCTGTTTAATTTGCACTTGAGGTTCCCCGTGGGTGGCCGAGTAGAGAGATGTGGTAACCTGGGTCCCTGAGGCTGTGATGGTTCTGGAATGACAGCTTTACCTCTGGGCTTCCCACCGAGTGATCTGTTATATAAATTAGGGCAAGCCGAGGCCTTCAATGTGCCATCCCCTGTAAGGAACTGGCCTTCAGTGAGCTCTCCAAATGTTTGCTGTGCGGTCTCTCCATCAGAGCTGCTTCCCTCTGTTCTGAGCAAGCTCTAACTTTCACTGCAGGGTGGTAGCAGTTCTGTTGTCTGCCCTGACTTTTGACAAGAGTATATCTTGGTGGGGGGAAAAGTCTCCTTGAAAAGCTATTTCTGATTCTGCAGAATTTGGGGAGATGCCCAGTGCAGTGTAATTAAGCAACAACTCTAATCCCAGTTTCCAACCAACCCCACCCAGTCTCTAAGCTCTGGGTTTTGCTGTTTCACCCCATGCAGATAGCTGCCACTGGGCTGGACATGTGAGGCTCACCTATCCCTCCATGCGGCCACTCTCCATGCAAGGACACCTTCCAAGACTTCTCTAAGTGGCCTCATTCTATAGCAGAGGCACTCAGACACCTTGCCTAGTGGCTCAAGGCACTGCAAATGGTTCCCGGGCCTCAGAAATCCCAAATGTCACTTCCTTCAAATTCCATCGGTCAAAGTAGTCACAGGCCAAGCCCAGGTTAGGTGGGAAGAAATGTAGAAACCAAGAAGTTTCAATCCATAGGATGTCACAGAGAAAAGAGGACAAGGGGAGGGGAGGGGAAGAGAGATGAGGGAAGGGGAGGGACCAAACAAAAGTTGCTTATTTCACAGCTTGGCTTGTGGCCACCATCAATGTCTGCCCAGCTGACTAAGGCAATCCCGACTTAGGGAACCTGGGTTGTGAAACAGAGTTGTATGAGATTTTGGAGACAGAGAGACTCTCAGCAGTACATCATCTCCACTCCCTCGTTCTGTGTTTTTAATAATCCTCCCCTCGAAATGAAGATAAGGCCTACTTTAAGGCATTTGAAGAAAATGCAGAGAAATGGCCTCATGTTGCTATGACCAAGGCAGCCTTCCTGACCACCTGTAAGAGCAACTTATTTGCTTATTTAAGCAAAATGTGTTGATTATTTTTAGCATGCCTTAAGCCCCGGGAGACTAATGCGGTGTTAACAGTGCGTGTTCATTATGTGATTTTGGTTGTCTTCATTAAAGTTAAGATTCCCCATCCTATTTGCCATCTGAACTCCCAGAGGAGTCATGCGCCTCTTCTGACCCTGGCCTTCGCTCCATCACACAAACATAGTTTGTTTCTCCTGCGAAGAAACAGGTGAGCTCGGCTCACACACTGAGAAGACCTTGAATACCCCGTCTGAAATTTTTATCTGTTTATAATCTCCATCATTAGTTGTTGGATTTACAGTAGGCTCATCCTGCAGGAAGCTAGCGACATGAGCTCCTTTTGGACCATTTTAGAACCGACTGTCCTGCAACTCCACGGAAAACTGCCAGAGAAGCTGAAAACCAGGAAGAAGGAGACGCACAAAAATCAGCTTTCGTTGCTTTTCTCAGCTTTTTAATTATCCAAGGAATTGTGCTGCATACACACAACTCTGATTATTTGAAACTGCAATGTACGCTATACCTCCGTCCCGAGTAACAATACATCCCATCCGAATAACCTGTTCTCAGGAAGAGATAATCACCTGTCCCAGACTCATTTGAAGTGGCAATCAACGTCCCTTTCATGACTTTGTCTGCCTTGCTGATGTTCTGGAGAACCCTTTTTTGGCAATGGTGTTAGGGGTCTTATTGCAAGTCCAGGAGGTAATGGAGTTCAGGATTTCAGCTGAGTACATCTTAATGATGGCCTCATCAGGGTGTATGAAGTTGGAGGGAAAATAGCAGGTGAATCTGTCTGCAAATAGCACATCATGAGTCTACCGAGTAATTAGAGCTGTCTGAAAATAGAATGGGCTGTCGCATGAGGTGGTGAGCCCCCCACCCCCGGCTCAAAGGATCGGGGATGTTGAAGTGAGGGTTTCTTGTCAGGCAGGGGTTAGACTTGACCCTCTTCGGGGCCTCTTCCAACATTCATCTAGAGTCCATGATTGCTCTAACTCCACACTGAGCAATAGTCTTGATTTTGGGACTTTGCAAGTTGGGTTCCATGATGGAGTGTGAGGGGTAGAAAATCAGGCAGTCTTGGGTTACGGTCCCAGCTTTAACTCTCGCCAGCTAGCTCTGTGTGAGCAGGTTACTTAAAATCTCTGCACCCTGTGAAATGAGGATTGACGTATATTGCTTCCAGGGCTGTTGTAAGTGTTAGAAATAATACATTGAAGACACAAAGCCCAAGGTAAGCACCCAATAAATCCCCCTCTAGTTACCCTTAGGAATCTACTTCCTTTACTTTGTTATTCTTTCTCCACTTCAATGACAGGCTTGATTGGTAAAAACAGAAGAAATGCAGGGCTCACAAAGACACTGAAGAAAGATTGTGCTAATAGCTGGAATAAAGAAGACTGAGCAAATCTGCCTAAATCTCTGGGTAGAGTTTATTGAGCAGACAGGTGCCTGCAGCATTGTACCCTGCAGTGTACTGTCACATTCTTATAATATCTTAATTCTTCACACCATTGTCATACCAACTCTGAGAAGTAGGTCTGATCATCCCCACATTACAGAGGAGAGAACTGAGGTTCAGGAGGTCACATGCCTAACCTAAGGACCTATGGCCTTTCCCCAGATTGGCCTCACACACACGACCACTGAGCATTCTGCATCCTCTATCCACAGGGCAAAGTACACAAAGATGCCCAATTACCCTCTGGAAAAGGTACCCCCACTGATGACATCTGGTGAATTTAGTCCAACCAATGGGAGTCTTTGCAAAACAGGTGCTTGGAGTACTAACCTAGAGCCTTAGTTTGTAGATTCTAAACTAATTGTGATCTGCCACTAACTCATTCTTTACCTGGTTATCCTGGGTTTTGCAGAGGAGATGCATATGTCTACTAGACTTTCATACCCTTTCTTATCTACATGGTTTAAAATTTTAAAGTACGATAAAGCATAAAATGAAAAATCACCCTTGCACCCTGTCTTCCAGGTACCCAGTTCCCTTTCACAGAGATAGTTTACCTGTTTTCTTTGTATAGCCTCCCAGAGATTTCTGGTCTTGTTTTGCAAAACTTAGAGCAAAATTCACATATAGCCATTAGATCGTGTACAAGTCAAGGGCATTTAGTGTATTCACAATGCTGTATAACCACAACCTTTCTCTAGTACAATTTTTGTCATCAACCCAGAAAAAAAGATGACTAAGTCACCCATTAAGTAATAATCATCCCCCATTTCCCCCTCCCCTACTCCTTGATAACCTCTATGGATTGGCCTATTGTGAATTATCATGTTAAGGGAATCATATAATATGTGGCATTTTCTGTCTGGCTTCTTCCACTTACCATAGGTTTTTGAGTTCCTCCAAGTTGTAGCAGGTATTAGTATTTAATTCCTTTCTATGGCTGAATAACATTTAGGTTGTTTTCACCATTGGCTATTATGAGTAATGCTGCAATAAACATTTGTGTACAAGTGTCTGTCTAGATGTATGTTTCCACTTCTCTTGGGTATATACCCAGAAGTGGAATTGCTGGGTCATACAGTAATTCTACATTTAAATATTGATGAACCAGAGGTTTTCTGAATGACCATAATTCGCCCTATTTTTGCATAGTTCTACCATACCATATGTACATTGTTCTGCACCTTGCTTTATTCACTTGAATAAATAGGTTTTGGAGAACTTCTCAGTGGTGTGCTTGTAGATGTTTAATAACCAATAAGTTCCCTGATTAGTAGCATTTACAGATTTCTGCAGTGTGACTCCCACCATGGCCACTGCCAGCTATGGGAGGTCACTGATGGAGGAGTTAGAAGGAGATGCCAATAATCTGCCCTCACAAACTGGGACAAGTAGGCTCCAGCATATGACTGGACCATTGGACCGTTCCATATCAGAGCATGAAGAGCTGCCTCATTTCTCTTTATGACCCCAGAGAATGTCATTTGAGGATGTACTATAATTTTTTAACTAGTCCCTTGTGGTAGACACTTAGTCTTTCACTTCCACAAACCAGACTTGTAATAGATAACTTTGCATGTATGTCATTTTGCTCATGTGCAAATGTAACAGGAGACATGGTTCCATGACTTCATAAGAATTGCTATGGGAAGAAATTCTTTTTTTTTTTTTTTGAGAGGGAAGAAATTCTTTAAAGGCAATTTATTCCTTCACTGGACAGTTAGGGCTGCTGGGATGAATTCTATGCAAAGAAATTGTCTCTTTTTGTCCCAGTTTCCTTGTGAGTCAAATGGATGCAAATTAACTAGCACTTGCCAGCATCAAAGAATTAATGTAAAACTTTGAAATAAAACTGAAAAGCACAGATTTCTTCTTCAAGATAAGAATTTGTGTGTAAATACAAAATGACCTGGTTCATACCTGGTGACAAAGAGCTCTCACAGTATGTAGGTGAGAAAAATACATCCTGAAACATTGTGCTCCTTCTCTAGAGTCTCATAAAGATAAGATTTGCAGGATAGGGAGCCAATCAGCTGATTAAGAACTGGAATAGTTTGAGTTTTAGCTCAGTTTTTACTTAGAATGTTTTTGACCAAGTAAATAATGTTTCTCAACCATGATTACTCTATAGAAACATCTGGGAAGCTTTTCCAATCTTGATGCTCAGGCCACAGCCAAGACTCATCAAGTTAGACTCCGGGATTGGGGGCCCAGCATCTGTATTTTTTTAAAACAAAATTCACATTTTATTTATGTTGAAATAAACTACATAAAATTGACTTTTTCCACCAAAAATAATAGCAATCTTTTCTCTATTATTCCTATAAACCCACAAAACACATTTTTGTAGGTTTTCCAGCATCTGTGAATTTAAAGCTCCCTTGGTGATTCCACTGTTCAGCCAAGGTTGAGAAGAGAATATAAGGAAGGAATCAAGTTTGGAAAATAGAGGAACACTTTTGTATTAGTCAGGTTCTCCAGAGACACAGAACCAATGGGAGGTATATATACACATAGATTTACTTTAAGAGATTGGCTTATGAGGTTATGGAAGTGGAAAGTTCAACATATACAGAGTGGGCTGCAGTCTAGGAACCAAAGAAGGGCTGCAGTTCAAGCCCAAAGGCTGTCTGCTGTTGAATTCTCTTTTGCTTGGGGGAGGTCAGTCTTGTGTTCTATTTGGACCTTAAACTGATTGAATGAGGCCCACCCAAATTATACAGGGCAATCTGCTTTACTCATAGCCTCATGTTTTAAATGTCATTCAAAAACACTGTCACAGAAACATCTAGAATAATGTTTGACAACCTATCTGGGCACAGAGGCTCATCAAAGTTGAAACATAGTATTTATCATCATAATTAAACAGTTGGTTGGGGATATCAAAAACTTTACCATAAAGGAGTAAAGGCAGGAGCGCAGTGGTTATTTGAAGTCATTTCCCTTGTTTGGTCACAGAGAGATTCCCTCTGAAATTCCCTGGTTGCTCCCCCAAGAGGAACCATTTACTTGTCATTTGTAAGCTCTGCTCCCAGAGCCCACAGATTTTATTAAAATTAATAATTATGAGAAGATAAAGTAGTTTATTTCATCTACTTAGAAATGGCTGTTTTTATTAAAAGATTATCAACTTTTTTTGTTGGCCGAGTGAGTGTTGTTAACTGTGCAAAGAGATTCACTAGAGTGGATATTAAAAGGTTGATCTTAAGCCATGAATATATTCCTTTAAGAAAATATGATTCCTTCTGCTCTCTTGAAAGAGCTGCAGTATCACAACTCAGAATTAAAAAAGATTAGTGTTGAGAGTTCTATAGGTCTCAGCAGGAAGGAAACGTGGTTTATTGGGGAAATCATGGACAACCTAATTATCCTTTCTCTCCTTGAAAAAAGGGCTTTAGAGCCTTTCCAGGTCACCAGCACTGGGGTTTACTTTCTTTCATAACTAATTGGAGTTTAGTTGAAAATCCAGTTTTTCTTTACAACTGACCATCAGGTTGCCTGAATATCCCCAAGTGCTTGATTTCAAGCTAATAGATGAGGAATTGGAGGCCTTTGGCTCAGGAGCTGTCTCAGCTGTGTCCCCAGCTGTCCTTGCACCTCCTGCTGTTGTTTGAGCTCCCATTTCAGAGCGCAAGCTGGAGATCTTCATCTCACTGAGGAGACCCCATCCGTGAGGACAACACAGGGGGTCTGAGGACTCACACAGAGCCTCTCACCATACCCTGGGTGATGCTCTGGATCCCCGGGGATCTTGGATTCAGCCTGAGCCACGTCTAACCTGTGAAGCCAGCTGACTGAGGAAGCTGGGGCTGCTGTGAGTCAGCAGGAAACTGAGTCAGCCTCATTGATTTGGAGTAGGAGGGTGTGGGCTGAGTTGGTAAGGACCTCAGATGGGTTTTTATGGTCCTGGAAATAGTCTTATTTTGCCAGCTATGAATCAACTAGCATTCATGTAGGCCCAGAAGGAGAAGAGCTAAAGTTAAAAATAAGTCAACCTTTTATTTTTAGGCAAAGCAGAGCACAGCCTTAAAATGGTAACTGGGACATGTGGGCCAGCCTCTCATTGAAGACTCAGGGGGAAGAGGCAATAGCACACGGTCTCTCCCAGTAGCTTCCCTACCTACGATGCAGAAGGGTATTGGAAAGACCTGCCTAGGTGTAGGAGGTGCCCTAAACTGAAGCAAGGTCCTCCTATCCAGCTCCTAGCTAGAGTGCAGGGGACCCAGAGCCTCAGTTTGCTATCTAAAACCCTAGGAAATGACATCAGGGTGAAGACACCTCTGCTGTGTGTAGGTGTTGAGTGTAGCGGCAGAAGTAGTATGCATCAGTACCCAGCTGCTCCGGTGGTTAAAACACTGGGATATTTTCATACTCCTTTATAAATAAACATTGGCCCCAGTTCCTCCTCTGCAACCTCATGGGCCTCTCCAGTTCCCAGCAACTAACAAGTTAATTCGTGGCACAGTGAGGCATCCAGAAAGGCAGGTGGCCTCCATTTCCCTGAGAGAACTCCAGTCTCAAAATCCAGAATTCAAAAAGATTGGTAGTGAAAGTTCTATTGGTCTCAACAGGAAGAAATCCATGGTTTATTGGGAGAAATGATGGACAACTCAATTATCCTCACTCTTCTTTCGAAAAGAGTTTTGGAGCTTTTCCGAGTCACCAGCAATCGAACGTACTTTCTTCCACCAATGATTGGAAACTTCAGCACCAAGGCCAGCTACATCCTTTGCAAATAGTCCTTGTCAATACAGTAGTGGTTAAACTTCTTGACTAGGGCCAATGGGTACAGAGGTCTGTGGGTTCCATCAAAGGAATGTGTTGGGCTAAGAACCTAAGGGACTATATCCATAACTTTGTCTACTTAGCAGAAAACACTTTCCTATTTCACCATAGCATTTTCCAGCTATTTCAGTCCTTTGAGTGCCTATCCCAATGGGCTCGATCACAAACCTTTGAGTTCTGACACTTAGTCCTCTTCATAATGTCATCATACACAGTGCTCCTGCCCCTAATGACTCTTTGCTGGTTACTTTACTGCTATTGTCAGTCTGACTTCAAGGAAACAAGGGTTCTACTCCTTACGTCCACTGAATCCCAGAGGCATGCCTTTTGACTTGGGACCCACAGGAGATCAGCGATCAGGCTGTCACTTTTTAACGAGACCTACTAGCATAGGTCGGGGGATAATGCCTGGTAAGTAAAGTACAGAAAAAAATCTCATAGCTCTGATGGGCCAGGCATCCTTACACGAACCCTTCTGGCTGCTTTGGCGTAGGACCAGTTCCCTCAGGTGTGAAGAGGAAGCTCTTAGATGTCCCCACATGCTAGAGTTTAGGCCACACTGACTTGGCCAAGATCTACAATAATGAAGAAAGGATTTTCTCACCTAGCTTTAGAGCCCGCTATGAGACACCAGCAGCTTGGTCAAGGGGAAACTGCACCAGTTCAGTCCATCTCTCTGCAAGAATCCAAGCATCCTACAAAGGAGTCTGAACTGCAGTCAACCAAGCACAGATAGCACTTACCATGCAGGTGTGGTTATGTTATCATTTCTATTTTGTAGAAGAGAAACTGACACCCAGAAAGGTTTAGTAACCCAACTAGGCTTAAAAACCTATAAAGCTTCTAAGACCTGTACCTGGATGATCATTCCAAAGCTACTACACAAAGCCCTTTTCTTGGGTGGATCTTGCAAATTCTTAATGCTCATCAGTTTTGAGCATATTACAAAGATGAAAAGGCATGTGGTGTGCATGAGTTAAGCATGAAGTTAACCTTGAAGACCTCTGGTGGGATTCATTTGAAACAAAGCCAGCGAGGAGAAGAGTAGAAGAGGACACATCAGCACAACACTTTTGAAAATTTCCAGTTGATTTCTTCACCATCTTACAGGTGATGCCAGGGGCAGCAGCTTCAGCCACAGCTCTCCAATTCTTCATCTGCTTTGTTCCTGCTAACACCATTCACACACAGCTATTTAAGCTCTGCAAACACAGGTGCGAGGATCCCAAAGGCCTCTCTCGGCCACGTGCTATAGCTTCTTTCATGTTGGGCTTCTTTCAGCCATGATAAAGCTTCCTTTGGGGTATGATTTTCTCCCTTGACCTTTTCAAGTCAGATTTCTCACTGCTTTGTCTTCCTGCCTTCCAGTTGTTAAATCTTTCCATCATTTGGATCACTAAACACGTCCTTTGATTTGCTTTCCAGCACCAAACATCTTTATATATTTTAGGTAATCTCTTTGGTTGCCCACACAGATGAGAGTCTATGCCTAGTTTGTACATTCTTTGAGGACAGGGGCCATGTCTAAAAAGCCTTTGTCTTCCTCTCAGCTCTTAGCCCTGTGGCTTCCCGTAGATAGATTGGAATTATTGGAAATTAGTGTATGTGTCCTAAGTCATTGTCTCAAAGGACAGTTTTCAGTTTGTGTGTGACTCATTCCGATGGTATAAGCCCTCATTTCTCCATACCACCCACTCAAGTCCATCACATGGTAAATGTACCGTTTCCATTCATTTCTGCTGTGCAGAGATGGTAAGAAGTGAACCATTCTCATCCTCGAAACAGCTCCTCATTTTCTTAAATTTCAATTAAATTCATTTTCAATATTTATTTCATTCGGAAAAATTATAAGTATGTGTTTTTCAAAATTCTTTTCTTTGTTCTCATGGGAGGCAATTTCATATGGTGGCATACAAACTGGCCTTCAAGGTAACATATTCACAGGTTTGGAGAATCAGTTTGTGAATGCCCTGGGGCTGAAGGGGTGGGGAGTGGGGGGTGGTTAGCATTGCTCTATTTACCATAGGCAGGGAAAGCATTAGATGATGTCAATATCCTACTGTGCCAGAAAGTAAAAAAGTGCTCAGTAAATGATAAAGACATGTCAAAAAGACACTAGGAACCAGCTTGAAGGCCCATGTATTAGTCAGCTGGAGCTGCTGTAACAAAGTAGCACAAACTGAGTGGCTTTTAACAGAAATTTATTTTCCCACAGCTCCAGAGGCTGGAAGTCCAAAATCCAAGTGTTGGTGGGTCAGGTTATTCCTGAGGTCTCTCTTCCTGGTTTGCAGATGGCCACCATCTCTCTGCATTGTCACATGACCTCCCCTCTGTATTTGCACTGAAAGGCAGAGAACTCTCTGCCATCTGTCTCCTTCTCTCATAAGGACACCAGCCCTATTAGATTAGAACCCCATTCAACCTTAGTTATCTCCTTATATAGTCAAATTAGGGGTTAGGGCTTCAACATATGAATTTTGGGAGTACAAAGTACAGTCCATTACAGTTCTTTTCACTTGATTTGTGATCCAGGCCCTGCCATGTGACCCAAAACAGGCCACTAAAGCTCTCTGGACAGTAGAATGTGAGGACAACTGCAAAGTTAACACGTGGATGGCTTTGATTCTGCATTGACTTCATGACTGAGTGTAAGGACATTCTGTTTGGACAGGTATGTACCATTTTCCAGTTTCATCATTTGATCTATTTTTTCCTCCTGTTAATCATTTTATGAGGGAGAGAGAATTCAATTGTAATGGAATGTATGAACCGACTTTGGGAGTTCTCAAGCCTTCAACTAAAAAGAAAGCACCTTTGGGCTTCCCCCTGGCCCTGAATTAGACTGCCCTAGAAGTGTCATGTAAAAGCCCATAGACCACTGCTTGGTTGATGCCATCCCAGCCAAGATGGCCTCCATCTCCAATCAGTCGTGTTATCAATGCTCCAACTCACCCCTGAACCTAGTGTCAAGTGGTTTCCATGACTACTCTAAGTGGCAAGTATGAGAAAAAATGAAAGGTTAGAAAGCAACAACATCTTTCTCTCTTTCATACTATAAAATAGATGGAGACAAATAATTACAATAATTTCTGCACTTCTTTCCAGTGTTTTCCACACACCCATTTTTTGTGTATCGCTTCAATGACAGTGTCCATGCAATTCTACATTCTGCTTCTTGTCCTTCATCTTAGAGAAGTTACCATGTTGTGTGGCAGCTTGAAAATACACCCACACATTCTTTGTCATTCTTCTCAGAGAGGTGGTATCTGTGTCTCCTTTAGCACCTGCAATAACTTACTGACCTCCTTGTAGCCGATAGACTATAGCAGGGGAGATGCTGTGTAACTCAAAACTGAGGCAGAAGAGGCCTGGTTCTGTGAGGCAGCTTTTGCCTGGTTCTGTTAGGATGTGAGCGTGGGAGGAAACTGGCACCATCTAGGAAGACAGGTATCCTGAGACTGCCCTGCGGAGAGCCCACCCGTAGACACTCTGACGCACAGCCCACGTGGACTTGCAGCTGACAGCCAGCATCAACTCCTCACCCTGCAAGTCAGCCATCTCGGACATCTAGCCCAGGCAAGTACCCTAATTTTCTTTTTTTGCAGTCCCAGCTGCATCTTATTGCAACTGCATGAGCAACCTCAAGTGAGGACTGTTCAGCTGTTCAAATTTATAATGTGCAAAATTGTAAGCCAAATAAAACCATTGGTTTAAACCACTAAGTTTTGAGACAAGTTTCCACATAGCAATAAAAACCAAAATGAATTTTGGTACCTGGAAATGAAGGCTTACTATAATTAAAATGTAACACACATGGTTTTGGCTTTGATGCTGGGCAATGGACAAAAGCCTTGGGAGTCAATGTCAGTGAGAGCTTAAAGGAAAGGGAGGAAAATGTGGTAAGAAATGAAAGGAAAGGAGACTGTCGTCAGGCAGTGGTGGGACGTTAGTGAAACTGCCACCTGCAGTAACGCTGTAAGTAAGAAATGCTTACTCTGATCCAGCCAAGGAAGTGTCCGGGCAGAGGGTTGAAGGCACCCCCTGGCTTCTTCTGGTTTCCTGTAATAAAATGAGAACAGAGAGGTACAAACAGGTAAACTGAAAAGTCAACTATTCAGTTTTCAAGTGGAATTTGGAGAAAATACAAAGGGCCCAAGATGATATTTTTGAGTCAGCAGGGCATTCTTAAAGTAAGAAAGGAACCTCAGGGAAAAGATTTTCTAGAAAGTATGGTCAGAGGGGAAGAACGAAGCCGGGGGTAACTTTAAAACACTTTTTAAAAGATTTCAGAGAAATTCAAAATGGTATCTCAAGACATATCATCCAGATAAAAAAGCACCTAAGGACCTTAAAGCCATGTATGGTAGGTAATACATCTTAAATAATAGACCTAGGTTCTTAAGAATAGTGCCCTTAGCAGCCCTATAGCGAGTCTAAGATAGAGAAGGATCTGTCCCAAAGGCCATCTGTGAGTTCTATCAATGAAGAGATAAAACCCACAAAATTTTCAAGAGAATTATATTAGCAGAAGCAACACCATCTTGAACTGAAAGAGACAGAAGCAGAACAAAGTGAAAAGAGACGTCTGGACCCCCAACCTTATGTGGGAAGGAAACAGAATAAAAAAGCTACCCAACTTCAAACACAAACTATTTATTACAGAAAAGGAAAAACTGTCCAAAGCTATCTATATATTCAATATGATCCTTAGCAAAATTCCAATGGCACTTTTCATATAATAGAAAAAAAATCTTAAAATTCATATGGACCCACAAAAAACTCTGACTAGCCAAGACAATCCTGAGGAAGAACAAGCGGAAGACATCACACTTTCTTATTTCAAACTATGCTACAAAGCTATAATACTAAAAACAATATGGTCCTGGCATAAAAATGGACACACAGACCAATGGAACAGAATAGAGAGCACCAAAATAAACCCCCACGTATGTGGCCAACTAATATTTGACAAGTGAGCCAAGAATGTTCAATGGGGAAAGGACAGTGGCTTAAATCAATGATATTGTGAAAACTAGATAAACACATGCAGAAGAGTGATATTAAATCCCTATCTCATGCCACTCACACAAATTAGCTCCAAGTGGGTTAAAGACTTAAACATAAGCCCTAAAACTACAAAACTAGGCAAAAACATAAGAAAAAATCTCCTTGACATTGCTCTAGGCAACATTTTAAAAAATATGACACCAAAAGCACAGACAACAAAAGCAAAAATAAACAACTGGAACAACCTCAAACTAAAAAGAAAAAGGAACCCTTGTATACTGTTGGTGGGTACGTAAATTGGTTTGGTTACTATGGAAAACAGTATGGAGTTCCCTCAAAAAATTAAAAATAAAATGACCATAGAACCCAACAACTTTACATCTGGGTATATATTCAAAGGAAATTTTAAAAGGGTATCAAAAAGATAGATATTCTCATGCTTATTGCAGCATTATTCACAATAGATAAGATAAGGAAACAACCTAAGAGTTCATCAACAAATGGATGGGAAAAGGATGGATACATTAAGTGGTATATATACACCATGGGATATTATCCAGCTGTGAGAAAGAAGAAAATTCTGCCATTTATAACAATACGGATGGACCTTGAGGCCATTACACTAAATGAGATAAGTCAGACAGAGAAAGACAAATAACGTAAGGTCTCATATATAGAATCATAAAAAGCCAAACTCATAAAAATAGAGAGTGGAATGATGGTTACCTGGGCCTAGAGGGT
Source organism: Noctilio leporinus (assembly GCA_004026585.1). NCBI lineage: Eukaryota > Metazoa > Chordata > Mammalia > Chiroptera > Noctilionidae > Noctilio > Noctilio leporinus. The sequence goes on from PVIW01002441.1 coordinate 92,333, forward strand.
GGGAGAAATTGGTGGGATATGGGTCAAAAGGGTACAAACTTGAACTTAGAAGATACACAAGTTCTTGGGATCCAATGCCCAGCAGTGTGATTATAGTTAACAATATTGTATTATGTACTTGAATGTTGCTACCAGACCAGATCTTAAATGTTCTGACCACACACAACAATAATTAAGTGATATGGTATGATGGTATGATGGTGGCACTAGCTAGTGGTACTATAGTAATCATATTGCAATATACGTGTATCAAGTGAACATATACACTTAAACTTATATAATGTTATTTGTAAATTATATCCCCCCCAAATAAAAATAAATTATCACTGCTTTCTGTTTTTATCTTCTTAAATATAGATAACAAAAATAATCACCTTCCTCATTTTCCTTCTTGTGGATTACTTACTCAGAATAAATTTCCAAAAGAAAAAGAACCAAGTGAGAGAGTATGAACACTTTCCGAACTTTCAATTCACACTGCCAAATGACTTTCCTAAAAGTTAGTATCAATTTGCCACCAAAACTTATGGGTATAGTAGTTGTATTACAACTCCACCAGAACTGGGTGTTGTGATCTTTGGTATATTTCAAAGTATCACAAATTTGAAAGCTAGTCTTGTGTCCCTATTGTAAAATTTCATTTCCATAATGCTAGACAAAAAAATCCATACTAGCTGTAGTGGTGGAATTCTGTCCTGCTCAATCTAACTCAGTCCTTCATTACCTGGTTGGTGTCTTTCTTTTTATCCCAACAGAATTCTTCTATTGCACTCCCAGCCTCCTTCTGGGAAGTTGACCAGAAGAGTGTTGGCAGCCTGAGTTATACACAGCCCTCTGCCCTGCTTACATGTCTCAAAAATAGCCTTGAACTATCCTGATTTCCCGGTCTGCCTCTAGCCTGCTACGTGACTGTTTACTGAGAGTTTACCCTGAGCCATATGAATGTTATTTCACTCTTTCTCTTAACCACTTGTAAGGCAGGTTTTATTACTCCTTTTCAGATAAGAACTAGGGACACAAAATTTGTAAGTGATGGGGCCATGGCACTTCACTGCCGCACCTGGACTGCCCATCTATTAGTTGTTTTCTTCCTGTTCTCCCAGACTTCCTGGCAGGAAAACTCCCATTCATTCCTTTCAGATAATGACCTCATCCATATTTTTGAACCACTGCAATTTAAAAGTCAGTGTCCAGCCCTGGCTGGGGTGGCTCAGCGGATTGAGGACCAGCCTGCAAACCTAAAGACTGCCAATTCAATTCCCAGTCAGGGTACATGCCTGGGTGGTGGGCCAGGTCCCCAGTTGAGGGCCAGTGAGAAGCAACCAATCAATGTTTCTTTTTCCTATCTAAGTTTCTCTCTTTCTCCCTCCCTTCTCCTCTCTCTAAAAATAAGTAAGTAAAATCTTTTTAAAAAATAAATTCAATGTCCAGGTTTTAACGATGTCTATATTGCCACATGACAGTGGCATTAAGATGCATCTAACATTTTGTTAGAAATTATTCACAGAAAATAAAAGTGACTATACCTATTTAAATATATGAACTTTTTTCTGAATGATTTATTCACAAGTCTAAGAAATTTTATACTTCTTAATATGAAAAGAAAAAAAGCATTTTAAGTTACTCTACTTTTCCGCAGCCTTTTATATTTCTTCTCCTTTCCCTGGATAAACTGTGACATGAAATATTGAATCCTCTAAAAGATCAGGGAATGAGCTGCAAATGAGAATGTGCATCTCCTGAATGTGAATTCCATGAAAACAAGGGCTTTGTGTGTTCTCTGCTGTGTCCCCAGCACCTTTGACAGTACCTGGCCCTTGGTAGGCACTCAGATCTGTGGAATGAATGAATGAGCCACCTGGCTCCCTGCCCAACAGTCCTCTAGTCTCTACAGCTGAGATCAACTGTCCCATCACTTCAGGCTCAGCACCTACCACGGGAACAGTCTGAGGCCAGGACCTGGAGGTCTAGGAAATGCAGAATCTCAGACCCTACCCAAAACCCACTGAAGTAGAATCTACAATTACACAAGATCTTCAAGTGATTTGTAAGTAAACAAAATCACACACACACACACACACACACACACACACACATATAAGTGGTATAGCCACCACCTTACTGGCCACTCACCAGTGTCAGTACTTACAAATTAACAACTTTAGTGTTCATAATAATACATTCGTTGACTGGAATTACAAGGTGAAAGTTCATTTCCAGGTGTCCTTTGGAAAACTATATTTAAGCATTTCACATGGAGGGTATACGGAATTAAAATGTGTCTTGTTTGTAGTATCTACCCAGTGACCCTAGATCTGTCCCTGGGAGCAGAGAAAACAAATTTTATCCTTCTTCCACCTGTCAGACCTGAAGACTTCAAACAATATCATACCTTTCCTTCTCTATTCCCACCTCCTTATTTTCTCCTTTGTAAAATGAATGCCCTCTGTTCCTTTCCATTGTTCACCACATGGTAATTTACAACCATTAGCCATCTTGATTATTCTCCTCTGAATGTGCTCTTGTTAGTCTATATAATACAAAGTGTATGAAGTCAAAGAAAGATGTAATTTATTCTGAGAGGCATGAAATAGAAAAGGACTCTCTTTTCCCTTAAGATAACATATTTCTATTAATGCTACTTAACATCACAGATTGCTTACTTTGCAGTCACATCAAGCAAAAACCTCAGTTGTCATACTTAATGTTGATAAGAAAGCCATTACTACCCAACTTCCCCTTGCATGGTTTTCAGTAAGACGATTCCCTACTATAGCCTTCTGGGGCTTTCCTGCCAAATTCCTGCCCCTCCAGAAAGGACGACCAGCAGCCAAGTTTCTCTATGCCATGTTTCTAAGCCCAGTCCCAATCCAGCCCCCAAATAGGTCACAACAGCCTCCACAACTATTGCCAGCAGACTTGAAAACTTGATTTTTAACAAGAGCAACAGAAAAGAAGTGCTATCTATGAGGAAGTCTGGTGACAATGATTTGTTATCATTGCTGCTATTCCCAGCCCAGATGGTTCTCCAGATGAAATGGATAAAAACTGGATCCTCTTTGTGGCTGGTGACAGGTGCAGACTTGGCCCCTCCAGTGGGATCTCATGAGACACAGGGCACACCCGGGATCACCAGCTTCCCACCAGCACGTGTGCAGCGTGGCAATTCCACAAACGAAGTGAATAATCGGCCTCTTACCTGGAGTCCTTCAAGGTTCCCTTTTTTTTAAAGGTTGTATCAGGCAGGTTCTTTGTTTGCAAGCAACAGAAACAGGCTCTGGGGAACTTGAGCAGGAGAGGTGTTGTTTTGGATGAACATAGGGGGTCTTCCTCAATCGATGAAAGGTTAGAGAAGCTGCGTAGCAGGACAACATCCAGAATTTTGGCAGGGTGTGGCTAATGTGAATGATTTATATCCTTTTATTTATTTTAATTAATTTATTTTTTTATCACTCTCACCAAAACGTAATGTTTGAGCCAAGGGGGTTTGATGGCTCAGCTTGAGTGGCAGGAGAACAGCTGGAAAAGGGTAGGGCCTCTGGTTAGCAGTCACAGCAAAGCAGCGCACAACAGAGACATGACATAAAATTATTTTGAAGAGGTAGGATTTCTAGAATGGCTGTGAGAAGTGGAGCAAATTCCTGCCCCAAAACGACTATAAAACTGGACAAAATAGTCAAAAACAACTTTGAAAGGCTACAAATACACCAAACTGACAAAAAACCAAAATGAGACATGTTTATTCAAATTTGGCTAAGGACAGTTGGACTGAAATCTTAGCCTTGGGGCTGTTCCTATCAACCCTTCAGCCGCAATAGTACAACAGGGCTACCAGGGCAGGGCAAGCTTTTCCACCAGGGGAGGCGGACTTAACTGAGAAAAAATCACATGCCCCTGAAATCATGAAAAACAGAGGTGATTGCGTAACCAGACAAATGACAAAGGCCAACATCACAGTTATTCTGAGGTTATGATATTGGTTGGAACAAGCAACAGACTGGAAACATAGCCAGAATTTTTGAGAGGGACATCTAGGGACATAGATAGGCATAGTGGGTCGAGGAAAAAAAATCCGTTATATCTCCGAAGGTCTGAAAGACTATAATCATGCTCAAAGGAGGAGTGCATACTCAGGGGAGACTAGAGAAAACCTCGTTTCTACACCCTCCTACGTAATGTGAGAGCTTGTGTGCATGCAAAGAAGATGCAAACAGGCTCAGTAGAAAGTAAGAGCTGAGGCAGATTTCTAAATTCCCTAAACTTGAATGTGTTCCCCAATCCATTCAGAGATCCATCAGCAAAGGGTAAATACCTTACTGTCTCAATGTGTTTGAGTACTATCTCTGATCAATAAGTAAGCTACTATGAACTAAGGGCAAATAGTAGAATGCTAAACTTAGAATTAAAACAAGGGCAAAATAAAGCAACTTAGCAAATATCATCTGTCACACACTGAAGTAAAGAAACATTCTACAGAATAAATACAGGCAAGTCAACAACAACAAAAACAGCAATTACAACAACTCCCAGAGAGAAAGTAAAAATCCAGAGTTACTATATTATCTAAAATGTCTAGTTCCTAAAAAAGTTAAAAATTATAAAACATCCAACAAAATATTAAAGTGGGAAAAGCTCAGGGAAAAAGCAGTCACTAGAAACTCTCTGAGAGGTCCTCTAAAATGACAGACTTAGCATTAAAAGAAGCTTCAAAGAAGCTAGTAAAATATGTTCACAAACTAAAAGAAATTACACTTTAAAAATTAAGGGGAATATGATGACATTGACTTACCAAATATAGAATATCAGCATGCAGATAGAAAGTGTATTTGTAGAAGAACCAAATGAAAAATCTAGAGTTGAAAAATATACTAAGTCAAATAGAATGTTCACTAAAGGAGGGGCTCAACATATTATTAGGGACATATGATAAAGAATCAGTGACCTTGGATATAAATCAATAGAAGTTATCCAATGTGAAGAACAGAAGGAGGAGGAGGAGAAAGAGCGAGGAGGAGAAGGGAAGAGGAGAAAAAGGAGGAGGAGGAGGAGGAGGAGGAGGAGGAGGAGGAGGAGGAGGAAACTAAACAAAGCCTTAAAGTTCAGTAAGACTCCATTGAGTATACCAACATTCACGTAATGGGATTCGCAGAAGGAAATAAGTGTGAGAGAGGACATAAAAATATTTGAAGAAATAACTGGCCAAAAATCCCCAAAATTGATGAGAAATATTAACCTACTGATTCCATAAGTTTTATGAACTCCAAGTAGGATAAATATAAATAAATGTACTTTACAAAGCTAAGGACAAGCTTGCAGTGGCAAGAGAAAAATGACTCATCACATACAGAGTGACATGAATATAATTCATAACTAACCTTCTGTTTTAAAATGGCAGCCAGAGGCAGTGGAAGGACATATTAAATGCACTAGGAAAAAAAAAATCCAATCACAATAAGTTAAATTAAAAATCAGCAACAAAAATAAAATTGGGAAATACACAAATATTCAATATTAAATAAGACATTTCATAATCACCAATGAATCAAAGGAAATAATCACAAAAATAATTGAAAAATATTTTTAAATGAAAATACAACCTATCAAAAATGATGGGTTGTAGCTAAAGTCATGCTAATAGGAAACTGTATAGCTTTAAATTCTTAAATTGAAAAAGAAAAAGACTCTCAAATCATAAGTTTAAGCTTCCACTTTAAGAAACTAGGGAAAAAGGAGCAAATTAAACCCTAAGCAAACAGAGAAAGAAAAGAATGAAAAATTATAGTGGACATCAATGAAACAGAAAAAATAACACTGAAATATCAATGAAATCAAAGTTGTTTCTTTCAGAAGATCAATAAAATTGATAGCCTCAAGGTCAATTGACCCCAAAACAAAAGAGAGGAAAATTGAAAGATGGAGAGAGAGAGAAGAAATAAATAACAAAAATCAGGATTGAAAGAGAACATATCAAGACCTCCCTACAGAAATTAAAGGACTTGTAATGGCTTAGTAAAAACAATGTATGGCAACAAATTAGACAGTTTAAATGAATTTGACAGATTCCTAGAAGCACACTAATTATCAAAATGGACTTAAGAAGAAATTTAAAAATATAAATAGACCGAAAACAAACAAAAAGAAATGAAATTACTAATTTTAACATCCCCTCCCCGAATAAACTACTCCACACCCAGCTGGCTTTATTAGTGAATTCTATCAAATATTTAAATAATAAATAATAATTCTTCAAGTACCCTTCCAGAAAATATAAAGAATAAGAATACTTCCCAAATCACTTTCTAAAGCCAGTACTACCCTGATGTCAAAGTCAGACAAAGATATCACTAGAAAATATAACTATACACTAATATCCTCATGAATATAAATGCAGAAATCCTCAAGAATATATTAGCAAAATGAATCTTGAAACACATAAAAAGAATTATACACCATGACCATGTAGGACTTATCTCAGTAATGCAAGATTGGTTTAACATCTGAACATTAATTAATGTAAAGTGCCATATTAATAGAATAAAGCACAAAAGCCACATGATTATCTCAATAGATGCAGAAAAGGCATTTAACAAAATCCAACACCCATCCAAATAAAACATTTGCAACAAGCTAGAAACAGAAGGGATAAACCCTCCTCACCCTGTTAAAGGCATCTATGCAAAACTTTCTTAACGGTGAAAGACTTACTACTCTTGCTCAAGTTCAAGAGCAAAGTAAGAATGTTCTCAGTTGCCACTTTCTATTTACATTGTGCTAGAGGATTTAGTTAGTCAATAAAGACAAAATGTCTAAATTAAAACTATTCAAATTAAAAAGTAAGAAGTAAAATGGTCTTTATTTGAAGATTACATGAGCCTGGAAATTGATACAATTTTCTTTTTAAATTACTAGAATGAATATATGAGTACAGCAAGATCACGAGGTATAAGATAAATGTTAAAAAATCTATTGTATTTCTACATGATAATAAGAATTCATAAAATGAAATTAAGATAACAATTTCATTCACAATAGCATCAAAAGGATAAAATATTTGGAAATAGACTTACCAATAAATATAAGACTTATGCACTGAAAATTACAAACCACTACTAAGAGAAATTGAAGAAGATCTATATATAGAAATAGATATTCCATATTCATGGATTGGAAGACAAAATTATTAAGAAGCTCATTTTCCCCATATTAACCTGTAGATTCATCAACCTCTGCTAAAATTCCAGAAGTATTTTTCAGGAATTAACAAACCGAGCCTAAAATATATATAAAGAGATAAAAGTCCCAGAATAATTAAATTGATTTTGAAGGGGAAAAAAAAAAATGTGGGAATGCCCTGGTTGGTGGCTCAGTGGATTGGCACTGGCCTGCGAACCCAAAGGGCTCTGGTTTGATTCCCAGTCAGAGCACGTAACCAGGTTGCAAGCCAGGTCTCCAACCAGGTCCGTAGCTGGAGGCAAGCGGAAGGCAACCATACATTAATGTATCTCTCCCTTTCCACATCCCTCCCTGCCCTTCTCTCCAAAAATAATGAATAAAATCTTTTTAAAAAATGTGAGAGAACTTTCACTTCAAAATGTACTATAATGCTATGGTAATCAAGACAGTATGAGACTGGGGTATGGAAATATATATATACATTTAAATTAAACAATTGAGTCTAAAAGACAATTCAATGGGGAAAGAATAGTCTTTTCAGCAACAATGCTGAAACAATTGAATGTTCACATGTTTAATCTAGACTCTCAACTCCACACCACAACACACATGCAAAATTAACTAAAAAAATAAACCATAAACATAAATTTAAGAGCTAAAACTATTAAACATCTAGAAAGAAAAACAGGGATAAATCCTTGTGACTGGAGTAGACAAAGACCTGTTAGATACAATACCAAAAGCACAAATCACAAAAGAAAAAAAATTGCCAAATCAGATTTCATCAAAGTAATAACTTTTTAAAAAAGATTTTATGTATTATTTTTAGAGAGAGAGGTAGGGAGAGAGACAGAGAGGGAGAGAAACATCAATGTAAGGTTGCCTTTCACCTGCTTCCAGCTACAGACCTGGCTGGGGAATCGAGCCAGAGACCTTTGGGTTCACAGGCTGGTGCCGTATCCACTGTGCCATCAGCCAGGGGTAGTTTTTATACAAGATCTGTCCCCAAAGGATTGAGAAAATGTCAGTTGTGCTTTCTTTATTATATGGCTCAATACTTTTGTATCCTAGTGTCTTCAGAAGATACCATTAAGAAAATGAAGAAACAAGTCATAGATTAGGAGAAAGTGTTTTCAAACTACATCTGCTAACAGACTTGTATCCAGAATAAATAACAGAACAATAGAAAAGGCAACTTGCTTTAAAAATGGGCAAAAGATGAATAGACATATCATCAAAGAGGATATCCGAATCACTGATAAGCACATGAAAAGATGACCAACATTATTAGTCATCAGGGAAATGCAAATAGAACTACAACAAGACACCACTTCACACCAACTAGCATGGCTGTAATCAAAAAGAGACACTAACAAATATTGGCAAGGAAGTGGAGAGATTGACTCCTTATACATTGCTGTTGGAAATGTAAAATGTTTACAACTGCTTTGGGAAACAACTTGGCTATTTCCTAAATAAGGAAATAGAAACTCATGACCTGGCTGTGCCATTCCCAGGACTCTTCCCAAGATAAAGGATAATATATCTGAACAACAACAACAAAATTTTCTATGTAAATGTTCACAGTGGCATTATTTATAATAAACAAATATTGGAAACATCCACAGGTTCGTCAACTGATGAGTGGATGAACAAAATGTGGTATATCTATTCAATGAAATACTACGTATTCATCAAAAAAGAAAAAAGAGTTATTGATAATTTTGCTATTGCAAAAATGAGCCTGTGTTGCCTCTGGGTTGTTTACTTCTGCAGGCTGAGAACCATTAGCTAAAAATCCTGATGAAACCCAAATCTTTATATACCCAATTATTCTAAAACTTGTCCAAATAAGCACATTTTTAATGCTTTAGAGCTTGCCTACTTTGTATTTCCTGCTAATTCCGCCCTGCTAGCAACAAATAAGATATGCCCAGGGCCATCAAGACCCTAAGCTGCTGCTGCCCTCCGGGGCTCTCTGACCCAGAGACTGACTTTGTCCTGTTAAGGGACATCACCTGGACACCAAAGCCCCTCTCTGATCCAGCTCTGCCTTAGGAGGTCCCTGTGTTCCTCTTCTTCTGAATGGTGGTCACAGTGCCACAAAGTTCTGCATGGTCTCATCCTGAATGGGACTTTCCCTCTCCTGCAATCCTAAGCCCCACCCAGTAAAACTTGCATGACACTGCTTCCCCTGGGCACATTTTCCCTTCAGTCAGCCCCAAATTCTATTAACTTCGTGCGAAGCTACACCATGGATGAGCCCCAAAAAGAACATTGCAGTGAAAGCAGACACAGACAACATCCTGTGTGATTTCATTTATGTGAAATGTTTAGCAAAGGTCAAAATGTGGAAAAGGAAAATAAATGAATACTTGCTGGAGTGGGCCCTGGATGACGAAAGTGCTGGATGGCGGTGGTGGTTGCACAACTCTGTAACTTCCCAAAAAAATCACCAGTTCGCACATTTAAAACAGATGAAATTTGTGGTATTAACTTAGATCTTATTATATTGTTTGAAAATTATGTTTTGGTGCTTATTCCAAAAGAAGGAGGAATTAACACAACAAATACCCAGAGCTCCTGGCTCCTCAAAGTTTGCTGACTCTTGCTGGCATTATTGGGAACTACATGTGTATAGAGTCACACAACTATGGAGAGCAATGGTGCCAATCCTTTTTTGTTGCCTATCTACATCACTGCCCATTCTCTCTCTTCTGGGCACCTGAGGTCAGTTGATCCGTGAGACTAGTTCTGGGCAATCAGTTGTGAGTGGAAGGGACGTGGGCCAGCTCTGGCCTGAGTATTGGCCTGTGGAAGGAGCTCCTGAGTATTCATTCCTCTTTACTCTCATGGCCACTGGGAATGTGCCATGGGACTGAAACTCTGACCACCCCCAGCCAACCTGGAATGGACAGGTAAGATGGGTAAAAATGAGCGTTTGCTGCATTAGACCCCTCAGATTTGGGGGCTGTTTGTCACCACAGCACAATTTAGCTTATCCTGACTGATACAAGGCAGCCAAATTGAAACCCAGTATTTTTTTATTCGAAGCTGAGCAATGCCAATTGCCACTAATGATGGTAGCACCATTTTAGTAATCAACTACGGGGTGCCATATGCTACACAAGGTACCTGATGTAGTTCCAACTCTCAAAGCATCGCTTCCAAGTAGAAATTACTCTTCTCGTTTGACATATTAGAGAACGGAACCTCAGCAGGCAGCAGTTGCTAATACAAAACTCATTTACGCACCCATTCCACCTATTGGCCTTTGCCTCTTGCCTGCCAGACACCAGGAACACCAGCGTGAACAACAGTCACAGGCCCTCCTGTCCCAGGGTTTAGATGCCTCGGGATCACCTGGTTGTGGCCGTGCTACCCTTAGAGGCTGAGCCAGTTGTGTGGGCGGGGGCGGGGGTGGGGACAACCCCTGGCGTTGGTGTTTCTTAAAAGCCTCCAAGTGAGTCTCTTGAACATCTAGAGTGTGAATCACTAGGTTGGAGTCCAGAAAACTCAGGCCTTTCGATTCCAAACCCCTAACAGGCAGTCGCCTCCCGCAGCCTCTAGATCCTGTGCCCCCTGGACCAGGCTGTCAGGTCTCATTTCCCCTCCCAAACCGGCCGCGATCAGCGGGTTTCCTCAGCCACCGCTCTCTTCATCTGCCTGTGCTCCAACAGTGTCTTTGAGCTAACAGTGCTTGAGTTAGAAAGATCAGTGGTTTTATAACATTTTTAAGCTCTTAACTCCTCTTTTTTTTTTTTTTTTTTTTTTTAAGGAAAATATTCTTAGGAAAGCACAATATACGATGCAGACATCAGTAAGGATTGGATGAAATTAGACGATGGGACCCAGGAGTTGCTTTGTGCTTGACCTGGGCCATTCTCTGGAGCCCTCCGGCTCTGAAGGACACAGTTTCAAAGCTGCTGGCACAGTTTGGCTTCATCCTTCCACAGGCTGACCAACAGAGGCACCCAGGAGGAGAAGGACTTCCCCAAAGTCCCACCGCTTATTAGTGGCAGACCCTGAGGCAGGAACCTTGGCTTCCAACTCTGTCCAGTGCTTCTGCCGCCACCACATGGGGCCTCCCAGGCCTTGTTAAGGGTAAAGGAAGCAACAACATTGTTCTAGAATCTGAAAATATCCAACCAAAGAATAGCAGGGTGTTAGAAAAAGGAAGGAAGGAAGGAAAAGAAAGAAAGAAAGAAAGAAAGAAAGAAAGAAAGAAAGAAAGAAAGAAAGAAAGAAAAAGAAAAGAAAGAAAGGCACGAAGGAAGGAAGGAAGAGAGAGAGGAAGGAAGGAAGGAAAGAAAAGAAAAAGACCCCCTGGATGAGGGAGTGGCCAGGCTGAGCTCTGAAGAATGAACTGGTACTAGGCAGACCAAGAGGGAGCAGTAGATAGCATTTCATTCTGAGGAAACTGCATAGGCAAAACTCCCAAAGGGAGGGCGGAGGAGAGGTCGGGGGAGAGAGAGGGAGAGAGACTTCAGCAGCTGCAGGCTGACCAGTGGACAAGTGGTAAGAGTTGAGGCTGAAATAGAACCCAGAAGCCAGATCATGAATTGGTTCTTTGGAGGCTCCTGATTATAGAGGGACCAGTAGAACCTTGGTATCTCTTTTATTCCCTTTTGAAGCATGAAGAACCCTTACTCAGAGAAGCCTTGTTCCCACTGGACAAATTTGAGCACTGAGACTACAACCAACCTGAATCCATCTAAGTGACCTGGGGGAGCTGTGGAGGCTGGAGCCACACTGTGTGTGTGTGTGTGTGTGTGCGTGTGTGTGTGTGTGTGTGTGAGACAGCGGGTAGGGTGGGGTTCACGGTGGCAGCCACAGCAGAGAGTGGAGTTCAGGGGCAGCAGGCCTCAGGGTGGGACCCAGGCAGAAGGGTGCCGGCACCAGGAGCCTGTGGGACAGCAGAGACTCTGTCTGGTCAGGCAGGGCCTTTCCTCATGGACCCTGTTAGAGTCAGAGCCTGCCCCAGCCGCCGTGCCCCTGGACGGAGAAGTGAGAACTAGAAGGGGCTGCAGCTACCTGGAAATGGGGAGGGACTGAAGACACATCCTGTCACCCATTCTTAACAGGAATATATTTCCTTGGCCATGGAAATGTAGAGATTTCTAAATCCTGCCCACTTATTCTTGCCCTTCAAATGAACCCTAAGATGCTGCTGATCTCAGCGAGCCCTGGGAGGGGCTGACACATTAGCTCTCTGAGAGGTAGGCATGAAAATCTGTTATCGGAGAAAATAAGTCCATCTCCCTGTGCTGGAGGATGAAGGATTGGAAACCACCCAGCCCCTCCCCTCTAGGATCTTCCAATTTATTCTGGACCCAAAAATATGAGGCTAGAATTAATGTGGCTCTTGTTTATAATGTGAGGAGTACTTCCTGAATGCCAAGCACTGAGTTAACATGACTTCAGTCATTTACTTTTCACAATAATAGCACCAGACTATTTACTCCTGTTACCATTTCACAAATGGGGTAACGGGAGCCCAAAAACTCTCCTGAACAAGTTCAAGTTGAGATGAGGGGGGAACATGGGACTCACACTCAGCCCCGAGACCAAAGCCTGTGTTTCTGCCATAAGACATGAAGAATTAATACCAACTGGAGTTTGAGAAAGAGAAAAATATTTGTGGGGGAGGTACAGATAAAGAGTAAAGACTTCCTGAAAATAGAGCAGGTGAAGAAAACTCACCTTGAAGAATAAATGAAATTTATTATAAGCTTTCCTTTTTTTCCCTTCTCCGAGTGAGACGGTGAGACAGAGCAGGGGACAATGAATCTTCCAAGGTCATGCCACAAGTCACTAGCCAAGCCTGGCCTGTCACTCACATTTCTGAATTCCCAGTTCACTGAATTCAGCAGCTGAAGCGGGGAGGGGGGGGGGTCTCCGTCAAATACATCTGGAAGAAAACACCTGCCTGCGGTGTTTTCCTTCTTTCCCTTTCCCCACTGGGTCTGCCGCCCCCTCCACACATAACCTTCTTATCTTCCCTCCCACCAACCCATAATTGTCCCAGGAAATGCCAGGATCTGAACACCATATTGGCCATGAGGGACTCTGTCAACAACTTCTGTCTGTTCTAAACAAACAGAGGGCAGTGCACAGGTTATTAGTAAATACCAAGGCTTAGTTTATTGTATAAAACTTCAATCCAACAAATAAATGAGCCATCAAGTTTGAATTTATGTAGCATTCAAAACACATTAAAGCCATTTGACCATGACAAAGGCCTTTCCTGCTTTGAATGATGAAGTCAGAGCTGCAAATACCCTTCAGATGGGACATTATGCGAGGTCCTTTCAGTTTGTCTCTGGGGACTGTCAAGGTGGAAGGTAAAGGTTCTGGCACTCATTTTAAAGAATTGGGAAAATCCCATCTTGGCTAAGTTTCCTTTCTTTAAAAAAGGCACTTGTGAGCCAATAACGGTGAAAACAATTACAATCCCTCAGCCAGGAGTCATCTAGCTGACCGCCAAGAGACCCTTCCTTCCCTTGGTTTATCCCAGAGAAACATTAAGGAACATCAAAGGATGCTGGTAGCTGATGTCATAAGGTTTCAGCTGCTTTTGCAGCCTGTCTCTGGGCAGTTTCTCCCTCTGCAAGTTGGTTGTAAATAATACTTCAAAGGGCTTGGTGGGAAATGAATGAGATAATATAGGAAAGAGCATTTTATCAATCCCAAAGTCCATTGAAATAAAAGGTGCTATTATTGATATATGTAAAGCCCTGGCCAGGTGGTTCGGTTGGTTTGAGCATTGTCCTGTGCACCAAAAGATTGCAGGTTCGATTCCTGGTCAGTGCACGTAACTAGGTTGCTGATTCAATCCCCTGGCAAGGCACAGAGATCAGAATGCAACCGATCTCTCTCTTTCTCTCTCTCTCTCTCTCTCTTTCTCTCTCTCTCTCTCTCTCTCTCTCTCTCTCTCTCTCTCTCTCCCCCTCCACCTCTTCCTCCCTCTCTAAAAAAAATTAATAAAAACATATCCTTGGGTGAGAATTAAAAATAATAATAATAATATCTAAAGGGAATAGGTCAGCCCTGCCTTCTCGCTCCATTTTAATTTTTCTTGATTTTGGTATAGACAATGGCAAGTTCCTCATTTCAGCTGTTATTCCTGATCTTGTGGGGAGGGACCAGCAGCTGCTATTCATGATCAGGGCTGACTTGTTGGCGTGGAGCTCCATCTGGCCAAGGACTGCGCCTCTCTGTAAACAGGCAATTTTCAGGCAGACATTGCTGAGAGATGGAAAGAGCCTAGGAGAAATTATATGTGTGTGGACTTCTTCCTGTTGTACCCCTAACTGCCACCCAGATGAAGATCAAAGGCAGCCTTAAAAGAACCTCTTTCAGAAAACACATGGGAAAAAAAAAAAAGTAGAAGGTCAAGGACTACAGGTGAAAGGGGTTATAACGGGATATTCACTCAACAAGCTGATTGGACACCCACCCAGCACTGGTACTTTGTTGGCTGCTGCGTTACAAAGCTGAGTAAGACACAGACCCTGCTCTCCCGGGAAGTCAGACCTTCGCAGGCACGCCAGCAACAGGTGAGCTCTGCGTGGTCGTTGTGCCTTGTGCAGTCCAGTGTCACTTTCTTTGTCGCAGGGCCTTTGCGGTCAGGGCTGATATGCGTGTATCACAGTTTCAGGGCATTATAGTGTCTCTTTCTTCCACCTGCAAGGACCCGGGCCATTGCCTCCTCAATCTCAGCCTCGGGTAATTGATTTCGGCAGGTGCACCGTAAGATACGACCCATACGCATTCTCTACTTGAAGGAACATGGGGTGACATGAGAGAGCTACAACATGCAGGGGTTTAAAGAAGACAGAGAAGACAGAGGTCAAAGAGAATAAATCCAGTCCTCACTCTCCAGATGCCTGACCTATTGTGAAAGAACTGGAAATAACAGACATAGTTACTAAATTCTTGTGCCATACTTTCCATCTCATTTAATCATCACAACCATGCTGGGGAACAAACATGCACTGCCTGTCCTACCTCAGGAAATGAAGGCTCAGAGTAAATGTCTTCTCCAAGATCCATAGCTAGTGAGTCAGGATTCTAACTCAATTCTGGCTCGTTCCCAGTCTGGACTTTGAACTGTGCCATGTGCTGCCCCCACCCCCCCACCCCCAACTCTGTTTCCTTGAGCTACTTGTTAAAAGCCAGATCTTTTGAAAAAGAGGATTTGAATATTAAAGCTCAGATGAGATGATGGGTGTAAAGCACCTACTATAATACCTGGAACCTACTAAGTGTTGCATATGTGACATTTTTTCTACTGTTATCATGCCGTGGTGAGGGTTAGAGAACAGAATTCAGCTCTGGCAAAAGATGTTGAGGGGATGCCAGGCAGATTATCAGTAGATTCAGGGCAGGATCCAGGTCCCAAGGGAAGATAGGACAGGGCAAATTCCTGGGGCCCCCTATGGAAAGGCTGAGTTTTGGGCTAAGCAACAAGGTTCCAGAGTGAGTATATGTTTGTGTGTGTGTGTGTGTGTGTGTGTGCGCGCACACTCATACACATTCATTCAGCTGTCCATTTGTCCATCCTTCCATCAGCAAAATCTTTCTAAGCACATCTCATGTGCCTGGCACTGAGTATAAAACGAATGAACAAAACAGACATAGCTCTCATGTCATGAAGCTCATAGGTGGAGAAGATGGACAACGGTAAACACAGGAGCAAGTACCATAAATATGTCATCACGATTGAGAATAGCATCATCAATGTGATGTACAGGGTGCTGTGTTAGGTAACAGCTGAGGAGAGGAGCTATTGAGAATATAAGGAAGGCCTGTCCAAAGAGGTGACATTTAAAACAGACTTGAAGATAAGTTAGCCAGGAGAAGTGGGTAGGGGCAGCGTGAAACAAGACCCGCTGCTCGCCTAGCTGTCCAATGGGCCACCTCCCAGCAGATCCTGTAGGCCCAACAACTCACCGATAGGCCCTCAATCATGTGGGAGTCCAAGTTAGTGAATGACTCTGCCTGCACCACTGCTTCGGAGACGAGGAATTTCCAAGGGGAGTTGCTGGGGACCCAGGATATCAAAAACAAGGACACTAGTAAGCACTGATGAGTTGTCACCCAAGTGCTTCTCGTGTTCCTCAATGGGGAGGCATTGAATGAAGGGGTCGGGAATAGGTCTGGAAACCTGGTGGGGACAAGCCATGCAGTGAACTCGAGTTCAGTCTGGTTTCCAAAGCCCCACTAAGAGCATTACTGCTATTTACATTTCAGTGTGAATCAAGCTGCCTCTAACCAGCGAGGCTGTGTAAACTTGTGTTTAATGTCAGGTTTATATTAATATTTGGATTAATAAGATTGATCGTTTACATAACAATGCATACGTAAAGTCTGGGCTAGGTCTGGCTTTACACACATTTGCATAATGTTTACAGATTGATTGATTAGACAAACTGAGCCTAAATCCAAGTAAACTGCTAGTTGTTTGTTTATTTTTTTCTATTGGGGCATGGTAGCCTATATCTTAATAAATGGACTAAACTGAATCTAAGTCCTCTATTATAACCTTCACAGAAGATTTAATAGTTCTAAAAGTAATTTTCGCTGAAAAGAGTAAGATAAAATCATTGGGGCTATTTTTTTCCCCCTTAATCTCTACATTGAGCAGAAAAGAGCACATTGGCTTTAAACTACTCTCTAACAGAGATAAAACCAGGCCGTAGGTGGAAAACCGAGATTCCAAGCTCCTCCTGCCTTAGCCATAGTGGAAAGTTTCCAAGAGAGGTTCAGGTTTGGCAGGGACCTTGATGGGCCACCTAAGACACTCTGTTTACCCTCGGGTCCCAGGAAGCCAGGGCAGAGGGCAGCTTTCTTTTATGCCCAAAGCACTTCCTTCTGGCTGAAGAACACAAGGCTTCAGCAAGGCCCTTATGTCCATTCCAATTGCCCAAGAGATCAGTGGAGATCATGACAACCAATGAAGAACAACCAAATAAGGATAGTCAAGGGCTACTTATTCTGATCTTGCGATAGCAAGGTCAGCCACTTCCATTGGCACTTGGCAGGGACTGAAAGGCAGGCAAAGAGTGGGGATCTGCTTGGAAGCTGTTGGTCCAGGGTAGCTGGTGGTGGGCGCACTAGGAGGGAGAGAGTCCATGCGATCAGCTAGGGGTTAGTATATGCCTCCTTGGATTGGTATCCTAGGTTGAAATTAGGGACAAAGATTAGGGAAGCTGTCAGCTATTAAGTCGCCATTGGGAGCCGATTATTACAGAAGCTGCTGTTTAGCAGTCCGATGTCCTGCAAGCAGGGCTTTCAGCAGGTTGGCTTCCTAGGCTGGTTAGTGTGGACAACTATGCTCACTGGCTTGCTAGGCAGCGTGCTGCAGGTTGTGGGTCAGTGTTCCAAAACCAACTGTAACTTAAACCTTTGGGTTCAAAAAAAGCAAGCAATTCGTAGTGGACAAGTATTTCAGAAAATATTGAATGTATTCATCTTGGGAGCTCTGATCAGGGTCTTCTAAACTAGGCTGAGTTTTCCAAGAATTACCTCAATTAAGCTTTTGCAATGAAGTTTTTGAAGATAGGAGGTGTCATCCTCATCATCACCTTTATTCCCATATTTACATGAGGAAACAGAGGCTTATACCATTAAGAACTTTGCCCATGCTCTGAGTATCTAGAAAGTAATGAAGGTCAAATGCAAACCTGGGGAAAGCTAATGCCCAGCCAAGTGCTGGAGAAATCAAATTCTTTCCCAGTACTTTAAAAATAAGTATTAGTGGCCCTGGCTGGTGGCACAGTGGATAAGGCACCAGCCTGTGAACCCAAAGGTTGCTGGTTCGATTCCCAGCCAGGGCACATAACCAGGTTACAAGCCAGGTCCGTAGCTGGAGGCAGGTGAAAGGCAACCATACACTGGTGTCTCTCTCTCTCTCTCTCTCTCTCTCTCTGCCTCTCTCCCTTCCTCTCTCTAAAAATAATAAATAAAATCTTAAAAAGAAAAAATGCATTAGAAGCTTGGTCTTTCCATCCATTAAGGTGCTAGTCTCAAGCGGTTATTAATGGTTTTTACTGAAGCCGTTTCCAGGAGGTTCTCTTCAGGCCAAAACTTGGTCTAATTGTCTTTATATGCTGATCTCTGAGAAGGCTTCATTTCTTCAGACATGCTCCGGCTCAGACCTTTCACTGGTTCAAACACGACACGCTGTCCCCTCCAGCTCTCCCCCTTGCAACACTTGCGATCAGAATGACAGGGCGTGTCTTCTCCTGGGGGTGCACTGCAGAGGCTGCAGCGGCGGCTTTGACGCTGGAGGGCTTCCTGGAGAACCCACTGGCCCTTAAATACCGTGTTCCCCTCGCACTGCCACCACGCTGCTTTCTCTGGGGCTGCTCCAACATTCCCAGCTTGCCCTGCCTTTGACTAGCTGTCTTCCAAGCCTCCCACCAGCTAACGCCTCTTCTTTGACGTCTCCGCTCTTACGTTCGCAACCCAAAGGACCCACCACGGCATCCATACCTAACATGACCCCCAACCCAGGCTGAGCACATGCCGCTCCTGTGGTTTAAATGCTTGTCTTTCTTTGCAGCATTTAATCCTATCTATAAGCATCTCATTCATTTTAAATGGTTGCTGCTGAAGTCTCACGTTAGAGTATTAGTCGTATGCGGGCAAAAACCCTGTTTGGCTTATTCAGTGTTGCAGTCCCTGTCCCTAGGTCCCTAGCATGTGGAAGGTCCCCAGAAAGATTTGTTGAATAAATGATTCCATTTAATCTTCCCAACAGCTCATAAAGTGGGTCCTACACTACAGGTGAGGGGCTCAGAAAAGTAAAATAACTCTCCCAAGTCACACAGTTAAAGGCTGGGGACTGCATAGAGCAATGACTTGAAGCCAGGTTCGTCTGCCTCCCATTGTTTTAATTATCTTCCATTCAACCTGGTGGAGGGGGAGGGATTCCCTCTGCGGGCTATGGGGTGGCCAAACGCGGGGCGCCTGCCGCTGGGCAGATGAAGCTGGGAAAACCTGCTTTGGGGGGGATAAGCAAGAACTACCTGGTCTGTTTAACCAGGTGGGTTGTGATGCAGGGGCCCCTTATCTTTGGGGGCAGTGTGGGAACCTCAGGGTTAGGCCATTTAAGGCCCTCCCCGTGTCATCACATGCCAAGGCAGCCCATAACACGGGACTTTAATTTAGGCCTTCCACCGCTCCCCTGTTAAAACCCGTGATAATGGTAAGAGAGACCAGAGGATTGGCGGCAGGAGAGGAAGTAGAAGATGCCATTGAAGAAGGGGGCCTGGAGTTAAAGAGGGTCAGCCGGCTCCCACCAAGGGAAGTGTGAGGCTCTTTCCAAAAATGCTTCTCCACCTTCAGAAGCCTCTGTCTTGTTTCCAGAGAATTGACGAATTGGCAAGGCTGGTCTTTCTGGGAAGAACCTCAAGGGCAGTATTTTAGGGCATTGGCACTGAAGATGATAGATGTTGGCAGATTTGCCTCCTGGAACCCATTCAACTCCTACCCGTGTAATACCAGTGGGTCTTGGTAGTGGGATTTTAAACATCCATAAAAATCAAGCTTTATTGATAGGGAAAGCATAATATCCCCTTGGAAGTGGGTCCTGTTTTGTGCTGAGAGTATACACAATGTTCCCACTAGAGATAACTGACCCGGGAGTCCTCTGGGGCTGCTGAGGCCTGAAAGATAAACTCATCTGAAGAACTCGTTAAAAGCTGAGTGATTCGCATCTAAGTCATGTCCCTCCTGCCTGCCTTTCAGATGCTATGTTGGGTCAGACATCAAATTACTTTCATTATGTGGATGAAGAGATTACTGCAGTTGTTTTTCGTCTTGCTTTGTATATGTGCGTTTGTTGTCGATGTTTTGTGCCTTCCATTCATAAGATTAGATTCTTTCCCTGCTTTTGCATTCTCACACAGGGAGGAGGAGGTAGGTATCAAGGCTGACATTCCCTGGCTTGCTTGGTGCAACCTTCTTCTATGCAACGCTTGGAGAGGTACCTCCTATGGTCCTTTACCCTCTACCCAACATGTGAGTGTATGCACACACGGGAATGCACATACACATGCACACATATGTGCGCACACAGACACACACAAAGTTGCATACTAACACCACAGGCAGCGTGGGTCCAGCCTACCTTTTGCCACTTACCACCTTACTCTTTCACTCCTGCATGAGAACATAGACAGACATTACAATTTCCTCACCTCCTGGCAGTCCTGCTGTTTCTAACATGGTTCTCTGTCCCTTCTGTCTTTCACCTCCTACCCTCTCTTTCTCTGGCTGGCCTGTAGTCACCCTTCGGATCTCACTGCCTCAGAGAGGTACACACTGAATTATGACCCCGAGTTCCCCATCCTGCAGTCCTCCATGTTCAGAGGCTGTCCTGTCAGCTGCTGCGTGGCTTGATCCAAGCGGACAGGGGCCAGGCTGGAGCATCAGCTAGGAGAATTGGACCTCTCAATCTGTCTCCCTGAATTATTCTCTCCATTCAACCCTATTTCCTCCACCTTGCTTCAGACCATCATTAACGTTGCATGAACTATGATGACAGCTGAGTCTGATCAGGTGACAGGGCCTGGGTTCCACACTGTAGGGTCCAGCCCTGGCTCCTCTCCAGGTTTGTACGCCCCCCAGAAATGGGGAGGAGTCATGATGGGACCCACAGTTTTCAGGCCTCGGGGATGTTCCCACCGAAGCCCGTGTACCTTCTTCCTCCCCCGGGGCCTCATAACTCAAGGCCTTGATCCATATACCCAGGACCATGCGCTCCTGATATGCCAACTCTGAGCCCATTCTAGGCCCACACAGGACCCCTCCCAAGTTCATTTTCCTGAAGGCAGAGCTGTGACTAATGTATATACCTGCAGGCCTGAAGCGTGGCCAAGGGCAGCAGTTTGCCTGGGAGTGGCGTATGGTTGAAGCCTGAACATGGGGTGGGGAAAGCAGGGGTCAGCCAGGTGGAACAGAACTGGGGTGAGAGGAAGCAGCAGGGTGGGGTCTCTGCAGGTGTGAGAGGCAAGCCTGGGGCCACTTCCTGCTTGGAACCCTCAAGGGCTCCGTACAGCCCTCAGGAAACCATCCAAACTCCTGAGGACATGATTTCAGGCCCCAAGATGTCTTCCTTTCTTTACTCCTTTAGACTTGGCCCCTTCTCCCAGGTTCCCTCTCAAATGTGCATTTCAGCCCTACTAAACAATTTGCATACCCATAGCAGATAATTTACCCTATTTTAACATTATTTCTTTACTTTCTGATCCTCTTCCTCCCCATTGCTTTTGGAGGGCTGGCACCAGGGCTTGTCATCCCCTGGTGTCACTCCAGCAGTCAGGACTGGACTTGGCACAGGGCAGGCTCTTGGAAAATGTGGGGGGGACAGAGGGTTGCAGGGACAGGCCATAAGAGCTGGACTTTCTGCCCAGGAGATAGAACAGATAGTACAGAACCTCTGAGCAGCTCAGCTCCACTTCAATCCTCTGAGAAAGTTTCATGTGCTTTGCCGGTGTAGGTCTGGGTAGGAACGGAAAGAAGAGAAATGAGCCCAATAAAGAGCATCCAAAGACATCTTCATCATTTTAGTCCTGGTCCTGTCATTTGTAATCTGAGTCAGAGGTCAGTTAACTTTTTCTGTAAAGGGATGGAGAGAAAATGTTTTAGGCTTTGTGAGCCTGAATTTCTCAACTCTGACTTGTGGCCACCGACAAGGCATACGTGAATGGACATGGTTGTGTTCTAATAAAACTTTATTTCCAAAAATAGTGGGCTAATTTTGGTCCACTGGCTATCGTTTGCCAACCTCTGATCTCAGTGATCTAGAGCATATCAAACCTTATCTGAAAAAAGTTAGGGGCACAATAGCTACTTTATAGCAGATGAAGAAATGTGCTATGAAATTATTTTGAAAAATCATAATGAAGTAAAGCACTAGAGAAGTATACATTATTAGCTATATCAGTGCTGTTAATACGCTATGGTTGGTCCCATTAATAAATTTTATTATATACTACTGCAGACTATGTGACTTGCATTCATGATTTTAGTCAATCCTCAGAAAGATCTGGAAAATTACCAATTTACCGATAAGGAAACTAAGGCTCAGACCGTGGTTCAAAAGTCACACGGGCGGTTGGAGGCAGGGCTGAATTCTAACTAATCGCAGTTTCTGAATCCACAACAGTGACCTCAAGAGAAGAAATGTGTGTGTGTGTGTGGTGGAAATAGTAGATAAATAGATGACTAAATGGCTGCAAACAGGCCCTGCTGTGCTCAGATGGGAGGGCAGGACCAGGTAGCATGCCTCTGGCTGTCACATCATTATCCATGTTTGCCGTGGCACCTGAGGCCAGACGTTCTTCTCTGGAGGAGAGGAGCTTTTCCTGGGCAGGATTTAATCCTACACAGGCCAGCTGCTTCCAGTGGGCTGTCAGTGACAGACTGGCCTTCCCTGCAAGGAATGTTCTGAGTTACAAGGCAGCCCTCCAGAACTTTCTGGCCTGCCTGAAGCCAGGCCTGCCTCAGCCCCAAGAGGAGGCTGGAGCAGCCGCTGCCACTTGAACGCAGAGTTCCCTGCCTTGAGGAGACCAGATTCAGCCACCACAATCTGTCACACACAGCCTTCCTCTGGTGACACAGGGCCCGGAGAGGCAGGCAGCGCTGCGGGCAGAAAGTGCGTCTGTCGCGTGCCTCGTGGAGAGGGATTAGAGAGGATGGGAGAGGATAATTATGGCATTTGCTTTCCTATAAAGTGTGTGTCAGGAGGAAAGGATTAAGCTAATTGAAGAAATCTCCGTCACTGACGTCAAAGGTGGCTGCCGAGCAATTGCTTTATCTTGCATCTCACCTGCTTCTGAGAGCCCAGCTCAGGGGGCGGGGAGGTGCACCCACAGCTCCACTCTGGCCCGCAACTCTTTGCAGAAATAGTTTGAGTTGGCGTGAGCCATTCTGCGAAGGAGAGGGGAGCTAAAAATAAGCGTGTGTGAAGGAGGCGCCCCGCCTCTTAATGCCTAACTTCCAAAGCTCACATCAGGGCTCCCAGAAAAAGATGGAGAGTTGGTTTGCCTGAGGTTTTATGTTCGTGTGTATGTGAGGCAGGTGAAATAATGGCACTGAGGATGCATGTACGACACAGGGACAGGTGGCAGCCTCTCTGGAACTCTCTCTTTCCTCTCTCTGGAACCACAACATATGTTCCTGGAGGCCCTGTTCACGTGGGGAGAAAGCACAGGCTCTGAGACCATTTATCATGGCTCTCCTTCCCCCGTGCGCGCACCTCCATCAGGCCCGAGCAACTCCGCACCCAGGTCCAGCCTGCAGGACAGGCTTCTGTCTTCTGGCTCCCGAACGGAACTTGGTTTCCCGTTGCCAGGTGACAGGTTTTGGAGTCCTCTCTGTAATGAATCAAGAGAAGCCCTAGATAGTCAGCAAGGTTTCCTCTTTTGGGTCTAGGTATATGTCTATCAAATAATATTTGACACACAAACTGCTGACAAATAAGATAACCTATCAGGAAAATAGAGCCAGTGGCCTAATTGTGCCTCAGAAAGCAGGTTGTCTGCTGAATCCGGAAGCAGTTGTCTGAGTGATTAGGCCTGGAAACCTGGCTCCATTTTCCGGCCTTCACTCCCCTGCTGACCTTGGGTGGGTTATTTCAACTCACTTTGATTTTTCCCACGTCTGACATGGGGAAGTGATGCTCATCATACGGAGTTGTGAGGATTAACCGGAGAGAGTTCAAAAAACGCACGTGACACATAGTAGGTGCTCAGGGGTGAGAGCTATTGTCATTGTCATCTGCCAGAAAATCCTAAGTATTATAGTAGTCAGGGCTCTCCAGAGAAACAGAGCCTGTAGGATGTGTAAATAACATGCATTTGGATGTTAAGGAATTGGCTCATGTCCCTGTGGGGGCTGCTGGCAGGTCCAAAGCGCTCAGGCTGACCTATCACGCCAATCCCAGCAGGAGTTAGCATTGCAGTCCTGAGTCCTAAGGCACCTTGGGGGCAGAGCCCTTTCCTCTGCAGGTCCCCCGCATTTCCTCTTAAGACTTCGAACTAACTGTCCAAAGTCCACCCACATTGTGGAGGATAATCTGCTTTACTCAGAACCTACTGATTTAAATGTTAATCACAGCTAACCAATAACTTCACAGACAGGTGTTGATCAAACAACTGGGTACCATGGCCCAGGCCAGTTGGCACATAAGATTAACCATCACAGCAGGTATGTCAGCTCTTACTCCAGGGAAAATCTTACCTGCCCAAGCGATGGGAAGTACAGTGAAAACACAAAACGCACAACACATCTTCGGCTTAGCCCTCCGAACCTAAGGAAGTCTTGACAGAGGATGACAGGCGGGTGTAAGGGAGGGCACTCCACACTCAAAGGTGACACCACAGGTTCCAGGCTCTTCTGCCCCTGGGTGAGGGTGTGGTTTTTAGGCAGTTCTAGGGGCGTATCCAAACTTCCTCAGCAACCTATAACAAACACTTCCACCCTGCCCCTGGCCCAGAGCAATTGTCAGCAAAAAAATGCAGCTGTTGGGAAGAGCTGTGAGGGTAAACTGTTATGTGTCTTTATCTGTCATTATTATCCTGGAAGGAACAGAACAGCCTGGACCCACTCAGTCCCATTCTTTGCACCAAAGCAAAGCAAAGGCCAACTCTGCGAGATCATGTGTTTGAGCTAACTCTAATACGTTAGCTGACATAATCATTAATGTTTTCAATTAAAGTCCATTATCTTGCCTTCTTGGGATTTCAAACGGTTTCTTGCCTGTGAATTCGGTATGCAAGTTGGCTGAACCCTAACCCACTTTTCCCCCCTCACAATAAACTTTCACGATTTTTGAGCCTGGCTCAAGCATTTGGGCACAAAGCATTTCATGGCATTGGAGCAGAACTCAAAGCAGCAGGTCCAACAAATGTTTGTTGCGGATAATTCATTCCTTACAGAGATATTTATGGAGCCCTCACCATGGGCCGGGCACTGCTCCGGGTCCTGGTTAAAGAGCCCTGTGACTCGAAGTGCTGAGCTCAGTCGTGGCTCAGGGAAAGGGCTTGATAAATGCCAGCTATTTACTATTTGTTCATACATTATGACGGGTCATTTTTGAAAAAAAGAGAAAGGCAGGATTACTGCTTTAAAATAAAGACAAGGCTAAGTCAACATTCCTCCCTACCCCTGCAGCTTTTTCAGAGTTCCCAGGCCTGCAGCTCAACATCAGTTCAATATCACCCCCAACTCCCCTGAAGTCAGGACAGCAGGAGACCAGAAGAATGAGGCAATGATGATTTTTTTAATTTTTTGATTTTTCAATGACAGTTGTCCCGTATTTTCCCTGTTGCTCTCCCCTGCCCTGCCCTCTACCCCCAATCCCACAGGCAATCCCCATTTTGTTGTCCATGTCCATGGGTCCTTTATACTTGTTCCTTGACAAGATCCTTTCCCTTCTTTCCTCTGTTATCACCCGACCCCCTCCCTTCAGCTTGCTGTCAGTTTGTTCCTTATTTCCGTGTGTCTGGTTCTGTTCTGCTCACTTTTTTGTTTTGTTCATTAGTTTCCACTTACAGGTGAGGTCGTGAGGCAATCAATCGTTCTTTGGAAAACTTTACCATCAAGGGAAATTGTCCTGCGCTATCTCTTAGAACCCTTCACACTTCACTGGGAAGCTATAAAAATAATTACCAGGTCATTAGTAAAGGTTATATTTTTCAAGATCCAAAAGCATCTCTCTCAGAATGACCTTAGCAAGCATTTCAGGGAGAGACCGTTGCTGAGGTGGAAAGAGGAGAGCTTTGGGGTGGAAACTGAGGGACCCTGCAGAAAGGGGTGCTCAACCTTCTTGGAGCCTCAGTCTCCTCAACCCTGAGCTGGAGCTAGGAGTCCTACCCATCTCACTGGGCTATTGGAGAAGTTGAAATAAGATAGCTTTGGGAATGACATATGGCACCACGCTGAGCATTGAAAGGCACTGGAAATGCAATTCCTTCCTTCCCCTGGCTCCTTGTTGCCTGCGTTTGAGGTCAACATACGAATGGATAAAGCAGGAAGGAATGAAGTGGACACTGGGTCTATCAGCATAGGCCAGGGGCTAGGTTAGACTATAATAACAACCTGAAAACCTGAGCAGCTGAAAACCACCAAGTCTATTTCTCACTCACACCTCCCCGAAGCTGCTCAGAAATCTGACCGATCTTGTCACATGATCCCAAGATCACAGAGGGGAGTAAAAGGAGCATGATGAATTATGCTGGCTCTTAAATTTTCTGTCCGGAAGTGAGGCACATTAATTCCACTCGTATCACAAACACAAGTCATATGGTCACGCACAGAGTAGGGATGTATCATGCTACCAGAGCAGCAAGGACTAGAGAGGTGTAAGAACAGACCAGCATATAGGAACTTGGGTCAAGGTGACGTTCATGGACAATAAACAGAAGGTGGGAGTGTAGCACAAGTGGAGGCTTCAAACATAATCCATCCTGTCGCAGCAACTCAAATTATTTTCTTCAACCAACAACTTCCTTTAAACATTCAACCCTTAGTTTGCTGAGTAATTTGGTCGCACACCTTCATTGCACTGGGCATTGTTCTAGGCTCAATGAACCTGAACTAGTCCCAGCTCCTTAAGCAGGAGCTTAAGGAGGAAGGCAGACAACAAACAAGTGGGAAATACCTACTGTCCATTCAAAGCAGAATGAGTGCTACAAAGAAAAAGAAAGCTTGGTAAGGGGATCCAGGCTCTTAACATGAAGTGCAAGGTTCAAGGTCTGTGCTTGAAGATGTTGAATGAGTTCCATGATTACACCCCAGATGTTACCTCCCCTCTGACACCCTTAATGCTTTCTGGAAGGCAATGGGACTGCCTCAAAGCAATGGCAGTGACAAACCTTTTCATAAACATGGGAACTCATGTGCCTTTTTTACCACCACCATCCCCAGTGGCTCCCCTCCTCCCAGTGTGGACTCAGACACTGGGAAGTGCTTCAGGCTCCTGCTGCCCCCGAGGCCCCAGGGGACTCAGAGTGGGAGAAATTAGATTGAAGAGAGACAAATGCAGCCTGCGCCAGTGCCTGGAGTTACGCCATAACCCCCGGCAAGGCCGCACCCTTCGCGTGCGCATCTGCACTGACCTGAAACGTCCATTTACTTACCTGCACCTGTGTGTGGACATCTAGGTCATCAGCCAGGACCAAAGGACAGAACTAGAAGAGTGGTGGGTCAGCTGTGAGAGGGGTAGGTAACTTTCACTTACAGAACACCTCCATTGGGCCAGGCTCTATTTATATCCATGTTTATCCCCAGTTTGCAGATAAGGAAACTGAGGCTCAGAGAAGGGAGTTTGTGCTAGGTCCCAGGATAAGTGTCAAAGGCAGGATGAGAGAACTCCACACACATTCTGTTCACCAGTGCTGACTTCCTGCCCTTGAACAGGCCTACCTGTTCTTCCTTTCTTTGCCTGAGGAGCAGCCATTGGCAGCACTAGGTCAGCCTCGCAGGTACTTCTTAAAAAGCACCAGGTCATTGGTTATTGTTGATTGAGCTCCTATATACTCCAGAAACTATGCTAACGACTTTATATACTTTACACACTGGAATATCATTTTATGTCCAGTTGATTATGTGTATGCCACATCAAACCTATGAGGTGGGTCATTATAATTCTATTTTTGTATTAGAAAACAGAGGCTTGGAGCCCTGGCTGGTGGCACAGTGGATAAGGTGTTGGCCTGCGAACCTAAAGGTCGCTGGTTCAGTTCCCAGCCAGGGCACGTAACCAGGTTGCAGGCCAGGTCTCCAGCCAGGTCTATAGCTGGAGGCAGGTGAAAGGCAACCACACATTGATGTCTCTCTCCCTCTCTGCCTCTCTCCTTTCCCCTCTCTCTTAAAATAATAAATAAAATCTTTAAAAAAAGAAAGAAAGAAAGAAAGAAAACAGAGGCTTGGAGAAGTGATGTCAGGCTCAAAAAGCACACTTTCACAAACTGTATCACATTGCCAGATACCCCGTGTGCTTTTCCAAAGAGCCTCCAAGGCTGCTGCCACTCTGTCCCATAGCCTAGCAGGTAGACTTCCCACAAGAGAACTTTATTTTCTATACCAGACTCCTTTGAGGATCTGATGAAAAGGATAGAGTCCCTCCCCAGAAAATGCTCATAAAAACCTAAGCGGGGAAAAAAAATACATGCAATGATCTTATTACATTAGGAATGTGTTTACTTAATGTGTTCAACTTCTTTAAAATTTGGTCATTCAAAAATGAGTGGTTAATTCCAGGAAGAAAAAAAAATGCAATAAAATAAAATTCAATCTCAGATCTGCTCAAAAGTAAATTTTAATGTTAAAGACATAATGGTGTTGACCTTGAAATAGAAGTTGAAACTAATATCCAGTTTGACATGGTCTGTGCATATCATCTTTCATATCCAATCAGCGTGATTTTTCCTTTGAAAAATATTAAATGCTGACTCAGAAAAGAATCAGTGTCTCCACAGCTCTTTGCCAAATAAGGGAGAACTAATGCCAAGGAGCACCGGCATTCTCTAAGACAGGGTTTGAATCACAGATCCTATCAGTTAGACTGCTTTGGAGGGCAAGTAATGAAATATATAACAAAAGTGGATTAAATCCTAAGAGTGTACCCCACCCCCCCAGGTTATCTGAAGATAAAGAACCCCCATGTTTGTTCAGCAGCTCCACAATGTCAGCATTCTGGGTCAGCCTCCCTGCACTACTCTTGGCTTTACCCTCATGGTGACAAGATGGCTGCAACAGCTCCAAACAATATGCCCTCGTAGCACATTGTATTAAATGGAATGTCAACCATCCCAGAGAGATGTCATTTCACAGAGGAATTTCTTCAATTTCCTTTATTTACTTCAAGCCCCGAATAAGCTAGGTCTAGTCACAAAACAAGGACTTCTCCAACTCTCTGTAATCTTACATGACATCTTTTTACTTAAAGGTTGAAAAAGTGATTGTGTAAGATGTTTCAAAAAATGATCTTATCACAAGACAATACAAGTTTAAGTATAGTGTCAGCCTTTTAAAATCAAGCCTTCTCATGAAAAGTATCCAACATATATTCAGGATGGATGTTCATAATTTTGCCACACAATAATCCGTGTGGCTTTTAGGGAAGAGTAAGAAGGGAGTTCTTACATTCATTGAAAAAAGTCAAAACAAAGGACATATATAAATTTTGACATCATTTCTTTTCGTTGATATTTTCCGACTTAAGCTAGGCCCAACAAAAGAAACGGAGAGGTGCACATTCAATGATAAGGTCTATTATCTTCCATTTTTATCAATGAATGTTCCTCTCATCAACAGGAAGTCTGAATAATCACTAGTGTGTCTACTACTAGCCATGTACAGTAATATCCTTTCCATCCTACATTTGTTTCCACTGAAACCACGTATCCAAAATAGTTGTACATTTGAAAATACTATTTTCACAAAGATGATTTACACAGTGGCACCAAAAACAAACAAACAAACAAACAAAAACAAAAACAAAAAACAGAGAAAATACTTGTATTCTCACCAGAACATCATTCATGGACCAAATGTTAAGCAATTCTGCTTGTAAATAATTCCCCTCTTTTCCCAGTGAGACAGAATGGTAAGTGCTCCTTTACATGTGACCTCAAAGCTCTGCACCCAAGAACACCATCTATATAAAATAAGCTAGCAGACCGGAATGCAACCAATTTTCAACTCTACACTCATCAGTTGCCCAAGGGTAGATAAAATAGGCTGGGGGGAATGAGGGTCTCTTTGGAGCACCCAGTAGAAAGGGGGAATGTGGTCTGCGGAGTGACACAGACACGGGTCAAGGGTTTGAATCCTGGCTTCTCCGCTTTCTACCTCTGGGATCTTTATTAAATCATGTACATATTCTCTCTAAATTCAACAACAACAAAAAATGAGAATAATATTTCCCTCAGTGGGATTGAACATTTTTTAAGTATTAAAATCGATACTGTGTTTAAGACTTCAGTCACTTTGAAGTGACCAAAGACTATTTTATCACCTAAGAGTGAGGGGTGAGTTCCTTGGACCAGCCTTAGTGTCTACCAGCAAGCAGGGCCAGAGGGAGGTATGATGCTGTCCCCCATGCTCGTTCACAGTTTCTGTTTCTTATCCATAGAAACCCACATGAGATGTAAGTTGAATCCACCCTGCCAAGCTGGGGATTCTACCCCTCTTTAGAGGCAGCAGGGTTCAGAAGAGCAATGAAGGCCCACATCTGTAGGCAGCTCATACCAACCCCTCAACCCCACCAGAAGATGTCCTGTCACACTGTGGTCCCCAGACAATGCAATGTAACTATGGCAACAATAGGATGGGCAAGGTAATGTGGGATGCACCAACACTTGGTTTCTATACTTGGTTTTTAAAAAGTTAATTTGAGGTGGGGAAGGGGACAGAGGGAAGGAGAAAGGGGATTATGTAATAAAACAACAATAAAATTAAATTTAAAAAAAGTTAATTTGAGAACAGGAGTGAAAGCACTTGCACATCTGACAACATAGAATTGCTTTGATAATCACCGCCGCCCATATTCAGCTCTACCAATATTATCACGGGGGGGAGCAGATTTTATCTAACAACAACAACAAAAATACAGGCATAAGTCAAGGACTTGGAGGAATTGAGTCAAAGGATAGGTGAGGCCCCAAATCTTATCCCTTAGATTGATTCACAACATAGGATTTAAATCACACCATCCAGTGGTTCTTAACTTGGCTTCCCATGGAAATCCCTGGGACACTTTGACAGGAAATTCCCTAACTAAATTGTACCCTAACCCAGAGTTTCTGGGGATGAGGCCCAGGCCTCGGTATTTTTGTTAAGCAATGTGCAGCCAAGGAACATCACGGGGGCTCCAGAGGCAGGTACCGATTACCTACTGAGTTCCTTGGCCCATCATTTGATCAGGCCAGGGGGAGAAACCATAGCCATGTTGCGCCAAGCCATTCAACCTCTTATCTACTCCCACCCTTTCCATTTATGTAATAGTGTGGTTTTGCTTATGAGTGTGGGCAGAGAGGTACTGTTACCAGGATAACCAGGAGGGGATCTGGCACCATCCATTCTTAGCTGAGACCACTAACGCACATGATCAGTCTCCAAGTGCACCCTTAACTCACCTCATTTTGTTGGTTGACAGGTTGTAGAGTTTTACATATTTTCCCTATATTGCTTGCCTTACTAGTCAAACATGCTCTTCTAAATCCACTTATTAAGTCTATTTATTTCCACCTACATAAGCATATGGTTCTTCTCTGTGTGGAAATGAATATATATGTACACCATCTTACATATACTGAATACATCTTATGTACATATCATTTCATCAAACACACGTCTTTCCCCCTGTTTAATAGATTCAGTCCTTGAACACTAGCCATCCATCTCATCTCCCACTTGTTGCAGATTTCACAAAGCCCACGTTCCTTTAAACAATTTTAAAAGTTTGCCTTTGGTTGGATTCTCTGGTTTCTCAGGTTTCTGGCAAGAGGAACCGGAGCTTAGTTGTACTAGAACATTGTCCATCCAGTGCTGCCAAAGGCAGAGGAAGGACACCCAGAGTTATGAGAAAGAAGCATTTCGAGCTGCCATGAAAAAACGGCCCCACCTCACTTTTCCTGTTACCCAGTTTCCCTCAATTCACTCTTCTGATAAGCAGAATCTGGATGTTGGTGCTTTCCAGGCATGATTGCTTTTTGCTGAATCCCCAAAAAGCCAAGGCAGAGATATTTTTCAAAAATCTGGCCACTTTGATGTCCACCGTGACTTGGGCCCAGGCTTGAATGTTGTGCCTTCTCACCAAGTTGCAAAAGCATCCCCTGGAGTTTCCAAAAATACCTCCTCGCTGAAGAGTTCTGCCCCCTCAGAGAGGAAGGGTGATGGGTTGAAACAGCCGCTGAGTGGAAAGCAGCAGACATTAGTCTCATTGGGAAGAAGTTGCAGATAAGTTTTCAGAGGCCACCACAAACAGGGGACCAGATGGAGTCCGGGGGCATTTTTGTTTTAGCAGATACATCCTGGGAACTTTGAAGGAATGGCTGCACCGCCAACTCGTCAATTAATCAACCCTGCCAAGGTCGCCAGGGACACGCTGTGGATTGGGTCCGGGCAATGGGGGCCTGGAGGAACTGGCTTTAATTAAAGGATTTGTGCAGTAATGGAATCCTGAAATCCTCTGAGCAATGTTGCATGAACTGGGCCTTTCAATCCCTGTGTGCATTTTCCATGGCTGCGAAAAAGCGACAAATATCCTGACCAAGCACTTCAAGGGAGGGTGTTGTTAACACATTTAGAAACCCCGCTGAAGGACACACCGTTGGGAAACAAGCCCAAGCAAAAGAAAAAAAAAACCCAAAAACCGCAGTCTGCAGCAGTGGGAAGGAGCTCCGCACTCCAACTCCGGCGATCAAGTCCTGTACGGTCGTTACCATTTTAAAGAGTTGTTCTGTGGATGTGAAGTAGGACTATTCCTGGCACTTGAAGTCTTGCCAAATATCTTCATTCGAATTGTTAGTTAGGATTTGCGTGGAATAATTGATATCGGAGAGTAACAGTCTTGCTGTTTGTGGGGCCCACAAACTGGAGGTTTTCTGGTTTAATTCTACCTTAGGTGTATTTTGACATGCAGAATCATCTTGTAGGGCGTCTATTGGCTTCTGAAAAACAAAATCAGCTACCTCTTCTTGACCAGGTGTGCACCCTCTGGGCCCACTCCACAGAGCCCCACCTGTCTGGCTTTTGAAGGTATTTTTTCTTTTGAGGCCTTTATTAGACACCTTTCTGAAGCTGGGCTAACCCCTTTGCTTCTTATTTGGCACATGTGAAATTCACACACACGCACACACACATGCACAACATGCCATACTTTTATGAGTATTTCAATTTGTGGGCCACAGCACAGAATATGTGGGCTGGGCCCCACACCCATTCCTGGCTGCTAATGGCGACTCCACCTTGCAGCGATTGCTACATACTCATCACGTCCTTTTGCCGGGAAGTTCAGAACGTGTTTGATATGACTTGGTTCTTAAAAATCTCTCCCAAGAGCCATGATTTAACTTTCAGGCATCAGCTTTTTACCAGGAGCTATTACAAAGTCATCTTAGGTGTTTTTTGTTTGTTTGTTTGTTTAGTGTTTATTTAAATTTTTTAATTTATTATTTCTAGAGAGAGGGGAAGGCAGAGAGGGAGAGAAACATCAATGTACAGTTGCCTTTCACCTGCCTCCAGCTACAGACCTGGCTGGAGACCTGGCTTGCAACCTGGTTATGTGCCCTGGCTGGGAATCGAACCAGTGACCTTCGGGTTCACAGGCTGGCGCCTAATCCACTGTACCACCAGCCAGGACCACCTGAGGTGTTTTGAGAAAATGCTATCAAATTGTAATACGTTGTTTACTGTCTCTTATCTAAGTAACCTGTAGGCCGGGTTACTCTCAGAGCTCGGAACAGGGAAAATGGTATGTTCTCTTTCCTGATAACCAGACAGGTACAGCGTGTGTCTTAGTTTGGGCCACCATAACAAAGTACCATAGGCTGGGTGGCTTAAATAATAGAAACATATTTTTCACAGCCCTGGAAGTCTGGAGGAGGGTGCCAGCAAGGTCAGGTTCTAGTGACACTCTGCCTGGCTCACAGGTGCCACCTTCTCATTATGTCTTCACATGGCAGAAAGAAAGAGAGCTCTCTGATATCTTTTCTTATCAGGACACTAACCCTACCATGTCAGGGCATTACCCTACGATCTCATTTAACCTTAATTGCTCCTGTAAAAGTCTTGTCTACAAATACGGTCATGTTGGTCATGACAGCTTTAGCATAGGAATGGGGGGATCACAATGTAGTAGTCCCTAGCACCACATAGTACACAATCCATTCAATTTTCTTTCCTCCTTGATGTTAATTAAGAATAGCACAGCCTAGTTTTGGACTCAATTGCACTGACTCCTTGAATCTTCTGAAGCACATCCCTATGTGTTTTAATGATGAATCTTCCAACTAAATTTCAGAAGCTAATAGAATATAAAAGATGATAGGTACAAACAAAGATGTATATTATGACACCATGAGGAAAGAGCTTCTTCAGATATGTTTGTTCATCTTAGAGATCTGCTGAATTTGTTTCTAAAGGTCTTAGCCAGCAGCACCCCTAAAACTAAAGCTGGCTTGTTGAAAGGCCTGATAATCATGGGCGGTGATGCTGGAAAACAGATGAACTCTGTTTCCTGTACTTTTCTTCAGGTTAAGATACTCCCGAACCGAACAATGTTAGAAATTAGTAACTGGATTCTTCATGAGCCACTGTCAATCACTAGTCATCTTTTGCTTAAAATTATACATATTTGACCAGCAACTAGATTCTCCCCATTGGGAGAATCTCCCCATTGGGTATTCATGCTTCACACCCAATGTGTTATAAGTTTCTGCCAATTCCACCTCCTCACTACGTCTCAAATGATATTTTCTCCTCTTTGTCTCCTCCATCCCTACCTTACTTTGGGTCCTCACCTGCTTTTCATGTGCACTCGTAAAATAAACTCTGTAGTGCCATGTTTTTAGACACCTTTTCTATATATTGGAAGTGTCTTTATCTTCTTTAGACAGAAGCCAGAAACTGGTTTTCCCTGTATCCCTCACAGCCAGGATGCAGCTACTGACTTGGCCTCAATCAAACATCCAAAGTGACCAGTGAAGCTGGTGCCACAATGAATCCCCCAACAAAGGCAAGAGCAAAATCTTCTGGTCTCCGGGAACTGTGGCTCCGGAAGTCATGGTCAGCATCTGGGCCCAGTGGTGGTCCAGTGCTAATGACAGTGGTGTCCCCACTGCAGCTGTTCCCAGGTGTGGTTTGGGGATGGTTACTGGCTTCACAGCTCCTCTCAGGTTCCCCAAGAAGTTCTGGGGCTTGTTGATTACCTTCTAATAGGT
Organism: Noctilio leporinus; assembly: GCA_004026585.1. Taxonomy (NCBI): domain Eukaryota; kingdom Metazoa; phylum Chordata; class Mammalia; order Chiroptera; family Noctilionidae; genus Noctilio; species Noctilio leporinus. The sequence goes on from PVIW01002441.1 coordinate 127,468, forward strand.
TCTGTTTTACTAAAGCCTGCTTAATAGGCTTTCTGCCCTTCAACACTAAAAACTCTATGTCAGAGGAGGTTTTAGTTTAAAACAGCAGTGCCTGACTCTGATTGATTTGGCAGAAAAGTATAGCTGATTAAAGGATACTGAATGACCTGCATTTTCAGGAAGATGCAATAGACAGTCTTTCCCCTATTTTTCCCACCACGTACAATTAAAACCACTAAGCATGGCATGGGCAAATATAAGAAGTCTCTGAAAAGCAGTGATGAGTTCCCTGGGTTTTCTGTCTGCCTTGCCTATTCCAGATTGTATATGGAAGAAGTTAGAAATTCAGAAATACCGATAAGAAATGACCAAGGGTCCCTGCAGAAGCCTATTCTCTATACCAAAAGAGAGAGAAGTAGAGGGAAAACTTGTAGATAGTAACTACCCTACTCCAGCCAAACACCTAGCAGAACAGGGGCCCCACCTCCAAACCCAGCCAGCAAAAGCCAACAGCCTAGACTCCCCCTCTTTTCCCAGCTATGGTGTGGTACCCCAACCTCCCTCCTGGGCTGGTGTCAGAAAAGGCCAATCAGGAGAGCCAGAATTTCATCCCAGACAGGTGATAACCTCAGGGGAAAAAGGAAGAGGCCACTATTTCCCAAACAGCATCCTGCAAGGTCTGGCTATGCTTTTCTACCCTTGGATTCAATCAAATTCCCCTCTTTATTTATTTATTTATGTGTTTATTTATTTATTATTTTAGAGAGAGAGGGAGGGAGAGAGGCAGAGACAGAGAGAAACACTGATGTATGGTTGCCTTTCACCTGCCTCCAGCTACGGAGCTGGCTGGAGACCTGGTTTGCAACCTGGTTATGTGCCCTGACTGGAGAATCAAACCAGTGATCTTTGGGTTGACAGGCCAGTGTCTTATCCACTGGGCCACCAGCCAGGGCAAATTCCCCTTTTTTAACAAATCTCACTTTTCACGGGAGCAGTTGAAATAGGTATCTTGAGTCTCAGGCCCAACCATCTCCCTGCTCAGACATACAAAATTCAGTACGATGGCCCAGTACCTGTACATGGTAATTGCTCAAAAGATACTGTTGGTTATGCAGCTGCCTCTAAAAGTCCTCCCTACACCTTCAACCCAGCTTTTCCATCTCCGGAAAAAAATGTCACTCCTGCAGAGAGGGCTCTGCTAACCTGATGCTCCAAATCATGCCTCCAAACCGGCCCTGAATCCCCTGCAGAGCCATAATCACGGGCGGGCGCTACTGCTGAATCATCTGGGACTGCCTTCCACACTAGCCAGGCTCTCTGGGAAGAGGCAGCATGTTATTATTCAAGTTTGCATACCCGGCAAGATACAAAGCACAAGAGGCTTAGTAGGTGCTCAGTAAAGAGCCCTTGAATGAATGCATCTCTGACGCAGAACCGTCATTCCCTGAATACCTGCTGGGCCTCACCTGACGGCAGGACAGGTGATACAGGGTAAGGCATGCACATGAGGGAGGGCAGCCTCTTAGTAAGAATGTGTCTTCTGCTCCTGTCCCTACTCCCTGCCAAGCCGGCTCCCCTCGCCAGGCAAACTCCCCAAAAGGAGGAGCTGATTCTGACCTCCCCTCCCCAGCTGGTCCATCTTTCCAGGCGAGAGAGTTGGGGGCGGGGCGGGGGGGGGGGCACGAGGAGGTGGCACACACAGGCCCCGTTTTCCCACAAGCAGGACCTGGCCAGAGTCCCAGGCTGTGCACAGGGACCGTGTGGCAGTTCTTACAATCCTGCCAGGATGCTAGGGAGTAAACTATTAACAACCTACAGACGTGAACTTCACGCCACTGTTGAAACACCCACTTCTGTCTCCCAAAATTCGAAATGTCAGTTTCTCTTTTCTGCTGACCTCCATCACTTTAAATTGGTCACATAAGGAGAGAGTTGATCTAGCTGTTGTCACTAAGTGAGGGGAAGATGCTGTGGCGCTGAGACCTGTCCTTGGCCTGCTACTGGCCGGAACAAATGTGGTGATCACATTACCATCCCCTGGATAGCGCAGCCTCAATGGGAGATGCAGACAACTTCTAACCGGAGCCATGCAAGTGGCATGGAATATCTAAAATAAATGAATACAGCAAAGGGGTGGGGTGGGGGGAGCCTGAGGTGTTGGTTTCCTTGACACGCAGAACCATGTGGCTCTGAGCCTTCTGTGAAAGAGAGAGATGGTAGACATGCCTTCGCTGGCCTTTGCACAGATTGTGTTTCTCCAGCGTTGTTCTAAGTCCCAGACGTGGCTTGTAATGAAGGCTGGTGTCCTGAGAGGCGCAGCGAGCCCTGCAGCCCGGGTCTTCCCCGACAGGGCCACAGAGCCATGTCGTTGGGATTGCAAAGAGTCCGTGTGGCCTTTTGTGAGTGAGGTCTTGCATTTATTGAGCTTTTTATCTTGGTCCAGGCTCTTTTGGAAAGAGACATGAGAATATTTAGCTGTTGATTTTACAGGTAAAGAGATGAGTATCAGGGGCATGGCTCATCTGGGTCCAGCGCTCAAACTTTATGATTCCTAATCCAGTGTTTATTCCACCAAACTCATGTCTGGAAGCTTAATAATGATAATGATCATTGTAGTAAGGATGGCTGATGTTTATTGAGCACTCATCATGTGACAGGTATGGGAGTAGGTATTGCAATGACATTATCCCATTCCTATGAAGTAGGCACTGTCATTATCTACATTTTATGGGTGAAGAAAATAAGCCCAGAGAGGTTAAGTAATTTGTCCAAGGTCACACAGCTAGGACGCGGCAGAGCTCAGAGTCAGAGCTCTCAACCCCTCGACACGAGACATAACCAAATTCAGCATTAAGAGAAGGAGTAACACTGTTTGATTTACGTATTTTGTTTTATTTATTCCTTTCTGTATTCTAAAAGCGATTTAGTTACATGGCTTAGAAATTAAGGGAGGTTTACTCAATGGACTCCAGCAAAATTTGGAAGATTAAGTAAGGGAAAGATGTACCAGATAAACATTTACATATAAAAGCAAGATACAAAATTGTAAGTGCACTAGAATTACACATGTATAAAATAAGCATGGGGGAATAAAAACTATAAGGAAATACAGTAGGTTATTATCAGTAGTTGTATTGAAGTGGTGTAACTCTGCTTTTTTAAAATGTTCTCTATTCTTACATTTTCTGTTTTTTTTTTTTTAATTAAGGAAATATGAAAATAAAACATAGCTTGATGTACTGCATTCATTCTCTGGCATTATGGGAACCACAGAGAAAACATGTGTATAAAGAGCAAGAAAGGTGGGGGCAGCTCACATTTTTTACTTTTATTATATCAAAACATCAAGGGAGGGAGGCGAAAGGCAGCCATACATTGATGTTTCTCTCCCTCTCTGCCTCTCTCCTTTCCCCTCTCTCTAAAAATAGTAAAATCTTTAAACAAACAAACAAACAAAAAGTCATCAAGGAATTTGTCTTGATTATAGTAGTAAAAAGTTGTCCTCATGGGGAGTGCGGAGGGAAAGAGAAAGAAGAACAAGGAGGAGGAGGAGGACGGGGAGGAAGAGGAGGAAAAGGAAAAAGAAGAAAGAAAAAAAGGAGGAAGGGAGGAAGGGAGGGTGGGTGGAAAGGTGGGAGGGGAAGAAAGAAAGAGAAAGGAAAGGGAGTGAATTTTGTTGCTCAGCAGAGCCATTAAATTTCATTGCTTTGTTTGGGAACTACTTAACAAGTCCACAAACACTAATCTTGCAGGGTAATTAAAACAATGTAAATGTCACTGTTCCCATCCTTGACATTTGGTTTGGGTCCAGACAGGGCCCAGTGAATTATAGAGAGGGAGTCTTCCTGTCGTGAGCACATGTGTTAATAATCCTGGCACAACACTTTAATATTCCTCCAGATATTTAAAAACAAACCTGTAAAGCTAGATATATGCCTTGCTTTCCACACTTCATCACATGCTGCCAGCACCACCTCTTCTGCTGCTGTTTATGTTGTGTGGTTGTCTTGACTCACGTAAACTTCCATGTGTATGAGTCTGGGTTTGCCATAAATGTGGCATCTTTCCAGAGGACACCAGTTGTGTTCTATTTATTAGTAACACGGTGTTATGCATGCCAAAGAAGGTCAACCACATTTTAATAATAATAATAATAATAATAATAACAGTTACCATTTATTGATCACTTACTAGGCCCTGGGCACTGTGATTTCTGCTTACCAAACATTTGCTCATTTCAGGAGAAGCAGAGTGCACAATGATTGGAGGAGGTAGCTAATCCCATGCCTACAATTGACTGGCTCTATAATCTCTGACAAATGTCTCAGCCTCCCTGTTTCTCAGTTCCACCCTCAGTGTAAGGAGGAAATAGTGGTACATTACTTCTTAGGGCTTGTTGCAAAAGTAAATGAGTGGGTTTAGGTAGAGTGCTGGCACACAGTAGGCACTCAATACATATTAACCTTTATTGTGGTCGTTTTATCACTGCTAGTGCTGGTTCTTACCAGGACTTGCCTCTCCTGACCCTGATTTCTCCCCTAGACATTCCCATCTCAATCGATGGAACCACCTGCCTTGTAAGTGTTCTTGTCAGAACACAAGGCATCGTTCTTGAGTTCTTTCTTCTCCCCCTTCCAAACCCAATCATTCAACTAGTCCTGGGTCCCCCTGCTGGATTCCATCCCAGAAAGCAGCATTCTGCCCTGGCCCAGCGGGGTCAGGAGCTTGCCTCCCCCATGTATTATGTATGTGTCATGTAACAATGGGCAAAGCACTGGGATTCTCATTTGGGATAAAAGTAGAGACTATATCATAGGGTTGTTGTGAAGATAATAATCAAATAATCCATATAAAACACTTGAAAGAACACCTGAATACAGAAGCCACTTAGGCAATGAGAGTCATTGTTACTTTTGTGATTACGTCCATTCATTTCAAGCCACTCCAAGCTGTTATACGGGCTGAGGCTGCAGCCTCCTAATAGCCTCCATACCTCAGTTCTTACACTTCCTCCCTTCACCACACAGCCACCAAAGGGATCATGTTAATATGCAAAAATGCAAAATCCCTAAGCAGCTAAAAATCTTTCAATAGTTTCCCATTACACCTAGGTAAAAAGCCAAACCCTTAGCTCTGGCTACAAGCCCCTGTATGAGATGACCCTATTACTCTGACCTCAACTTGGACTGTCATCCTCCCCTCACTAGAATCCAAGGGCACCAGCCGTTATTTAGTTCCTTAAATAAGCCAAGCTCCAGTCTGCCCCAGGCCCTTTGTGCTTGCTGTTATATTAATGTACAGTGGGTATAGCTGAGCTCTGGGGGCTGGAACAACTGGAGCTCTTTTGGCATCTTTTTCAATCTCTATGTGTTCTCTCCATGCGATTCCCCCAACATAGTAGCAAATATGTGGATGGACTTCCTCCTATATGTCAACTGAGGAATCCCAAGGCATGTGTTTCAAGAGAGAGGGCCAGGAGAATCCCATCTCACCTTTTGTGACATCGCCTTGAAGATTCTGCAGCATCATGTCCACACCATCACAGACCTGTCCCCCCCCCCCCCCATTCAAGGGGAGGCACTATAGACCCCACCTCTCTGTGGAGGAGTGCCCGTATCATTACAAATAAATACAATTCCAAAAAAAATGTAAAAAAGAAAAAGATAATGTTGAGACTCAGGTAGAAACCCAAGCCTGACTCCCAACAGCTGTTTCTTAACAAATTCTGGGCTCCATTCCTTCCCCAATATTAAATACTGAATAAACAAATAAAAGCATAAAGGGTTTCCCTAGTGAACTTATTTTAATACAGCTGATTAACATTCAGATTCTATTATCAGTTTTCTTCCCAGATGTTTTAACAAACTGATTTTTTTATCGATGGATTGAGAGAGAGAGAGAAACATCGATTTGTTGTTTCACTTATTTATGCCTTTGTTGGTTGCGTCTTGCTTTTTCCCTGACCAGGGATCAAACCCTCAACCTTGGCTAATCGGGACAACGCTCTAACCAACTGAGCTACCCAGCCAGGACTTCTTCCCAGATTTTTCCCAAATGTTTTAGTGCTGATTCTTAGCACTGATAGGTACCCAGCCTCTTTTCTCAGTGGGATCATACAACGTCTAGCCTTAGGGAAAAGTCCCTGAGAATAGTTTTAAACACAGCTTCCAAGAGACATCGGCCAAGGACTGTCTAAAACGCCTTCACAAGTGACAGCATCCAAAGACTCCTTTTATCGTCCCTTTCAGAAGGCAGGGACATGCTGGAGGTAGCTGTCTGGTCTCAGCGGTGGTGGGGTAGCAAGTCTGGGTCATGGTTCAGAGGAAGAGCGCCACCTACCGATGGCCTGCTCTCCCTCCACCACCAGCACTACTGGGCTCAGATCTCCCCGTCCACAGTGAAAATGGGGTGCAGAGGTCTTCCTTGTAGCTACGAGTAGCACAGCCATGGCAAGTTGACTAAGGAAGCAGTTCATGCAGTATGGCTCCATTTAGGTGACGCTGTAGAGTAGGCAAAACCAATATAATATACAGGGATAGAAGTTAGAGTCTGGCCACAGGTAGTTCTGTGGGGATAAAGGTTCTATATCTTAATGGGACCTGGGTTACTCTGAGGTATGAAGTCAAAACCCATCAGATGGTGCAATAAGATGTGTGAATTTCCCTTACCACCTTTCTTCCTGGAAAAAAAATGAAATGAAAATAAACATCAAATTCTACGTAATTAATGGCTTGCGCTTGATGCCCGCAACTTATTTTGAAATCCACTAAGAAATAATAAATGGATTGACAAAGACATAGAGACATGGATTGCTACATGACCAAGCAAATGGGCAAGTTGTTCATCACTGTGGGATTGAGGTTCACTATACAATTCTTTCCATTTTTCTGAATGTTTGGAAATTTCCATAAGTAAGAAAATAAAATGAAATGTCGAAAGGAAATAGCATTTGTGCCCACCGTCAGGTTGAAATAAGAAAATATCAAGTTTGGGCTGCTTTGGGCTGGAATTATCTCAACTCAGTTATCTTAGTAAGAAGAACAGATTGGGAAGTTCAGACATCCATTAATTTTCTCAAATGAGAATATTTTCCATTTTGAGGTGCCTCTGAGCTTCCTGGCACACCCCTGTATTACTGGTACACTCCCAAATTGAACTAATAAGTCCAAGGAAGAAGGTAGTGCTTTACCAATTATTTATACCTTTATAGCAGGAGAGTTTTAAAGAATGGCTAGGACAGAGAAACAGTATGGGATTACCTGAGGGAAAGGGGTAGGAGGAGGTAGAAGAGGGTGTGTGTGTGGAGATAAATGGAGATGGAAGAAGACTTGACTTGGGGTGGTGAACATACAATACAATGTACAGATGATGTATTATAGAACAGTACACCTGAAACCTATATAATTTTATTAACCAATGTCACTCCGATAAAGTCAATAAAAATAAAAAATAAAACTACAACCTAAAGAAGCACAATATGTAAAGGAAAAATAATAATAAATTAGATTTTTTTCATGGCTGGGAGCCCTTCCCCAAGCCTCTCACCTTTCCAGCTTTATACTTATTTTAAATTTTTTCCAACAAGACTAGCCCCTTCAGAGCATCCTGTCTCTGGAAATAAACTGCACATAAAAAAATTCTTATTTAAGAGAGCCAACAAAGCTTTTTAAGCCATCTAGTGATTTAAAGCAAAGATGAACCACAAGTATATGAATTAAATTTTCCCTCAAGTCCTATAGAAATCCAATAAATAAATTAAATGCATGTGGATTTAAAAATTAAAGGCCGGGAAGGCTCGAGGCAAAGTGCATTTGACATTTGAAATAATAGAAACTTGAGAGGATGAGAGGAGGCGTGCAGCAAAATGTGCCCTTCCACGGTGCGACAGCGGCCCTGGTCCCCGCTCTGCCTGACGCCGTGTTTACGGAGCATAATGGCATTGCAGGGAAATCCAATAAAACTCTCGGGGCACCAGGTATGACTAGAGTGCCATCATTTAGAAGATAGTGTCAGCACGCTCCAACTCAGCCCTCCACTCAGGGGAGCAGTGATGGCTACAGTTCCTCAATTACCTTTCCTTTTGAAAGGGTCCACCTACCCTTGGCTGGTGTGGTTCTGAGGACTGAGTGCTGACCTGCGAATCATGAGGTCGCTGGTCCGATTCCCAGGTCACATGCCTGGGCTGTGGGCCAGGTCCCCACTTGGGGGTGTGGAAGAAGCAGCCTAGTGAAGCATCTATTGCATATCAATCGTTCTCACTCCCTTCCACTCTCAATAAATAAATAAAATCTTTTTTAAAAAAAATAAGAAAGGGTTTGTCGGTAGCACCAATGCACCCCTGTGAAAGGGGACGGTAATCTGTTGCAACAGCCTGAAGGATGTTCCCTGCTTTTTATTTTTCAAAGATTTTATTTATTATTTTCAGAGAAAGAGGTAGGGAAAGAGGCAGAGAGGGAAAGAAACATCAACGTATGGCTGCCTTTCACCTGCCTCCAACCATGGACCTGGCTTGTAACCTGGTTACGTGCCCCGGCCCGGGAATCGAACCAGCAACCTTGCCCACTGTGCCATCAGCCAGGGCCTGTTCCCTGGTTTTGAGGTTTGTGTGTGCTTGCGCACACACACACACGTGTGTCTGCGTCTGTGTGCCTGTGTGCGGTGGCGTAGTGTTCAGGAAGGCTGCCTCTTCTGCTCCTACCACTGGGCCTCCTGGTCACACCAGCTGCATTTCCCAAAGCTCATCCCTTCCTGGCCTGCCACTGACAAATTGCATTGATTTACAAAACAGACAACTCTGCAATTGCCTGAGTACATTTAATCTTTTCAAATTAAGCCAACTTCACATTCGGCATACCATATGGAATTCTTCAGGGTGTTTTATAAACACAGTTACACTTAAGCTCTCATCCACTCGGCTTAAACTGTAGCAGAAATAGCACAGAGAGCCAAAAAAACATTCAGACTGAAGGACAACCTGCTACCAGGCCAAATCCTTTCAGAGGTGGAAATGACCGTAGACAGCGTCCTGCCCAGAGGCTGCACCTTTGAGGCTCAGCGGCTGAATTCTGCACTCAGATATGGTGAGCTTGGCTCTTTGCGTCTCTCAACATTTTTTGTGCCAGCATTCAAGAACTGGAAGATGTCACATAAAACTCCAGGTTTCCTGCATCTTCTGAAAAAACTGGAAATGGGGCCACACTGAGCCTTCATCGCTACACTAAACAATTCACTGGAGATGAGGAGTAGCAGGCAGGGTACCTCTGCCGGGGGTACCTTTCCATTGGCCATAGTTTCCACCGCCCTCTATTACATCCTTCATTCTCAATACTTGCCTGACCCTTGAAGGCATTGGAGCCTGCTATCCTTATACAAGTGGGAGCAGCCAGGCTGATAGAGGGGTGACAAGAGCACAAGGCTATGCCGGAACCCAAGAATGTCAAGACAATCCAGACAGAGTCTTGCACTTCTGCAGCCCATGGAGCTGGCTGTGGGGAGGATGGCGGAAGGCAGTGACTCGGACCTGTATTTTGAGAGCCAGAGAGACCACAGGTGACTTCAGGATGAAACGAGATGGTGAGGCATTTGATCCTCAGCCTTTGCGGATGTCTGTTCATTCACTCAAGTGACATTTGTTGCCTTTCATGCACTACTTTAGGCTCTGGGGAGACGAAGATATAAAAACCTTGATTCTGGTCCTCAAGGAGCTTCCAACTGAGCAAAGAGAAACAGGCACGCGGGCACATGAATTCCAACAGCCCTTCTCCCACTCTCATAGTCACATCGCAGAGGGGAAGCAGGACAGCACAGTGGCAGAGTGTGAGATAATAGAAAAATAGATATTGGTCTCTGCCCTCTGGCCCCTGTTCCTAGCACAGAGCTCCTGAAAACCTTGCAATTCGTGCCCTGATTGATGTGGCTCAGGCAGTTGGGTGCTGTCCTGCAAACCGAAAGGTCATGGATCTGCTTCCCATTCAGGGCCCACACCTGGGTTGCAGATTCAGTCCCCCGTCGGGATATGGTGAGAGAGGTAGCCAATCGACGTTTCTCTCCCTCTCTTTCTCCCTCCCTCCCTCTCTCTAAAAATTAATTAGTTAGCTAATATATTTGTTTTAACTTTTCATTCCCTTGGCGATAGGAGTGAGTTTTGTTATAATGAGGTGACTGTGGGGGGACATCAGGATGAGGGCTGGTCACCAGAAAGAATAAACTGTGATTAGAAGCTTGGATTTTCAGCACCCTTCCCCAACCCCCATCCTCTTGAGAAGGGAGAAGGGCTGAAAATGATATTGATGATCAATCCTCTTTATTAAAATTTTAAAAGTTTGGGGTTCAGAGCGCTTCCTGGTTGGTGAACAGGGGCAGTGAAGGGTGAGAGCAGCACACCTAGAAGAGGGCGTGGAAGCTCCCCACCCCTTCCCACACACCCTGCTTGGTGCATCAGTTCCTTCCGGATGTTCACCTTGGTCCTTTTTATACCCTTTTGTAATAAACTGGCCCATCCAAGTAAATGTTTCCCTGAGTTCTGTGAACCACTCTCTCAAATTAATCAAATTCAAGTTGGGGAAGGTAATGGGATTCTTTGATTTGTAGCCAAACCAAACAGAAGTTGTAGGTAATCTGGAAACCCACTGCTTGTGGTTGGTATCTGAAGTGGATAGTGTCAGATGTGAGTTAAATTGTATGCCCCTCAGCTGGTGTCTGTTGGGGAATGGTTGACCAGGAATGTATGAAGTGAAGTGTTCTAAGTGAGTAATAAAAGAAGAAAGACACACAGGAGATAGGGGACTGGGTTGGTTTTGTTTCGTTTGCTTGTTTGTTTTACACATTAAGATAACACACTGCCTTGCAAACTTGGATTCGAATGCTGATCCTATCCCCTCTGAACTGGAACAAAATGCTTCCCATCTGAGCCCTAGTATTCACATCCAGGTAAAGTAATTAAATGCCTTCCACATAGGGTTCTTGTGAGGAAACATTTGAAAAGTTCCTTGTACAGAGTAAGCATTCAATATTGGGTAAATGCAATAATTCTTCTAGAATGCTTTCTTTCCTCCTCCATAGCTTATTCTTTTCCTCCTCCTCCTCCTCCTCCTCCTCCTTCTCCTCTCCTCCTCCTTCCTCTCCTCCTCCTTCTTCTTCCTATCCTCCTCCTTCTTCCTCTCCTCCTCCTTCTTCTTCTCCTCCTCCTCCCATTTCCTTTCTCTCTTTCTCTCTAGTTTGCTCCAGACATGATTTTAAATGAAATCCCCAAATAGTTTCATCACTGGGTGATGGGCGGGCTTATAATGAAAAATGCCTATACTTATTAAAATAAACCCTTGTGGTCTTGCCTCCCACAAGCAGCATGTTGTTTGTGCTACTTCTTTGAAGGACAGACATTTACTAAGGAGCAAATCCTTAATTATTTGGTCTCATTGTCATGGAGTCTCTTGGTTGACTGTTGTGCTCTGGGTTGTCACACACACAACCAAGATCCTTCTGGGCCTGAGCATTCCCGATTCAAAGGTGAAACAAAGCCAAAAAATCTTAGATGTTAATCCCAGGACGATGCTGGCTCCCTTGTCAGCAGCAGGCAAATTATATATCCCCCTTCACTTCCCCCACCAGAAATGCAATCAATTATTTCCTGGCCTCACTTGAGGGCTGAGAGACTTAATTAAGCTTTTGAAAGATGGTTGTTAGTTAACCTAATTCTCTCCATAAACTAACAATCCTCTGCTTCCCTAATTTCATAAATTAGGCTACTTTTCCTAAGGTCAGAAGGCAGGATGACTCTTCTTTTACTAATTTGCTTCTATAAGTGGCTTTTTAATGATATTATTACCAGTTTCCCATAAACAGGCCCAGAGTAGGAAAATTCTGACGAAGAGATGATACCTCAGGGGAGACCAAGACCAGAGGTGCTGGAAGGAGACCCACGCTCTCCAGAGTGAAGAATTGTCTTCATCCTGGAACACTGGGAAAGGCCTTGGCCCTCAGTCCTTGTGGTGCCCTAAGGAGAATTATGGGGCAGGTAATGCTTGCTTATTTTGCAGCAGAATAAACAAAGACCCCGTCCAGGCATAAGCAAGAGTCCCTTAGACAGAGGTTCAAATCCTGGCTTCACCCTTTTCTAGCTTAGTGACCTTGAACATTTGCTCAACTTCACCATCTGTTTACCTGTAAAATGGCAATAATCAGGTCCCCCTCCGAGGTTTGTCATAAGGAGGAAGTGAAATCATATGGGATCCCTCCTCATCCCTTTTAGAGGTGAGGGAGTGTTTTCTCAGCTCTCCTAAGGATGGTACACCACTGGTACCTTGTTAGGGGCAAAGGACAGAAGTTAATTCACTAGTACCATGGATGCCTTAGAGCATGAGGGCTGAATTCTTTTCTGCAACCTGATTAAGAAGTGCTGGTAGCAACAATCATTATTAAGGATAAACTCCGAACTTTCCCTGGTTTAGCAGAATGGAAGTTTCTGTCTAATGGGTGTTCTAAATTGGCAGGAGCAAAATGATTCAGAGCTTCCCAGCTGTTCACAATCATCTGCATTAAAGGGGAAGAGCAGGAAGGAGGGAGATTTTCTGCTCTGATTCCATGAGCTTAAATGCAGGCATATGGCTCCTCCCTACCTCCATGGAGCCTGGGAAACGAGGTTAATCTGTGGAGCCAGGAAAAGAAGAAAATGCTAGCAGGTCTCTACCATATGCAAGTATTAGGCTATCTTATAGTACCATACAGCAGGTGACAGTGTTCCTTAAATTGTTAAATGTATAAGTGAATTAATCATCTGTTCATTAATCATTCCTTATAGCTTGATTTTCTCTGTTGATCTCGTATCCTATTTCTCCTGGACCCTTTCTTCTAGCCATCTCCCCGCAGCGAGGTCCTGATGAATTGACCTGAAGGGTTAAACCATGTTTGGAAAGAGTACTTGACCTCAACTTTCAAAGCCCTGGATTTGAGTGTCAGCTAGATCAATCACCAACCAGGTGACCTGGGGCCAGTCACTTTTTACCTATCCTTACGCATAGATATTACACATGCTCCTTTGTCTATAGTGGAGATAATGGTTTGTGACCCATTTCATTATTTGGGGGAAGACCACAGGACTTAATTGAGTTAAGGTACTTTGGGAAGTGTCACACACACGTAAATGCTATCGCCATTCATCCTTATTAGCTGGAAATACTCAAGGCATTTCTCTTCAAAGGGCATCTGTATTATGAGAGAATATTGTGAACAGATTTCCAGTGGTAAAATATCAGGTGCTTCCTCGAAACGCCCTGCTTTCTACTCCATGTTTCTGTTTCCCAGTAGTGACATGATTATAATTTCTAAAAATGTCATCACAGGGGACCTGAGTACGGGGCTATTGTCTGAATCTGTAATTATGATGAGCTCCAGGAGAGGGAGGAACATGCAAACATGAGATACTGAGGTCAGCGAGATTTCAGACCAATCTGGGGGCAGGGGAGGGAAGAGGAGAGAGAGGGAGGCAGGGAGGCTGGAAGGGGCAGGGAGTGGGAAGCCACCCCGCACCTGTGCTCTGTGGCTCTGGTAACACCAGTGAGCAGCAACGGACCCAACAGGGCTAGTTCCTCCACAGGGAAGCGTTACAGAGAACCAGTGGGGAAATTCCAGCTTTATAGACTCTTCCAATGGAGTCTTTGTCACTTGCATGGAAATTCTTCCAGGTAAATTCTAAATGCGACCACTCACTGTTTGTGGAACGAGAGTTTGAAGGGCAACCTGCTGCCAAAAGCCTCTTCCCTCTTGGGAAAGGGAGAGGATGTGCTGCCATAGGAAAAATACTGGTGCTGGAGTCAAGTAGGGCTAGACGCAGACGTGCTCAGCCACTTGTTTCTGGTTCGATTTTAGGGACGCCTCCCTGAGTGTTGGGAGATAATAATTCTGGGGTCAAAGGTTAATCAAAAAGACTACATACAATGATATACCTGTTGGCCTGCTTAACACACAGTACGCAGTCAATAAATGTAGGTTTTTATTATTAAAACAGACCAAAGTACCCATCTCCGCTAGAGAGGCAGTGACTAAACATGCTCATATCTGGATACACAAGAAAAGAACCTTTACAAAGATAGAATGGGGTTTAAACATCACTGCCCCTGGGAAAGAGGGGTCTTTCCTGACCATCCCCCCCAGAGTAAACCCTCCTGGTGACCTCAAATTTGGGTGTGCATCTGTGTGTCTTTTTATTTTTAAAGATTTTATTTATTTATTTTTTTAAAGAGAGAAGGGCACGGAGGGAGGAAGACAGGGAGAGAAACATCCATGTATGGTTGCCTTTCACCTGCCTCAAGCTGGGGACCAGGCTAGAGACCTCAACCTGGTTATGTGCCCTGGGTGGGGAATGGAACCAGCGACCTTTGGCTTTGCAGGCCAGCGCCTATCCACTGAGCCACCAGCCAGGGCTTGTGTATCTTTTTAAACAAAACATAAGCTCCAAGAGGGCAGAGAGATTGTTTGTCTTGTTCATGATGGTTCCGTGTGTGACAGCCTAGAATGTCACATGTTCACACAATAGCTGTTGGAAGGAAGGATAGGGAAGAAAGCAGGGCTGCCTGAATAATTAATAAACATTTTAACACTGACAACCCTGGCATCCCACGGAGAGAGCTGCATCCTGATACACAGGTACCCCTGGGAACGGCAGCAGTTGATTGCAATGCGTTGTGACGTGCAAGGAACTCCTAGGAGATCCCTGCACTGGAAAGAGTGCAGCTGGGCTGGTGGGGCAGGGGGTGGGGTGCAGGGAAAAGGCTTGTCTGGCTGCACCTGGGCACTCGAATGCAGGTGAGCTAGTGGTTAGGAGGGAGCCCTTCCCACCCAACCTGCCCAGGCACAGCCCAATTTGCATGCATCTCCCACACCCTCCTGGGTGAAGCATCCACCTTCCTTTTCCTCAGTGGGGCAAGGGAGGAAAGGACCTTTCAAGACCGAACATGAATCTTGCAGTAAACAAGCTTTACTCTGCCCTGTTGTGTGGATTTTAACCTTTCATAATACCCAGAGGGCAGGCTGAAAAGGCTGAAGTAATGCACCGTAAAGCTTCCATGCTAGGCTCCGGGAAACTAGCCATGAAAAACAAACAAACAAAAAAGCGTGAAAAGCCATCACGAGCCTTTTCTCCTAAAAAGAAGACGGTAGACCCACATTGTTTGTTTGCTAGACCTCCTTCTCCACTTCCTTAATCCCTCCTTTCCTCTCTTTCCTCTCTCTCTTCCTCTCTCCTTCCTCTCTCCTTCCTCTCTCCTTCCTCCCGCCCTCCCACCCTCTCTCCTCTCTTCCTCTTTCTCCTCCCTCTTTCTCTCCCCCCCCACCACACCCTCCTTTGATGAGACTAGGTTTTACATTAGGTGTGAACTGAGGATGGAAAATGCCTGGCACTGAGTTGCTGGGAACACCTATCTGTATTTCATTGAAACTTCCTAAGAGGCCACGTAGCAATCATTCCCTCCACCATATTCTCAGAGTGAAATTTAGCAGTTAATTTGCCTGAGATCACACTCCCAATCTCTCAGACTTCATCAACCAAACTGCTTAAGACTTTTGAATTTTATTCAAACCAAAGACAAATGTATAGGCTATGTTCTTCTACCCACTCGTATCGTTTCCTATGAAAAAAATAAAAAGTGTACACAAAGACACAACAACGAGACTTAATTATAGCATTATTTTTTAATATTATTTATTATTGTACTGCAATTGTTTCATTAATTAGAGCATTGCTTTTATGGCAAAAATAATAAATATCCAATAATAGGGTTTGTTCAATTAATTATGGAACACCTATGAAGTGAAATACTTTTACCTATTGCCAATGAAACATTTTGCCAATTTATTAAAGAGGGAAAAAACAGGTTTCCAATAATATGTAGAATACCGTTTGGCAAATAAACACACAGGCAAATATGTGCATGTAAAAATTCAAGAAAAATGTAAAAATGAACAACTTCTCTTTGAATAGTAGGATTATAGGTAGTGTTTATCTTCTTTTGCTTCTCTGTATTGTTGAATATGTTTCTCCAATGGGCTTGCCATCCCTTGAGCAGCGTGTTTTAGTTTTCTCTTTTCAGGAGCAATTTTTAGAATCATTAGAAAGCTGCTTTCTAAAACATTTTGCTTGAGGGCCCAGAATTTGGAAACATCTCTTCTTTTTTAGCCACTACTGAAAGGAGAAGTAGAAATCCTAGCCAAATACTGACAGTTGGCCAATATTGTTTCTTTTTGTAATTACATTGTAAATCTCTGATTAAAACGTAAGCGCCTGAAAACAGAAACGCGTCCTTTTTTTCTTCTTCAACCCGGGTTCTTTTGTGTGTTCAATGAATATTCATGGCTGTTTGATTTCTTCCCTTTCCTTCCAGCGGTTTTCATTTGGGGTTTGGATTTCGGAGCGGAGGGTTCCCCTATTTTACACCAGAAGTTTACTCATTCGGGCCCTTTTTAATTCTCATTGGTGAACATTAAAAAATGTAGACCAGACTGAAAGTGACCTTTTTGTTTGAATGCAATTAGATTTTGTTGAGTGACGGGTCCACGTAAGCAAACGAGGTAGGAGGGATGTAATTAACCTACTTGGGGAAGTACTTTTGAACTCCTTACAGCTTCCTTTTGTGCCCAGTTAATTAATGGGCTGATTACAAATGATTATAACTCACTGAGTCGATTTGGCAGAATTTCCTCCTGGCAGCACTCGGCTTCCTGTGAGTTGGTGTGACTTGCCAGTACCGAAAGGAGCACATCTACTTGGTCTCACAAAATAGCCCTGGACTCGGAACCTATCCAGGATCTGAGTGGGGCTTCCCGTACTCTTCCAAGTTTTCCGATTTCGCTGCGTTTCGGAACCCAACGTAGATCCCTCTTTTTAAAATAGCCATGCTTTTCAAAATACGAACATCTCTTTTTCACTGAAAAAAAATATAGAATACAAGGTATGAGGGAAAATATTAATCATGCTCATCGAGTGAAAAATGACGTGAACGGTAACTGCACACAGTGTGTCAGTGTGAAAGTCCACACCCAACTCTCCCATCTCCAACAATGAGAACAGAGGGTTACCCATCCATCGTGCCTGGTTTACGTGGAGATCACAGGCTGCTTCCTCTTTCCACGTCAAAATACAGCAGGCTTAGGGCTGGAACCCCTCCTTATTCAGTGGATGGTGGCCGCAGGCTGATTTGACCGTCTAGTAAGAGACCCTCAGAATTTTCAGGGCCACTTGGCACCAAAATGCCAATTTAATAGATTTCATTTTCTACTTTTGCAAAACGGTTTGCTGTTTTGTTTTGTTCTGTTTGCCAAATGCAAACTCTTGCATAATTACCCATCAGGTAATTATTTCCTTCACCAAATTAATCGGGAATGGACTAAACCTAAGAGTTGACATTAGGAGCACATTGACATCGGGAGCACAGGCCCCCAGGAACTGAACTGTTCCGCAAAGCAGCCAGCAATACAGGTGGTGATTTACATTTAAATGATTAAAATTCAATAACATTTAAAATCCAGTTCCTCAGCCACACGGGCCACAGTACAAGTTCTCCACAAACACGTGACCAGTGGCTACCATATTAGACAGCACAGATGGAGAAGCAAAAAAACGCAAACGCGTCGGTGAAACACCTCCCTCGAAATACAGATCAATGTTCCCCTTGTGGGGTAATGCTATCTTCCACTTTGTACAACAGCTACAGGTCAGAATATATAGTGTAACTGGAAGGAGGGGGAGAGTGTATTCTAGGCCCTTTCCACTCTGGCTACTGTTGTGGGACAAGTCACCCCCGAGCTGAATGCCTTAAAGCGACAACAATCACTTCAGTACCTGCCCAGGTTCTGGGGCTGGCTGAGTGAGGCAGTACGGGGTCTGCGTGCGTTGCTGGTGTGGCTGGGACTGGAGTCAGCTTCTCACCTCCGGGATCTGGAGCCTGAGGTGACTGGGGACTGGGACCTCAGTGGGGGCCTGTCCTCCTGAAGGAAGCGGTAACACCTCCCAGAACCCGGCCTGGAAAGATGCTTATACAGAAGTCCTCACCATCCCTGCTGTGAGAGGAAGGGGCAGGACGAGAGTCACCACCCTGTCTGGAGGGTGCGGGATGAGCAAACTGGGGGACTGCCAACTGCAGCATCTTCCCAGGACAGACCACGTGTCCATCTTCACATCACCGCCCTCCTGGGCACTGGCCCTGGCTGCAGAGGGGAGCCCCAGCTAGGAACTGATCACGTTAGAGTAAAACTATTCATGTAACTTCTGCAGTGCTTTTTCCTAACAAAGCACGAGTTCTAAATCTTTACTGTGCCCTGGGTCCCTTTGGCAAGGTGCTGAAACATTTATGGATGGACTCCTCGGGATACTGTTTCTAAGTGCATTAAAAAAAGACATAGCATTTTAGAATAAATCAGTTATATGGAGACCAGGTGCCAAAATAGTCAGTTAAATCATCATTTAGTAATACTAGCGAGCCCTAGCAACAGGTCTAATAAGTACTGTAATTTTAAAATTCTGATGAACGTGAATGAAATTTTGAGATATGTATAGAAGTATCTGTGATTTCCACTGATGACAAATTCACAAATTCTGCTAACGATGTTGTTCTTTGTTGCCTGCATTCACCTTGTTAAAGAAAATGCTAAATTTCAGTTAAAGGGTAGTGAAAATAAAGATGTGATGTTTTTTTCTCACCCTGGTTTGTCACTCCCTGAATCTGCTTTGCTTAGGAGCCCCTGAGGTGGGGTGTGGGGGACACAGACAAGAGTCCTTTGTGTGTCAGAGCATTAGGGAGCGTGTTGGGAAGTGTAAGGTGAGGTATATGCTGGGTGCAGGCTACATGGAGGGCTAAAAGCAGGCTAACTTGCTCCAGGCCAGAGAGTAACAGGAATCTGGATGGGGAAGGGAAAGGTTCTGGAAGGACAGAAAGCTTCCAGGGAGTGGATGGGTCAAATGGAGACCTGAGGACAAAATTCCCCGGTGAGGAAACTCCTTTCAGCTAAGATGGCCAAAGAAAGTTTTAGGCCCCCAACTGGGATTCCTTATATTAGATTCTGTCTCTTCACCCCCAGGTCATGACATGAAATGACTTACTGTGGCCATACCATGACCTTTTTCCACCAGTCTATAGACTTTCTTCCAGAACCTGTATGCAGACTTGTCCACAGCACCTTCCCTGAGCCAGCTGAGGGAGCTAATTAACTATATGTCTTTCCTCTATGCCCAAATTCCAAATCAGAGAAGAGCCAGGAATAAGGACAGGGAAGTTAAAACATCTGCATTGTTGCTACTAAAATCTGGATTGGAGGGTACAGCTTAGATGTGGACTTCCTACTATCTGTCTCCACCATCACCCTCACCCCCTTCTAAAGCTGGGCACCCGCAGGGGCCAGGTGGAGTCTGTGGAACATCACAGTTCTCCAGGGCTGCTGCCTGGCACTGGTCTAAGGAAGGATGGAGGTTGGGAGAAAGGCAGGAAAAGGACAGAGAGGAGCCAACACCCCATCCCCCCACCCCACCCCACCCCGCACACACAAATCTTTAGTATTCTTGATGAACTATTTCCTCTTTATCTAAAAATGTAGACCAATGGCGGTCACTTGCCTACCAGGTAATTCACTCTGTCATCAAGAAGAGGAGTGAGGGGCATGGTAAGAGGCCAGGAGTGCTGAGGGAAAACTCCATGACAGCTGAGAGGCGGAGAACTCACCTCCACTATCCACGTTCTAAACTATCCTACCCAGGCACAAACAATATTTATAATTTCATCTGTATTTTCATTTGGTATTACTATAAAAACAAAGAGGGAACTCAACAGGGTTCCTTCCTACCTTGTGATGGGAACTAGATGAGAATTTTAAATACATAATCTCATTTAATTCTTATAACAACTCTATATTATTATTATTTTTTTTTAATGTTTTGGGTTTTTTTTTTAATTTTATTGTTGTTGTATTACATCCATCCCCTTTTTTGCTCCCCTCTGTCCCCCTCCCCACCCACCTTTTCCCCCCAAAGTCAATCCCACCTGTTGTCCATGTCCATGGTTCCTTTATACTAGGTTCTTGTCTAAGCTGCTCCCCTTCTTTGCCTCTGCCTCCCCCCTGCCCCCAACCCCTTTTATTATTATTTTTTTAATCCTTATCCAAGGACATTTTTTCTTTTTCATTGGTTTAGAAAGGAAGCATGAGAGAGAGAGAAACATCGATGCAAGAGAGAAGCATTGATCAGCTGCCTCCCAGGTGAACCTAGGCTGGGAATCGTACGTGCCTAAATGGAGGCTCAGACCCAAGACCTAGGTATGTACCCCAGCTGGGAATCCAACCCACAACCCTTGGACTATGGGGCCGCACTCCAACCAGCTGAGCCAGGGATATACCAACTTGCTATCATAGGTGGTTGAACCATGTGAAATTGTTGATTTTAGACTAACAAAATGGAAACTTTGCACCCTTCAACCTAGAGGCTCCCTCAGCCCAACAGGCAAGTGACTTGCCAAGGCCCACGGAGTTAGTAACTGAGCCATCTGGTACCTAATTCAGGCCTGTGCCCAGGGCCCATGGTTTGTGTGGCTACAGGAAGACACAGGTGCCCCGGTGGACTTGGAGGTGCACCTGTAGGATTTTGAGGCACATTTCATGGTATAGCAACACCCTACCGCTCTCTGTGCAAGGGTCTAAGGATAAAGAGGTAAGTAGGATACAGGTTCTGCCGTGAATGGCACATTGCCTATAGCAGGTGCTCAATGAATGTATGTTGGTTGGCTAATTACTGAGGTCGGCCTTCGTATACACAGAGTGTGAGGAAGGTCTGCTCTGCCCTGGAGAAGCCTCCAGCCTCACGGTGTAGCTCTTTACTGTCGACAGAGCTCATTCTCACATCTTGGAGCTTCTTTGCTAAATGCCTGCTGAAACTGACTGACCTTGCCCAATTCTAGAGGGAAATCTCTAGACCCTGCCCAGAATGAAACAGGTCTGCAATGGAAATCAAGGTCAGGGTAGGGATAACGTTGGGCCAACGTAGGAAAATGGAATGCTAGAGACTCAGAGGCAGGGAAACTTCAGATTCCTTTTTACATTTCTCCTGAACATGAGTCCACCTTGGAGATCTCAACCTCATTTCAAATCACATCTGGGAGCAGGCTGTACATCAGGTACAGCCCAACAGGGGACCTGCCACCCCGGGACCCTGGCAACAGTAGAACCCTACAGCCCAGGCTAGGAGGGCTGTGTTCCTGTATTTCAGCCCTTCATTCCCAATTCCTCAGTACTAGGGTCACCCCAGCCTGGCCATTCTGCTTCTAAACGCCTTCAGAGCATATCCACTTCTATTGCTACTGTCGCCACCCAAGTCCAGTTGGCAATAGTCTCTACCCCCAATTTTTGATCTGGTAAACACAAAAATCCAAGTGTGTCATCATATTGCTTCAGACCCTTCAAAGTGGATCAGGGGGAAGAATAAACTCCAGATTCTCTCGCCTGTTTCTACCTAACTCCACAGCTCACCTCCTCCATCCCTCCCCTTCCCTTCCCACCAACTGGACTTCTTTTTCTACACAAATGTGTCATTCTTGAGAGAGCCTTTCCTCCAAGCTTTCATGCACCCTGTACCTCTGCCTGCAACATTCTCCCTGTCCCTACTCATCTTGGCCATTATCCCCTCTGATACTGTCCCTGATGCTGCCCTGGCCCTTGTTACCCTGCCTGCCCTCCACCCTAACCCTGTCTGTCACAGTCCAGGGCATTTTCCTGCTCAGTTCTCCACCTCTCTCAGATGTGCCTGAGTCACAGGAGGGTTTCCATGAATAAGTGTTGAGCGAATAGATAACTAAATGAACAAATAGAAGATTAAATTAAAAATCCAAGCCCCAGAAGGTTGAAATGTCTAAAATACATAGCCAGATGCGGACCTGAGTGAACTTTAATTCTGCTCTGGGAAAGAGACCAACAGTCCCCCAGGCTCCAAGGACACATGTCTGTCTGGGTGGATCCCAAACCCCATGAATGGCTCAGCACCCACCAGACCACCATGTGTTGGGGTTGGTTCCTTGAAGCCCAGCACATGACAGGTGGCTATAAATTAAGATGCATTCTTCATCCTACACTTTTATCCCATTCAGCAACACCAGGTCTCATCAGAAATGCTTATAGCTTCTCGATTTGCTTTTAATATTAATTTCAAACATGGTGAAAGCGAGTGTTTCCCAGACTCACAGTAAACAAAGACCTCAATTTCTGGGCTGTCTAAAGGAACGCTGGATGGGAAGCAGCCTTTTTCAGGGAAAGTTTTGCTTTAACAAGGTCATGGCTGCTGTCTGCTCAAAGGGGGAGCCTAAGGTCACCTGTAAATCCTACTGAGACCAGTGCTGCCCATGCTTCTGGGACCAGGGGACAAGAAGTCATTGTCACTCCAAAGAATCTGAATGTTGGCATTTTTAGGCAAACCCACTAAAAGCCATGACTGAAAAGTTGTTTATGCCTTAAGGACAACAACAGTGCTTTCAAAATCTATATTTAATATATATAAACTAAATCCAGGGAATGAAGTTGCAGTACATAAAAAGTTCACACAGCTAAAGATACGATGACTAGAGCTTTGTTGAGCCGATGGGGAACATTTCCAAAGGAAAAATATCCATTAAAGACCCCAGAGCGATCTTGCTGATCTCATCCATTAGCCTTGATGTCACAGAATGAATCAATGTCAGAGAGACCAGGTCCCAAACCGCTAAGTGTTGCGAGAAGGTTATAAACATACAGTGTGCATGTGTTCACACTTGGCCTTGCTCCACAGAGCTTTTGGAAACAAACAAAATAGTGAGGCATAAATCAATCTTAAAACACAAGAATCCGGGAAATTATCCATTAGGATGGAGCAGCAAGTGTGGGAGTAGGGGGGAAATACAGCAAAGTTTGGGAAACCAAAAAGTTCCATGCATTGTTATAGACAGGCTGCGAATTTTGCTTTGAGTTTTCGAGTGCCCCAAATGAGAAGGGAATATAACTGATGACATGCAACATAGCACCCCAAGTAGCATCTTAGATCTGCACATCTTAGGACAAGCCCTCCTGTAAGAACTCCTCCATTGACTAGGAATGTGGAGGAATTCCCAATACCAGCAAGACAGGTATGGTGGCGTTTTATTTTACCATGGGTAAACTCATCACTATTTCCTATCCCTAAATCACGTTGTATGGTGACAATGCATTCAGTGTCCTGTACGGTTGTCCCAAGGCCCTGAATGGGTTCATGCATTCAGCAGACATTTACCGAGGGCTCCCTCTGTTCCAGGCCCTATACCAGTGTGGTGGGCATCGGGAGATGCTGCTCAAGGCCCCATCAGGCACGAAGTGCTCTGCTGTGGCCACTGAGGGTGCTGCCACTATCCAGCCTTGCTATCCACTCCCTCCAGGAACCACCTGAGATGAAAGTAGCCTCCTCCCCAGGGGTGGCCCCCACCTCATGACTGATTAGTGGGGGAATATAAAGACCTGGGCCCCTTATCTGAGCTTGCGACAATTCTGAAGGGACATCCAGCCTTCAGAACACCCCACGGTTATCTGGGAACTCCATAGAGACTGCATTACAGCTGTTTCTACCTCTGCCCAGTCCTGCCTCCTTCCCTTTTCCCCTCCCCTTCCCTCCCCTCTCCTTCCCTTTCTTTCCCTTCTCTTCTCTTCTCTTCTCTTCTCTTCTCTTCTCTTCTCTTCTCTTCTCTTCTCTTCTCTCTTCTCTTCTGCAGGACCAATCCCAAGGCCCCTTCTAATAACCCTCAGACACATGACCTCTCTCTTAGAGCAAACCTGAAGGGGAAAAAGAAGAGAATCTAAACCTGGTTAGCAGTTACACCCCTGATTCCTGTCCAGGAAGTCACAGCAGAAGGGAGGAGGGAGGGAGGATGCTCCACTGTCCTGGGGTGCAGGAGTCTGGGGGATCCAGCTTCTGCTGTCCTTCACCTATCTCCCCATTTTCCTCCCTACTAGGGATCCAGGGTTCTTTGCTCACTTGCTCATTATCAAAAACTGATCTTGGGCTAAGTTTTCCTACAACTAAAAACAAGGGAGATAGACTAAGTAATTTGTAAGCTCTATGGTTATGATTCTTCAAGCATTTTTAAAGTCATGTTCTTTTAAACCACAACTACTTGTTCCAGAGAATGTCAGTGTTATGCAAATGCAGGCTAAAGGGCATCGCAATATACTATTTATGTTCTCAGTGCCGTATATTTTAGTAAATACATTTACATCACCATCATTGAAGACCATTCAATGGGCGCCCGCCCACCAGTTGCATCGTGCATAGCCCTTGAAAAATCAGCAATTTCTGAGCTGTTGACACATTTAAATTTGGTGCATCTTACATGAAACAAATAAGAGTGCATAACTTAGATTGGGAATTACATTTGTGCTACATGGCTGTCGTTTCTTTCTTGTCTTTTTTTCTTCTCCTTCTTCTTTCAAGCTGCCAGATGGTGTGGATCACATTATCGTAGACTGCAGGGAGCCTGGGTTTCTGCAGATGAGTGGAACCACTGGTGCAGACTTCTGCCCCTGGCATTGCTGCTCCTGGCGGTGTCATCTTCTCCCACCAAGAACCTCCAGCCATGCTGCTCAATAGTGAAGGTGGTTTCAGCAGCATTTTTTAAGTGCGTTTTGAGAATTTCTGGAATAAAACTTAGGTTTTTGTCTCTGTCACTGAGTTTGTTAAACTCTTAGGAATATAAGCTTTATCTTTAGCTTAAAAATAAACTGAACTACTAGGATTCTTCTTTCTTTCTTTCTTTTTAATTTTTTTTTTAGGATTCTTTAAAACAGTCTCTAAAGTTTCAGCTTGAGAGTCAGCTAGCCGGTGATGACAGCCGAATTTCATCGCACATTCTCGATCTAGTAACTTACTTCACAACAGTGGGAGGAGCAAATGCATTGCACAGAGGAGGAAGCTGAGGCACAGAGAGGAAGGACAACTTGCTAGAGGTTGTCCTTCCTCTAGTAAGAGGGAGAACTGGGATTTTAGCCCAGGCTATTTGGGGCTTGTAGAGCATGCTTTGAACAGCTTCTCTCTGCTGACATGTGGTCAATTAATACCTCTGTGACTTAGTATCCTCAACAAGAAACCAGGGATAAGAAGATCGTCTTCAATATGGGATTGTATTCCAGTCCCATGTCTACCTGCCTCTGGTGTACAGAAGAGACCAAAGCACAGGCAAGGGCAGCAAAAACATTCAGCTCCAGTGTTTCAGGGCTGAGTTCTGACCTCTATACTTGCTGGTGAGAAGGTATAAGTTGGTACAGGCTTTATGGAGCGTGATTTGGCACTGTCTATCAACACTTTAAATGCACATGTCCCAGCAGTTTCACTGGAAGAAGTTATGTCAATATATGTGTCATCAATACATAGCAAAATAGAAGATTGAAAATTACTTAGTAGAGCTGTCCATCCAGTATGGTATAGCTATACCATAGAATATAATGTTGCTAATAAAAGAATGAGCCCTCTAGGTTGATATCTTGTTGATATCAACTGGCTGGTAGCACAGTGGATAAGGTGCCGGCCTGCGAACCCAAAGGTCACGGGTTCGATTCCCAGCCAGGGCAACATAACTAGGTTGCAAGCCAGGTCTCTAGTCAGGTCTGTGGCTGGAGGCAGGTGAAAAGCAACCATACATTGATGTTCTCTCCCTCTCTGCCCCTCTCTCTTCCCCTCTTTCTAAAAATAATAAAATAAAATCTTTAAAAAAAAGTAACATGTTTAAAAAAAGAAATAATCAACAGAGACATATAATTAAGTGGAAAAGCAAGATGCAGAATAGTATCATCTATGTAAAAAATAGATACATACACACATATACACACATGCATACATATCTACATATAGATACATGTGTATACACATACATGTGTTATACATGCACGCACATGCACGCATATCTACATATAGATACATGTGTATATACATGCATGTGTTATACATGCACACACACACATGCATGCATATTGTTTTAGTCTGTTTTGAAGGCAACCAGCCAAAAGAGCTTCTAGAAGCAGTTGACAACGGTGGAAAAGTTTTGCTGGGCAAGGAGAAATTCTTCCACAGCTGTGCTATCTTCTGTTTGGGGTCTGAGCGGCAGCGCGTGAGAGCGCCCCCTTCTGGGCTTCCCGGCTGCACTTTAAATGAAGTTCCTTTGTTTTTAACAGTATTATTACATCATCTACGCATACGCCGGAAGGCGGTCTGGAAGGAGATTTCATTTTACTCTCTCTACCCCTCTGCTAGTAGGGTCCGCTGGATCATTTTAGTCCTGTTGTCACCGTTTCTCCAGCGTCGTGAGCAGCGATTGGTTCAAAAAAGGTGGTCATTTCAATATTCCAGAGGGTTGCGGGAGGAGGAGAGAAAACACAAAGGATGCTAAGGGTAAAAGAAAAGGGACAAGGCAGGAACCAGGGCCGAGATGTCGTGGAAGGCACCAGGCATGGCTCCTATTGCTCAGAACTGGACCGAGATGAAAGCTTTTTCCCCCAAAAGGAGCTCGGATACCTCTGCCAACTCCTCCCCACCTTCTGCCAGTCGCCTCCCTGAAGCTGAAGCTGGACCACAATTTGTGAATTGTAACATCATCAAAGAGAGAGGACGGCTCTGAAATGAACTGATTTTTGATGAGTTCACATGGCTTTGTGCTGCATTTGCCAGGCCCATGGACCATTTGCCAGCTTTGCAAACAGGCAACGGGGAAAAAGGAGTCTTTGTTTTATCACAGCAAAGGCCTGCTTTGCTAAGACTGCCATTGTTTCTTTGAGCAAAATGCATTTTCCCTCTCGCTGTGGGCCAAGTATATGTCCCTGCTCCATAGACGTTGGGCTTAGCTTCCTAACTTCTTTTGGCCAATGGAATGCTAGTCATGACATGACTAGAGGCCGTAAAAGCACCAGCCCAGTTGGCTTAGCTCTTAACTCTGGTGTTTGCCCAAGGGGAAAAGCATGTCCTGCATGACCTCTGTCCTTTCACCTGGAGTCAACCTGAATTTTTCCCACAGAACCCACAGCCCGAAGCAGAGCTGCACACAGTCCAGCTCAGATCATCCAAACCACGCTCCACCCACAGACCCAAAAGCACCAGAAAAAAATGTGGTTACAAGCAGCCATACTGTGGTGATAGATGGTTGATTCAATTGTAATTAGCAACACCTGCTCCAAAGTCAGGCTTTAACAATGACTCTCTCCCTACTCAGCTGTTTGGCACTGGGTAAGTTAACCTTTGAGCCTCAGTTTCCTCATTTATACAAAAAAAAAAAAAAAAAGGAATAGCAAGTTGCTCTCAGCATTGTTGTAAGGATTAAATGAGATCATCTACATAAAGAACAACCGGCCCAGAGTAAACATTCTATAAATCAGAGATTGTAAACTGGAAGTGTGTTGACAAAAAAACTCAATTATCTCTATAGGGATCATTTCTCAACTGCCAACTGGGGTGTTTCATGTAAAAAAAAAATAGTGTCTAGACTTACCCCCTCTCTTGAAAAATCAGATCCGGTGACATGGGTTTAGCATTCCTACAAGGCGGCAATGGATCGGCCTAGGGGACAGTCCATCTCTGTGTGTACAACAGAGAATCTGACTGCCCAGGAGAGGAGGGGCTCCTTTCCCTCATGCAGCAACATGTCCACGAGTCCACAGTCCAGGGTTGGCCCTGAGGCTGAGCAGTGTTATCAGAAACACAGGCTCCTCTGTCTCGCTGCTCTGCGGCCTTCAGCATGTGGCGTTTGGCCCTCATGATCTCAGCATGGCTGCTGCACATCCAGCCACAGCACATGTGCTTCAGGCACGAAAAGAGGGTGGGAAAGGTAAAGGGGCAAAGGACAAAATCTGTCTGAGCCAGGCTTTGTCCCTTTATACGGGAAAGAAGATTTCCCAGGGACTTTCACTTACCTCTTCAAGGTTGGAAGTGAGTTGTATTGACCACACTTTGCTGCAAGTTTGATCGGGAAACAGAGCATTTCCTCATTGCCTCTATAGCTAAGAAAGAAAGGGTTGAAAAGGTGCAGAATCACTCAAACTGGAGTATCTCAGCTTAGCACAGACCCTTCTGAGTCAGGTTATCATTTACCTTCCCTCGAGCCCATGCCTCCAGGTTACAACTCCTCACATATCCTCACATACATGGTACCTGTTATCATTAGTCCAGGCCAAGTTGAGTGAGCATTGCTTTGCTCTTGAATTTCTCATTTCTGCGTAGGTCTTTGTAAGCTCACAGCCAACCCAAACTTCCAAGGCCTCATCCTCCCCAGCTAGTTTGTCCCATTCTTGGTCTTCCACTTCTCATCAGAGGTAGGGGAAATATGCAAGATCTTCAAAGAAACAACAGGAAGTTTCTGGACCTCCACTTGAAAGGAGCACTGATCATGCTAGCCATGTCTTGCTGTGGCCTTGGCTAAAACGGAGAAAACATTCTTTTCCCTCTGCTCCATTTGTCCTGTTTTTCCTTCTGATGGACTTTGATAGTTTCATATCATTTTTCAAGACAGACGATTGAAGTTCCAGGAGGTGACCTCTATTTACCACAATAAAATTAGTGATTTATAGAAAGTCAGCATTCCACAGTTCTCCCAACTCCCCTTTTATCCCTAACTACTGTGTCAACAAAGCACCCGGCATCCAGTGCGGTTAAAGGTCTGAACTGTATAGCAAAATAAATCATTTTCTAAATCCCAATAGTCATGTATGGTGGGAGCATTCTTAACTTGAATTGAGTAAGGAGGAAGAGGGCTGGCGCAGCCAACCTTGGCCATGGTATATTGCTCAAGTTGATGTGGGGCAGAGAAGATTGGATATTTAATGTCAATGACACCGTGAGAGGGGGTGAAAAATTCCAAGTTCCACTAGAAAATAAAAAAGGTAAAATTTAGGTCCCATAAGCCCTGGCTTATTTTTTTCTTCCCCTCCCCCACTGCCATTCTCCCTGTTTTCTTTTCTTCCTCTTTCTCCCCCTCCCTCCCTTCCAGATTCCTGGTCTTTGTGTCTACTGCTGAAGACCTAGCAAATGTTTCACTCAGGGCTCTACATTAGGTTCGGTGTGGACTTTCTAATATGTGCAGGATCCTGGTCCCAAATTTGCTTATTGAAATGTACTCGATGTACTTTCTATCACAATGTGCAACCCTAAAACTCGGGAGTGTGCCGAGCTGTGTGGAGCCTGTGCTGACTTGGCTTCATTTGGGCAAACGGACACATGCAGGGTGGCGCTCTCCCCAGGATGTTCAGGAATCAGAGAGGGGAAAGCCTGTCCTTAGGTGGTAGAGCAGGCTCGATGGCTCTAGCTGCTCAGTGATATCAGCTCACTTCAGTTCAACCACATTGTTTTAGCTCCTACTTTGTCCAGACACAGGTGCTGGGGATACAAAGATCCACAGGGTAGGATGGAGCCTGCCGTCGGGGAGCCCACCCGCTGGAGGACTGATGGCCGGGTAAATTGTTTCATCCTCTAGAAGAGCCCCAAGTCCCCGAGGATGGTGCTTCTCACACTGGAAGGTGCACACAGATCTCCTGGGTTCCTGGCAGTGTTGATCTGGATTCAGTAGACCTGGGAGGGGCCTGAGGTCCTACACATCTAACAAGCTCCCCAGTGATGCTGCTCGCACAAGGGCCACACTTTCTGCAGCGAGGTCCTAGGGTTGGGTGTCGGCTGTGACAGGAAAGTCTCGAGAGGTGCTGGGAGAAAAGCCCCAGGGAGCAATTAGCAGCTGCTGCTTCCGCACCTCAGAAGCTTCCTGTGAGGCCTTCATTCAGGAAGTCTAAGCAACCTGGCTTTGTCCATCCCACTAAAGTCACTCATCACTGTTCCCACAAACCAAAGGAGCAGCTTTCGGCTGTGAGCTGAGCGATGGAGCAGTTTCAGGACATAAGTATTTGGAAAGGAAGCAGCAAACCACTGTTTAGGGGGGTAAGTACACCCCTGTTTTCCTTAGGGCACCCTTCTTTCCCATTTTCATTGGAGTTTTTCAGTGTTCTGCAAATTCCGCAGTTCTCAACAAAGGCTTTTTTCTCCCAGAGTCCCTCCCTTACATGAAGGTTGCTATACCTGTCGGAATTCACATGGCACAACACACACAGTAGCTGCTCCGTAAACGCTTTGACAGCTTTGAGCAGAAAACACATGGAGGTCATGTTCTGCCGTTGGCTTCTTACAGCCCAAAGCCAGACTCTAGTGGACCGCTGAACCTCTACTTGAAGAAGACTTTCCCTTCTCTTTCCTTGTAAAGGATTATGACAGGGGCGCACGGTGTGGAAAACCATTAGAAGATCAATGAGCTCGCGGTGGCTGAGACTCCAGATGTGTGCCATCATTTCTGCTCGCTATTGCCCTGGCTAATGCTGTGTGACAAGCAAGCCCTCAGAAGCAGTACGCTTGTTGTTTGTGCATCTGGCGGTCAGCTAGAATATTCTGCTGATCTGGGCTGGACCCTTCACATACCCGTGGTCATCCACTTGTCCTGACTGGACAACTGGGGCAGCTGGGTTCTGCTCCATGCACCTCTCTTCCAACAGGCTCGTCTAGGTGTGTTTTCAAAGCTGTTGTGGAAGGTGCAAGAAGGCACACAGAGACATGCTAGGGATTTTTTTTCAGGCATGTGCCTGCATTTTATCTGCTGATATCCCATCTGTCAAAGAAGGTCATGCGGCTAGGCCAGAGTCGCTGTGGGAGGGCTTGCCAGGTTCCAGGGTGAGGGCACACAACCAGGGAGGGGAGTGGAGCTCTAGCTGTGGATGGATCCGGCTACCACAGCTTTCACGTGAGACACAGTAACTTTCCAGTTCGTAGTTAAGCTGATCCAAGCAACATCTTTGTACAGAGCAAACATCTACCCTTCTCTGCTCTGGGAAAGATGGAACAGCTGCGGAAAGTCCAGGGAAAACAAAGGCATCTGAGAGGAGGGGGAAGCAACTGAGTGTTTACTGACAATGCTCCATTCATAATCCACATTTAATTCAAACTCAAAAGGATGTATTTATGATCTGCCAGGTTTTAACATCCCTCCTCCTCTCTTAACTGGCTTCGCTGCAGCAGTAGAAACATCAAGCTTTCTGCCTCTTTGAAAGGCAAGGGCCTGGGCCCACAAGGTAAGCAGAAGGTAACAGAACAGCCCATGGCAGGGTGTCAAGTGGCTGGAAGGGGTCTAGCGGGACGCCATGGGACCGGGTTTTATTCTGGTCCCATTTAACATTTTCATTAATGATCTGAAAGAGGGGGTAAGCAGCCCGTTCATTATAATCACAAGGGATGCTAACTTGGGATTTGTTGCCTGTACCAAAGGAAGAGGCTCCGAAAGGGACCAAGCAGTTAGATGGATCCGGCTGGGAACAGGCCAACGACACCTAAGAGAACAGTGCAGCACATGGCCGGGGAGGAAACAAGTCATTTGGAAGCAATGAGGCCCAAAATCAAGGAAGCCACCTGAAATCCTTTCTGAAACAACATAAGGGATTTGAAAATGAATCGGAGGGAAAAGGTTTACATCAAAGAAGCAGCAACAAGAAATGAGGTACAAGTAAGCTGGAGCAGGAGAGGGGAGAAAAGCAACCGTAATTTGCAGTACAAACTCGGGAGCAGGGTTGGCTTGACACGTTTTTCTTCACAGTGTCCTTCTCCCACCAGGGTAGTGGCTCTAGGCCCACAGATTGGTACGGATGCGCATGTCCCCAACTCTCGGAATTATGCTTGGGACGCAGAAGCCACTTAATAAATACTTGTTAAGTGAACAAGCCTGAATGAATGAATGAATGAGGGACGGAGTGTGACTTATGAAGAAGGAATCAAAAGTCAGTGAAGCTCCCCAGAGAGTGGGGCCTCTATTGTGTTATTTTGTGTTGCCAATAGTAGTAGCCATAGTAGTGATAGAAGTAGTAGTGGTCGTAGGGTTCTGTCACTGTTCTAAGTGGTTTACATGCATTATTTCATCATCACAACAAAGCCATAAGGTGTGGTCTATCAATGCCCCCACTTAACATATAAGGTATGGAAAGAGTAAGCCCCATGGTGACAGTGATGGGATTTAATTCTATGCAATCGTGTCCCATGGTGTTTACTACTCTATCACATTGCCTGCCATACTGGTTTAAGGGAAAGGAGGGCAGGGTAGCGGGGAGTGAGAGGGAAAGTGGAAGAAGGAGAGAGTTGGGGAAGGGGAGAAATAGAGAACAAAAAGGAAAAGTAAACAATCAAAACAGGGATGAGCCTGACACTGAAGACTTAACACAGCCCTTCTGCCTGGAGGTGGCTCACACTAAATATTATTCTGTAGTGTTTAAAGATAGATGTTTGGGTTCAAAATGTCCCTTAATTCTAAACTGAGGTCTTTATCTGGTGCTCAACTATAGAAACCATGGGTAGCCTTTATTTTCTTCCTCTTTATTTTTCATCTCTCTTTAATGTGAGTGAAAATTTTCGGAACTTTCTTTTGTATATACAGTCATTATTTTCCTGCACATTATTCATTGTTCTCTATATGCCTATTGTCATTTGTACGTTTTGAGAGTCATACATAAAACCATGTTCTGTTCTTTTTAAGTGTTTTGCGGGGACCATCAGGGGTCACTATTTTTTTTTTTGTCCTATGCTGTGATATTAAAACAAAACCTGCCCTGGCTGGTGTAGCTTGGTGGATTGAGCCCCAGCTGGTTCTGTTCCTAGTCAGGACACGTGCCTGGGTTGTGGGCCAGGTCCCCAGCTTGGGGTGTGCAATAGACAGCCAGTAAATGTTTATGTTTCACATGGATATTTCTCTATTTCTCTTCCTTTCTTTCTCCCTCCTTTCCTCTCTCTCTAAAAATAATAAATAAAATCTAAAAAATAAAGAAGAAGAAGAACAAAAACACAGTCCTGGGCCTTCTCCTCCTTTGAAACCACTCTATGTAACATTTTTGCTGTAAGTCTAACATTTAAGTAATTGTCTCTGTTTGGCTGATGTTTAGGTGACCACGCGAAGCCCATGAATTTGACTTCTGTAGTCACCAGCATCCAGAGAGACAGCTTGGTCCATGGTAGGGCAGCCTGAAGCTCAGGCAGAGACAAGCTGTGTTTGAGAGAGACTCATGGAAGCATTCAAAACTGGACCCATCCCCCAGGGGACCCGAAGGTCCTCTGGCTCCTGAAGTTTTTCCCTGTGTTTCTGTAAGCTTCTTCCCCCAATGATTATATTTATTTGTTTGTTCTTGCCTATTCGAATTTAGCTTCTGTCCCTTACAACTAAACAATTCCTTAATAATTAAATTGGTCTATCCCATTTTAAATAGGCCATGCCTTAACTCCAGGATTCTAAAGCTAATGTTAATGGGGGAAGGGGGTCAAGTTAGAAGTGTTCTGGGGACAATGGGAAACCATTGTTTCAGGTCATTTTGCCCTGGTGCTCATCTAGAGGTTACTAGGAATCAACTCTAAGTTTAATGCCTAAGTAGTAAAACTATATCATCAAAGAGGAATCCCTAAGGGGGTACAAAATGTTGCTCTCCACAAATAAGGACAACAGTACAGAAAACATTTTCGAAAACATGTTCCTGTTAGAATAGAGTTATCATATAATTTACTTTCCAAACAGGTATACTCTGGGGAATGAAAGGGGATGCCTTCAGCAATTATGCAAGGACAATAGGTGCAAAACAGAACTGGTCACCTTTTGTAAAATACACCTCAACAAAGGGGGTTACTTGGCCCAAGCCGTATGGGAAGCCTGAATACAAGAATTCTATTTTTAAGGGTCACAACACCCCTTTCATTAAAAGCTCTGAGTTCTAGAGTGAAGAGACCTACTAAATGCTGGAACAGCATTTTTCAACTGATTGATTATGGAATCTTTATTTTCAATAACACTATCATCCCAGGGACTCAGTGTCCCATAGAACATACTTCAGAAAAGGTTGTTGAATAATCTGTACCTAAAGGCCTCCAAAACAAAAATATCTTCCCACCAGGCTCCCATTTGCCTGAAATTTCTACTATTACTTTCTTCTTTAATGACCTTTTAAAGGATATGCATATTATAACAGGGTTAGGCATTATGTCATCTGGAAGGAATAACTCATTAGCTAATGAAACATTAGTGCTAATTAGTTTATCTGAATAGCCACTTACCACCCACAGATTCTGAGCGGAGAACAGGTCCCCCAGGAATTGCCTTCATGGGAGGAATGGCAGAAAGACGTCTAGAGCATGCGACACCGGCCTGGCCCATGAAGTAGTTTAGGGGAGGGTTCTCCAGAGGTGGGCAAAAGTAGGTTAATACAATAACAAGAAGCAATACAATAATTAATAAATAAATAATAATTCAAAAATAAACTCCGTGTTTCACATACTCACAGCTGTAAATCTATCTTTGCCCACTGCTGTACATTAATATGGTTCCCAACCTTTACTCCACCTAAGATCGCTTCCCTTTATCTGTTGCCCCGTATCCCTAAATTTAAAAGATGATGTCTCCCAAACAAACTAAACTTACTTGGTAGTACCAGTTGTAACTTTATTGTCATCTATATATTTTCACCCACCCTTTACCTTCCTTATTCTGAGAGTGCTCCTTCCCAAGTTGCCCCAGAGGTTCTAGAAGGGGCTTCCATGATCTAAAAACCCACCTTGCTGGAACTACTGATTAATCTAGGAGTGAGTCCCTAGACCAAGCTGGGCCAATCAGAATCCCTGTTTGGGATTTTTGACATTGGATCAAAATGAGCAAGTCTCAGTCCTCCTTGGGCTACGGGCATTGGTGGATGTAGGCCTGGGGGCTGCCAGCAGCCATGTTTTTAGCCATGAGGAGGAAGCTGGTGTCAGAAAAGGGTTTCTCAGCTACTACTGATGTTAGCAGTCACATCATACTTTTGCTGTGGGGATTGTTCTGTGCACTCTAGGACATTTAGCAGCATCCTTGGCCTCAACTCACTAGACATCAGTAGCTCCCCCATCCTTGTGTGACAACCAACATCATCTCACGATATTGCCAAATGTCCCCTGGAGGTAAAACCACTCTCCATCCCTGGTGGACAGCCTCTGATCCAATACACACTCACCCAAGAACACAGGTGACACTAGGTGAGTCATCCCACTAGGGAATTACAGGATGTGCTGGTGACATTTGAGGCCCCAGTCCCAGCTACCCCTGAGGCTCAGCTCACCCCAGTCCTTCCTGTGGATAGATTTCATGAGCCAGTTACTTCCTTTTTCCCCCAAGCTGGCTCAAGTTGAATTTCTATAGTTGCACACAAGAGTACTGTGTTCATCTATCATTTCCATTTGTATTTTTGACACACTGATAAGAGCTTACTTCCTTGCTCTCCTTCTCCTTCTGTCCCCTTCCCTCACCCAGGTCCATGACTACAATCAAAGACCCCTGTGAGGTCCAGGCATATGCCTGGGAATCGAACTTATGACCCTTTGGTTTGCAGGCCAGCATTAAATCCACTGAGCTACACCAGCCAGGGCCAGAGACACTGCTTTCTTGAGCCATCAGGCCCTAGGCCTCTTCAGTATGACCCCACACCTACCCTAGGATTGAGCTCACTGACTCCCCTCGTCCAAAGTGCATAAACCCAATCTGAGATTTCACAGGTCATCTTCACTCTCACTTTGAAGCTTTGAGCAGAGTGCTTGGAAAGGGACATTGGCTGCTACTCAGAGAGGACACCCCGGAATAGCCACAGGTTGTTGAAATATGGGAATGCTTCCACACTGGTGGGGAAATAGATGCCATCCTGAGTCCACTGGGTATGACTTTTCTAATCCAGCCTCTCCCTTGGCACCTGATGTGCCAGAGCTAAAGGGTTAATGCTGCCCAGAGGGTCCCAGGACCCTGCTTCTGAGCAAGGTTGCATCTACTGATTGGTCCATGCTGGTACCTTATTGGTAGCTACCTATTTTGAAAATCACACCTGAAAGGGGCAAAAGAATCCTGGGGGAAAGGGATGGGAGGGAGGCAAAGACTTCACTCATCTTCCATCTCTGCCTTGGAATGAGCCTGCATTGTCACTTTTTCTACATGGATGCACTTTTTTCTGAGAGCATTCTGGACCTGCACTCAGAGACGAGGCACGTTGGCTCCTGCTCGTGGTCCGGCAGCAAAGAGAAGCGGTGCTCCTTGGGGAAGGTAAGAGCACACAGGGGATGGAGCAGGTGCTCCAGCTGGCAGGTGGCTGGGGACCCAGCTGAGGGAAACCTTCACTTCCTCTGGCCTCCTGCAGTGTCCCTGGGAATTGAGATGACTGGTAGTGAGTACCCTTGCTCTGGTTTGGTCTTTCCTGGTGGGTTCTCATTAGCAAATCCACTGAAAGGAATCCGGCTTCTCTCCTACACAGAGGAGCACACTCATCCTCCTGGCCACATCCAAGTTTCTCTGTCACCCACTGAGCCACCAAGGCCAAGGGCGTGCTATGGGACTGAGCAAATGGAGCTAAATGTAAACTGGAGGGGGTTCCGTTGTAGATATATCCTTGGGTTACCTCTACTCTTCTTAATTAATTAGGCTTGGCGGAGGAGGGAAACTCGAGCATCCCTCCTTACTCCAACTCATGCTCAGGTCCATGAGAAGCCAACCAACCATTGTGAGTCTAATCCTGAGAAAGCAAAGAAGAGGGCTCTAATGGTGAGCAGAGTTCATTCTGGTCAAAATATAATATAAGTAAGACCCCAAAATGACCCCTTCCATAAATTCTCTCCTTCCTGAACCCATTTGCCCTTCCACAGTACCACCCCATCCCTCTACCACTCTGGCCCCATTAAAGCAGGACCCGAGGTTCATGCAACAATCAACTATTAAGTGAAAAGCCTGAACAACTCCTAGTAAGTATTTGCATTTTAATAGAAAACTATGGCAGAGCACAAGACTGTCAGAGTCCAAAAAAACAAGGTACAGAGTTAGAGGCTGTAAAGTGCATATCTGGGGGTGCAAAAAAATTGTCCTGGTTGTTTCCAAGGTGTACCGTGTCTATTTTGTCCCCTTTTTCAAGAGACACCTGTTGTCCAATCTTCTGATGTTCTCCCCTCCCACTCCACCGGTACCCACATCTGTCAACACATTGGCTGTCAGTGGTTTGTCTGAGGGTGCCTAAGAGGGAGAGCTATCTTTTATTGAGTGAAAATTCCAGTGGGCCATTCTGGTTATGGAAGGCTAGCCCCTCAGGCCTGCCTGGGTTGGCCTGAGAAAATATCAAGATGGGCCCTGGCTGGTGTGGCTCAGTGGTCAGAGCACTGGCCTGCAAACTGGAAGGTTGCTGGTTCAAGTCCTGGTCAGCGCATGTGCCTGGGTTGCAGGCCAGGTCCCCGGTTGGGAGTATGCAAGAAACAACCTGCACATTGATGTCTTTCTCCCTCTATTTCTCCCTCCCTTCCCCTCTCTAAAAATAAATTTAAAAAAATTTTTTTTAAATATCAACATGAGAGGATGACTGAATTGGGGGCTCTCTGCTAAAATGGAGGAAGTAAGAAGAGATTTAAAAAAGAAAAGAATAGAGAATATGGAGCTAGACCATGTTGTTAGGTGAAAGATTGGCCAGTAAGAAGTTCATGGTACAAGAAAAGCCAATGAACTTTTAAATTAGGGATGTTGAATGTTTAATTTAATTTAATTTTTTATTTTTTAAAGATTTTATTTCAATTTTTAGAAATAGGGGGAGGGAGAGAGGCAGAGAGGGAGAGAGACATCAATGTATGGTTGCGTTTCACCTGCCTCCAGCTACAGACCTGACTGGAGACCTGGTTTGCAACCTGGTTATGTGCCCTGGCTGGGGAATCAAACCTGCAACCTTTGGGTTCGCAGGCCAGCGCCTTATCCACTGTGCTACCAGCCAGGGCTTGAATGTTTAATTTTAAGTTGGGGTGTGTATGCTCTACTGAGTTGACAGCCACCCCCTATATACCTTCAAAATATCAGGAAAAGTTTGCTATGCCTTGTGTCCATGTGGAGTTTTAGGGAGGAGCGTATATTTGAGTCTGCAATGCTTGCTGAGCCAGCAGATAAATTTTAACACAACACAGGTTTATTTCTCTCTCTGTCCACAGTCCAGTGAGGTCAGGGCAGTCACTTTGTGGCTATGCATTTGAGACATGTGGCCTCCAAGATCAAAGGCCTGCATGAGTTTAAGAATGAAATCAATCGGGCAGTGTGGGGAAGGAACAGCATGCCCAAAAGGAAGGCTGTAAGATGGAGACTGAGAATTAGACAGAAACAGGAAATTAAAGCCAGAGATGAGGGAACAGCAAAGGAGAAGGAATAATAAAGGATGTTGGGAAAAGTGCTGATTTCCAAACAAATGAGACAGGAATTTGAGCTGATCTTCTTGAAATCTTAAAGGACATAATGACTACAGGGTGAGAGAATTGGCGATATCTAGAGAACTGACATTCAGTCACCCTGAGGCAAGGTGTTTACCTGCCCCTCCCCCAATCCTGCTTTGAATATGTGACTTTCAAATATTCTGGTCATCTTTACCATGGGTGAGAAAAATAATTTCCCAGGAAAAATGGGAGCCAAGCCCCAGCATTTCTGCTCTTGGATACAAGATCATAGAGGAACATAGGCTGCAGGC
Organism: Noctilio leporinus; assembly: GCA_004026585.1. Classification (NCBI taxonomy): domain Eukaryota; kingdom Metazoa; phylum Chordata; class Mammalia; order Chiroptera; family Noctilionidae; genus Noctilio; species Noctilio leporinus. The sequence continues at coordinate 165,997 of PVIW01002441.1, forward strand.
CCTTGGGCGTGAAGTGATCACAGCAATGGCATCATTAGTGGTGTCTTCAGCGACAGGACACAGGATGTGCTAGAGCACTGCCCAATGGCGACACGGCCTTCAGACCAGGTTCCAAGTGAAAAGAGACCCTTCCCATCAAAGGAGGATAAAACACACTCACATGACTACAGATGGGATTTGGGAAACAGATGAGAGAAAATGGGATGGGGGGAGCATTGCATAATTAGCACCCCAAAGTTGCAGCCATGATAGAAATATTACCCAATGTAAATTTATACAGAGCTTCCAAGGCAGAAGCCACAGCTGGCCCAAGTCTGTGGAGAAGGGTCACCACCAAAAGAGAGGGGCTTAGAATAGAGAGACAGGGTCACAGGTCCAAGAAGTTAGATGAAAAATGTGCAGAACAGTAGGAGAGAAGTCAAGCCTCCCTAAGGGTAATACAGAAAGATTATTTTTGAGCATGGCAAATACAAAGGATAAGGTTTATCCACAAATAACACTCAAGGCATGGAGGTGGCCATCCTAAGATCAGGTTTTCCTTCTCCCCCTGCTCTGTTTTGCTTCCTGCAAGGTGCCTGTGTTAAGAGGGTGAGAGGCAAACTGACCAACCCCTGTGGCTCTATTTCTCTGGCTGCCCAGGTCCAGCCACTAGGAGGCAGTAGTGGGAGGCTGGAGCCAGAGGGAGAAGCCGGGACTTCCTTCGGCTCCACTAGCAAAGAGATTACTATGCCCAAAGATAATTTAGGTACAACATCCAAACTACGAAAGGCACAGTCACACGATAGATTTACTATAAGGCAAGTATTAGAAATTCGTTTTCTGGAAATTTGTTAATATTACAAAATGCTTTTGTTCTGATATTAAGGGGAAAGGGAGAATCCACAATTAAATATATAGTACAGATGAACTATATTAAAATATGCATACCAGAAAAACCAAAGGGGAATACGGGGAAAATTTTGTAAGAGTAGCCTCTGTGATAGGGTTATGTGTTTTCTCCCTGCCTTTTTTTTTTTTTTTTTTGTGGCATTTCCCAGTTTTCTACAATGGGCCTGCGTTTCTTCAATAGCTAGGAAAATTAATTTTTAAAAAAGAAAATGTTAGCCTGCAGAATGAGAAAGTAGGCAGGATCCCTCATGTTTCCTGTCTGCTGCCTGTTACAGAATCAGTAGTAAGTTGCAGGTTCTGAAAAGCACTTCTCAACAAGCAGACTAGTTTATCAATCGAATGGCTTCAAGACCTGGAATACCGCACTAGCCTGTCTGTCAATATCTTGTCCATCCTTTCAAGTGTCTTAGTTTGTTTTCCCGAAAAAGCAATGACTGAAACAAGGACTTGCAGGTGGTGTCTTTGAGGAGGAGGGTGATAAGGTGTTTGTTAATTTAGCTTGGAAGCTTGGCTCGATGAATCTTGTCCCTAGGACCTGCCACCTCCGTCTTAGTCACCGGTAGAAGATGGTCTCAGAACTGTTGATCTCAATTGGCCATTTAACAGTAAAAGACTGTTAATGATCACAATTCATTGTAATACCTTCTGAAGGAAAGGAAAATGTTTTGTGGACCGTTTGTGTGTGTGTGTGAGTGTAGCAGTTTTTAAGTTATTAGTTTTTCAAGTCAGTACTTTTTCATGGAAACAACTTCACCAAAAATCTGTTGCAGAATTGTGGGACCCGTTAAAGCAAAGTTTAATGAGGGGGAGAAAAAAATAAAAACACCAAAAACTCTCACGTAAGCATCCAGGAATGCAGCACAATCAATCACCTCTTTCTGGCTTTTCCCAGAAAAATTTTCCCCCTGTTTCTCAGGCGGATAATAATCCCTGTGGTCGATGACAAAAAAGGGCTACCATTCTTCACCCCTTTGGTGGTATGCACGCCTGTGACAGCATAACTGCAGTGCCTTCCATCAAAAGGTGGAGCCCATTCTCCGTTACCTGTATCTGGCTTCTTGTAAACGTGCTTCCGCCACGTGCAAAAGATGCAGAAACGAACGAAGGCCTGTGTTGAGTTTTGGCCTCCGGAGTTTTGTGTGCTTCCACGTACTCCTTGGAATCCTGCCTCTGCCGGGAGAATAAACTGGAGCCTGCCTGCTGGAGGAGACGGAGTGAGTGGAATGCAGGCCCATTGTCTCAGCTGAGACCTTTAGAAACCAGCCAGCCGCCAGGCACCCAGATGCTTTCTGGCAAGCACCCCGCCCAGGTGCCTCAGCCAGAGGTAGCTGCCCCAGAAGCAGAAGCTCCCAGTCGATGCACAGACTTGTGGGCAAAAAACAAATGTTATTGCACGCCACTGAGGTTTTATGGTATTGTTACAGCAACAGATAACTGATATAGCACCAATTTCACTAAGGATTAAAAGAGTCTATCAATCCATGCAGGATTTAGCACAGTGCTGGGACCATGACAGCCTTTCCTTAAACGTTCATTGTTATTGTGATTATATTACTGCGCTGTTGCAGTGTGCCTTGTTATCAGGTTATCTACATACATCGGTTGCTCCCGTTTAAAGAGGGGCTCCTGGATGATAAAAAACCAGGCCCAATTCACTCATTCAGGAGCCCATCATTCAAGAGGGAGACAGATGTGAGCATAAAGCTTTTTGTGGGAACTAGACGAGCAAACGTCCAAAAGCACTCAACGCAGAGCTGAGCACAAAAAAGATGCCAGATTATGATTAAAACAGAACAAAACAGAAGAAACAAAGCATTCCATGCCGGGCCATTTTTGTGGAAGGTTAGCTCCGTGCAGACCAGGCTGGCTGTCACCCCCACCTCAGGGCAACGCAGCTGACGGAGAGAGAGGCTCATCTGCCAGTTTTACAACCAGCGCTCTGCTCACACTTTAACACGCTCTGTTCCCCCAGAGACCAGCCATCACATGATGAAAAACTAATTAGAGCAAGCATGGTGCCCAGAATAAGCAGCCTATTAAGGAGAGTTGGGTCCAATAAAAGCAAGAGGACATCTATTATAAATATGTCTTTAACAAGTATTTATTTGGGGAGATTATTGTTTGCGAAAAGGCCTGGTAAAAATCAGAGTATTTTTACCATGGCTCCTGGTCCCCACAGAGGTCCTCCCTGGGGCCAGCGGGCCGCCTGGAGTGAGCGCCCAGCAGGGTTGCCCAGGGAGCACGTGCTGAGAGCCGACAGCCTGTTAACAAGGACCCAGACAAATTCATCTTCATTTCATGCCTTCGACAGCCTCTCAACTTAGGTCATGTCCAAGGCAAACCGAGGGATTTTATTAGAGGCCGGGAGAGGAGGAGAAGAGCACGTGAGCTAACTTGGATTCTATTCCCAGCTCTGTGACCCACCCGCCAGGGGACTTGACCTATTTCCTTAATTTGCCTGAGTCTCAATTCCCTCATCTGTAAAATGGAGATAACAAGAAGTCACCTTGCTGTGCCTGTGTGAAGATCAAAGATGAGACGTCAAATGTCTGGCCCCTCATGGCAGGCATGTAGGAGCAGGATGGTCTACTGGCTAAGCCACCTGGCCTGTGTTGCTTTTCCAGCTTTGCCATTTGCTAATGATCCTTAACCTGTCTGTGCCTCAGACCCTGTAAAACCTGTAAAAGGTGGGGATGGGAGGGCCGATTATTGCTAGCTTTTAAGGTTGTCAGGAGGATTAAATGAGTTTGCATATGTAAAGTCCTTAGAATAGCATCTGGTACATGGCAAGCACTCAGTAAGTATTAACTCTTATTGTTCTTCAAATAGAATTATTAATAGAAATCTCTGATGACCAGAGACCTCCCAAGCATCTTACTTTAGATATCAGCTGCAATTCACTAGCGCATTGGCACAAGTGGGCAAGAATGGATTTAAGCAAGTCGTAATTCAGTGACTCATGATTCCAGTTTATAAGCAGAGGAGCACAATTCGGTTTTATAGGCAGCTGGGCTGCTCATTAAGAAACAGCCCTTAATTGCAGCACCTGAGGTAGGAGACCTGCCTTATTTTTTCTCACTATTCCTCCCTCAACCTACACCCACCTATTCTCTCTGTGTATGACTTATTTCCCTGTCGCTGAAGAGGGCTTGTTGGTGGTACAGACCTAACTACGAAGGCTGCTGTCTGGCGTGGAACTCACACCTCTGGGCTGGAAGTAAGGGCAGCACTCCACTCTCCAGGCAGGGGGGCTTCTGAGGTTAGGGCAGAAAGACTCAGGGGAGTAACAGGAGTTTGGGCCATGAAAATGGCCCATGGGAGTTACCCAAGGGAAATGAAATTATATAAAATTCTGTATGCAGATAGTTACAGGGCTTGGTTCATGATCAGTACAACCTGGAAACAACTCGGAGGCCCTTCAACTGGTGAACGGATAAACAAACTCACAATGGAATGTTGTTCAGCAACAACAAAGAACAAACCACCCGTACAAGTGCATCATGGGTTGCATCTCAAATGTGTTAGCGGAGAAAAAGAAGCCAGACTCAAAAGGCTACACAGTGTATGAATCCATTAATATGACTTTCTGGAAAAGGCAAAACTAGAGGGATTAAAACTAGACCAGTGATTGCCAGGGCCTGAGGTTGGGGGAAGGAGATCACTACAAAGGGCGCTAGGGGAATTTGGGGAGGGATGGGAATGTTCTATGTATCGATCACGGTGGTTACACAATATGTATTTTCCAAAATTCATCTAACTCTACACTAAAATAGGTAAACTTTACTCCATGCAAACGTAATTGTAAAATAAAATGGTTCATAGGGACCATGGAGCAGCAGAAAAAGAAACTGAGCACTTTCCAAAGACCAAGAAATTACTTCTATTTTTTCCTGTCTTTTATTTTGACTTCATGCCGCTCTTAACGTTCTTGCTAACCATTAAAATAAGCATCTTTTGAAGTAGGGGCAATTAATCTAGTCAAATATAGTAACACTAGCATAAGAAAATGTTTCCTTGTCCAAATAAGATCAACCTCTTAGGAAGAATTGCATATGAATTCCACCAGGCAAATGCCATGACCCATGGTAGATGACGCACAGGATGAGATGCAGGTATTTCGAACTCTGGAGTAGAAAAGATAAGGGCTGTTAGCATGTTTTGTCCAATGATTCATATTCGACCTCATGAACAATGACCTCAACACACAGGGAAACTGATCTCACAAGATTAGGGACAAATGCCAGGTGGCTATCCCTCCAAAAATAGCTTTGTACATGTGAAAGAATGCCAGTATGGGTAATACTCCAAGAATTCGCATTCAGAATACCCCCTACCTGCCCCAGAGTCTAGCGCTGCAGAAAGAGACCTGGCTTTCTCACTCATGCCCAAAGTATAAAAGAGTGTGGATTGGTTGTCATGAGCCTTTTCCAACCTTAGAACAATTTTTCAACTTTAACTTTGCTAGTGAATCATTCGTGTCAGCTTTTCAAAGAACATGACAGCTCCAAAAAGTATCTGGATATTTGAGTAACATGAGGCTGGGTAACGTGGAGAATGGCAGAGTGAGAGGAGCCAGCATGGAGCGTTGGCAGGGCATGGTCATGCATGACCCTGTTTGGCGGCACCACAATCTATGAGGAAGATGTCATTATGACCGCTTTGCCAACAAGAGATGAAGGCTTCAGGAGGTGAAGCCACTTGCTCTTCACCATTTTATACTTTCCAGTGCAAGCGTTCTGTGACGCCATAGCAAGTGCCGGTGATGGCTTCTGGATTAAATTCAGACAGGGGGAAGGGGAGGCAAGAGGAGAAATAAAATCATAAAGGGGTGGACAATCATCTGCTGGTGAGTGTCTAACAACTTGCTTTGGGTTAGTGAGGGCTGGCTGAAGACAACTCTACCAGGGCCAAGTTGACCTCCATGTGAGGTCAACCAGCTTGCCAACCTCCTGGCGATTTAACAATCAGCTATTCTGAGCTGCTAGTAGGAAAATTCGGTGGGGGGCGGAGGGTGGATATTCTTGCAGAGAAAGCCTCAGGGAAATGCTGGCTGAACTTGAATTCGGGATTGGAACAGCAGTGTGAATGCAAGAGGAAAGAGGCTGAGGATATGGGGGAATAAACGGAGGAAGACAGAATGCAGGGGACAGATTTGAGACTTAATAATGAAGATTTGAAACCGAGAAGAGGTCCTCCTAGGAGAGGGCAGGTGTAATGGAACCAGGGAAGCCCCAAATCACCCCTTGTGTCCCATGGTTCCTAAAGTTTAAGCTGTGGGTAAAGTGAGGAACTTAACAGAAGCCTCTGCTTGAGAAGAGGCCAGGTACACAGTGGCCCTGCTCAGGGTTCAGGACATGTCCCCATCATTAAATAGCACCTGATTGAACATGCCAAGTACACATGCCCCATAGGCACTTTACAAAATAAACAGGATCATACTGCACCACTGTTCTGAATTTGCTTTTCTTTCTAATTCATGATATAACAGGTACTTTTCCATATTCTTCTATTTGAGCTGAATAGAAATCCTTTGTACAGCAGCTATACCATAATTAAGTTAATCAATTCTCTACTGATAGGCATACAGGTTGTGTATAGCATTTATTGTTTCAAACAATGAAACAAGAAAATCCTTAAACATATTTTTGCATGTTCATTCTAATTTAAATTTGAATTAATATTGCTAAATTGCTCTCCCAAACTTTTGTTTCTTTTCACCCTTTACTAATTGTTTTGAGAGTAGTTATTGTCCTTCTCTGGGGTAAATGTTATATGTCATCAATTAAAAAATAAATACTTATTCATCTGATAGGTAAAAAATACAATTTCATCAGTTATTTTGATACTTTTTTATTATCTTTGTATATTTTTATTAGCTCTCCAATGGATTTTGTGTTCATATCCTTTGTCCACCGCCTATGAATTTTATTGCTCTCTTATGAATTTGGTGTTCATATCCTTTGTACATCTCTTTATTGGGTCATTAATCTTTTGCATATAGGTTAGTATAAACTCTGTATATTAAAGAGGTTAGTCCTTCATGTATCATGTATTATAAACATTTTTCTTTCTGATTCTTGGTTGTCTTTTGATTTTGTTTATTTGTTTTTGAAGGGTGTTTACTGCATGGAAATTTCAGGATTTTAAAAGAATTTTAGTAATCTTATCATCAGTGGTTTCTTATTCCCATGTCATGCCTAATATGACCTTCTTTATTACTTTTTATTTTTTACCCAATGTTTTCTTCTAAGGCTTTTGTTATTGTTGCATGGCATTTCTTTGGAATTTTAAGCCACTGTATTTCCCTTGCTGAAAAAGTGATGTACAGGCCTCTGCCAAATGACTTCCCATTTTTTACAACATACTATATCAGACATTTTTTTACTATCACTTTTGAGAGGCTGACTTATATATAATAATGTTCATAAACACTTCTGATCATTTCTGAATTTCCCATTCTATTTATTTAATAGAATCTTTCTGTTTCCATATTAGTTCAAAGAATGTGAATTACCGTAATATAATATTAACTACTAGATAGGGCTATTTCCCTTTATTATTACTGTTTATCTGTGAAATTCTTTCTGGTTTTTCTCTCACGTTTGTTTTTCTAGCTAAACCTCACAATAATTTTGTTGTTTTTTTTTTTTTTAACCTTGCTTTCTGATTGGCATTACCCTGAATTTATAAATTAATTTCAAGAGGATTCCTATCTTTTTAATGCTTTTTATACATTTTTTAAATTCCTAGGCAAAAAGGTACACATGCCAGCAATGTATTAAAGACTTCTAAAACAACCTGGCTGGTGTGGCTCAGTGGATTGGCATCAGCCTGCGAATCCAAAGGTCACTGGTGTGATTCCCAGTCAAGGCACATAACCAGGTTGCAAGCCAGGTCTCCAGCCAGGTCCTTAGCTGGATGCAGGTGAAAGGCAATCATACCTTGATGGTTCTCTTCCTTTCTTCCTTTCTCCCTGCCCTTTTCTCTGAAAATAATGAATAAAAATTTTTTAAAAAAATCTTCTAGGACAAAATATTATGTTAGGTTAGAGCTGGAGGAGGGAGATCTTTTCTATAATTCTATTATTACTATTTACATTTGTTTTAATATGACTTAATTCATTCTATAAGCAACTATGAAGCACCTACTGCATGTACAACATACCATATTTGACAATAAAAAGATAATAAAGCAAAGGCATGGTCCTCCTCTTACACCTTATCAAATGGTCACTTCCAGTAAGAAGGACAGTCAGATAAATAATTGCAGAATAATACAGTGGCTGCTATAACAAGAGCAGTGCAATATTATGGAATATAGAACCAGAGCTCATTATTCCTAAGATTTGTTTGGTAAACTACCAAGACATGAGGGGTCAACTAAATTTTGAAGAAAAGGAAATACTGGCTCATAAAAGTATCATCTATTCATCCATCTACTGGAATGTGACATTACTCAGAATATTGTTTTAAGTTAAAAAATTTAAATGAATACAAAAGTATTCATTAAAAATTTGATCTTATACATGAGCAAACATTTATATATGTGATTGAATTATTTAAATAGTATAGGTATGAATTTTTGATGGTAATATGTGATACATACACTGTCCCAGCCAGCTTCAATACTTTTCATGATATAGAGATTGGAAAATTTTAGACAGTTAAGGTTGTAACTTCCTGTTTAATTTCTCCTATTGTTTCAATATTTCAAAAACTATTATCTTGGTAAATCAGTCCCAGTTTTGCCACCACATTTCAGTAATCACATGGGATTGTTGAATAGCATCCAAAAATGATGAGAAATGAAAAGTAGGTTTCCATATTTTCATGAGTGAAAATTAAAATAGAACAGATCAAAGAGAAAACTTGTGCATTATCTCCAAGAATAATGTAGAGGATAATGAGCAATGATTTTCCATGTCCAATAATTTTGATTAAGAGAAAATGAGTTTACAGCAAAGTAAAAACGTTGGGGGTGAACGTGAAAAAGAAGTTATTTACTACCAGAGTGCCTGAACAATGGAGTAACTTCAAAATAAGATGAGGGCCTCAGTTCCAATAGGTTTTCCTTAGATAATAGAAGTCATTTGTGTCAATGGTTTACAAAGTGGAATTCTTATTTGGAGTATCTTGGGGAAGAGGAGAGGAAAGGACAGACTGTTAGCAGAAGACCAAGGACATGAGCCTATAGGTTGAATGTAAAGATCTGGAAAAACTGGTTTATCCAGCATTGGCTGACTCAATAAACAAAGGGCAAGTTCCATTCTTAAAAGTAATCATTTTGATTACAGGTTTGTGATTTTGTGATCTGTATTAATGCACATTTGGTCTTGGGCAAAATGGCTCGCTGTAGATGCTTTTCCCCCCAAATCCAACAGTCACAAAATGTCATAAAAGTAAACAACCAAAGGCACTGAGAATATACATTTTTTAAAGGAAGGATTAAAAACATGTTTTTCTGTGGGTTAGGAATGCTATGCTGGAAGGAAAGCTAGATAAAAATAGTTTAGCATACTCGCAGACCCACCAAGTTTCTTTTCCTAGGGCAGATGTATTCAGCATATAAATCAATGGTCAAAATCTGGTCTTTCGTGACTTTGAAAACAGGCATAAAAATGCATATTTTACATTCTGAAAAGTCTTTAATTGACTAGTAGAGCCATGGTAAAAGAGATTAGAAATTTTTTCAGCTGCATAAGATTTTCAATGAGTTCCCTAAGGATGTGGGTGGATATCTTTAATTTTAAGATTGGGTCTATTAGTAGAAAGGAAATGTGGTGTCAAGCATTAGAGTCTCATTTTTATTATCTAGCATTTATGCAACTCATTTCCTCTGTGAATTTTCAAAAAAAGTGCTTTATAATATTTCGGTTATGTGAGCAATGTTACATTTAACCGCCTGCAGCTAGAGATATTGAAGGAAGGCCAGCTGGTGGCCAAGCCAGGCCTCACAGGGCTCCATGGCATTGATGGGGTGGGTCACCAGGGCCCAATGTCCAGCAACTCACGTTCATCAGCTTCACTCAGACTCAGAGAGACTGGCTCACACTTACAAACCTTCAATTCTCTGAGGTCGAGAATGCACAAGGAGGGAGCACATATATCTATCTGCCTTTTCTTTCCTACCAAATCCTGTGAAATCAACCAAAGAGCTATGTACTTTTTTTTTTTTTTTTTTTTGCCCCACCTCCCACCAGTGGCTATGTATTTTTTAAAAGAATAAATCGATAACAGTATGGGGAAAACAATAAAATCTTCATTAATAAACCAGAAATTTGGAATTAGTTCTAAAAGAGAAAAAAAAACAGAAGGAGTCATATTTAAATGAAAAAAGAAAGAAAGAAAGAAAGAAAATCTAGCAGACCATCACAGCTCAAAACACATGCAAGAGAGGAATCGTAGCGTTGGGAAGACTTTTGAGGGGAGCTCCATGCTCAGAGCTGTAGCAATTCACTAATTCATTCTTTTATTCAACAGATATTTGCTAAGCAACCATGATGGGCCAGCCAGCCACTGTTCTAGGTGTTTGGGTTGTCAGATCAGTGAACAAAACAAGATTCTTACCCTCTTGGAGCTTCTGTTCTAGCAGGATGAGACAGACAATGAAAGATCGTCAATAAACATTTCAGTATAACAGGAAAGGATGACTGTTATGAGTAAATGGGACAAGGGAAATGTGTGGATGTGGGGGTGGGGCGCTGCTTATTGAATGACTGGTCAAGACAGGCCTCGTTGAGAAGGAAGGGAGTTACCAAGCAGCTTTCTGGAAGAAGGACATTCAGAGCAGAGGGAAGAGTTAAGTGCGAAGGCCCCAGGATGGGATGGTGTGTCTATCATATTCCAGGGACTTCAAGGACGCCAGAGCAGATGCAGAGGAGTAAGCTAGGAGGAGAGTAGAAGTTATGAGGTCGGGAGGTCAGGGGAAGCTGGATTGTGTAGCTCTTGCACAGACCCCAGGTTTCCATCTAAACAAAACGGGGGCAGTACTGGGCACTGGAGATCTGTAGGGAGAGAGGGGAGTGCAGGGTTTTGAGTGAAGGAGTCATTTGATCTAAGGTACATTTTTAAAGGGCTTGACTCTGGCTGTCATGTTGGAAATAAATGGTAGAAGGACAAGCACAGACACCAGATGATCAGTAATTCACGATGGAAAGGATAGCAGCAATGGAGGTAATGAAAACAGCCCTTTCTGAATCTATTTTGAAGGTAGAGCAAATAGGACTTCCTGGTGCCTTGGGTGTTCAGTGTGAGAGTAAGAGAAAAGTCACAGGTGACTCATGTTTTCTGGCCTGATGGGTTAGGGCTTGTCCCACCTGATGTAAAGACAACTGCAGGTAGAGTGAAATTTGGGAGAGGGGGAAGGTGGTTATGAGCTCCTTTTTGGACGTGTTGAGTTTGAGATATCAATTAGATAGTCAAGCAGAGGTGTCAATAGACAGTTATCCAATCTGGGGCTGGAAAATACATCTATTTGGTGTTATTGGCATATGTATTATGTTTAAAGCCATGAGAGTGGATACAATTACTATATGGGACAATATAGGGATCGAAAAGTAAAAATGATTAATTGGTTAAAGGAGAAAAACTAGATGAGCATCTCAATAGATGCCAAAAAAATGTTTCGATAAACTTTAAATGCTCATTCCTGATTAAGAAAACAACTGTAACAATAAAATTCTTAGCAGGCTAGAAATGCCAGGAAACTTTATTTAAGGGGAAGAAAAAAGGTCTCGATATACAATGAAAGATATTATGTTCTCTGGATGAAAGACCCCATTTTTACTTTTTCTTTCTTTTTTCTGCATGATGGGTCTCAGATCACAAAGCAATACAGCCTTATTGTAACAAGTAAAGCCGTACTATGCTGCACAAAGAAGTTAATCATCATTTTATCCCCATCTCAATCCCCTTGAGGTAACAAACATTAACAACCTAGCATTTATCCCTTCATATATTTTTCATGGCTCATTCAGTAATATTACAAGCATTATGCAGCCCACAGAAATAGAGGGGTTTTAGTTTGTGCTTTGTTTTGATAAAATAGAATCATACCATACACATTACTAGCTTTTAAAAATTTAATGACATATCATGGACAGCTCTGCAAGTATGCAGATGAAGGTTCAACTCTAGCTTTTCCTCCTAATATATATCATATGCATGCATGTACCATATACTATAAATATGTGAATGTATGTAATGCATATACATATTAATGCAAGTACATAATATGTAATACGTACTATAATTATATATTATACACATCAATAGATGATCATTATTCTAGGACATCATTTAGTTATCATTTGCTAAAAATATTTTTAAAGATTTTTATTTATTTATTTGTAAAGAGAGGGGAAGGGAGAAAGAGAAACATTACCAATGTGTGGTTGCCTCTTGTGTATCCCCAACTGGGGACTTGGCCCACTACCCAGGCATGTGCCCTGAGTGGGAATCGAACCTGTGACCCTTTAGTTCATAGGCCGTCATTCAATCCACTGAGTCACACCAGCCAGGGTTACGCTAAAATATTTTTTTTAATTAGATCAGAACTTTTTTCTTCTACCCTTATTACCACATCTACCCAAATCTCATCCCCCAACCTCCACCTTGGCATAGTACCTGTCAATGAACCCATGCAAGGAATTTTGTGCTTTATTCCCCAAGCTCACGTCATCATAAACAAACAAGTTTGCCTACAAATATACACATTTTCACATACACACATGAACACACAGACATAGCATTTTATCACTGGGAACCATAATACAGACAATTCTCGGCATCTTGCCTTTCTCAGCATCTTGTAGAAATACTTCTAATTCATGGGCAGTGGTTCTAATTCCTTCTTCTTAGTAGCTGCATAGCACTTTATGATGCAGATACACAATTTGTTCAACCATTTCCTTATTGAGGCATATTCACTTTGTTTTTAGGCTTTATTACTATAATTCTGCAATAAACAAGTTTCCATTTAGCTTTCTGTACTGGTTCTTTTATTTCTACTGGATACATTCCCAGGATTGCAATCATTGGGTCGAAGGGTATATGGATTCTTTATTTTAATAGATGCTGCTAGACTTTTTTCTTCCTCAAAAGGCAATAACAACTCACATTTTCACAAGCAGTACATGAGATTACCATAGATGATATCACTCTGTAAAATTTTGGCCAGTCTGATTGGTGTAAAGTCTCATTATTACTTTAATTTGCAGTTCCCTGACCGCTGGCGAGTTTGTGTACCTTTTAATATGTTTATTAGCCATTTGGATTTGCTATTCTATAAACTGCCTGATTATGCCACTTTCTCTTTTTAAAATTGGAAGGATTTATCTTTTTCTTATCATTTGGTAAAAATTTGTTGGATAACAGATACCTGTTATCTGCATTGCATTTGTTTTTCTAAATGTACATTTTGACTCTTGACTTTGTTTATGGTATCTTTTGCCATATAAAAACTTTACATTTTTACATAATCAAATATGACTTTTTTTGATACTTTCCAGGTTTTTGGTGTAAGTATAAATAAATAAATAAAGTGTTCTCTGACCTATAGATTTGCATGTAGTCACCTAAATGTTTTTCTAAGATTTATTGTTTACATTTACGTTTTTAACCCACTTGGAATTTATTTTTGAATTTGCTGTGAAATTGGGATGCAAGTTCATTTTGTTCTAGATGAATAACCAGTTATGCCAGCACTATTTATTAAGTAAACCATTCTTTCCCACAGAATTGAAATACTACCTTTGTCACATATTAAATTATGATATATACTGAGATCTATTTTTGGATCCGCTCTTCTGTTCCACTGATTTGTCTTCTCTTATGCCAATACTATGTTGGTTGTATTACAGTTATTTTTATTACAGTGGCTTTCAGTTGAAGGCAAGACTCTCATTATTTATCTTCTTCATAGTTTTCTTTGCTATTTAGGTATTTATATTTCCATACGAATTTTAAAATAGTTTTATCCAATTCCCTCCACCTCTCAAAAAGAAAACTTTTGGAGTAACAAATGGAATTGTGTTACACTTATTTAGAAGAGGATTGGTTTTTTTTTAATCTGTAAAAATTTCCACATTTACTTCTTTAAAAAAGAAATACCATGATCACATCTGAAAAATGAACAATTTCTTGACATAATTAAATGTCTATTTCAGATGAACTGCTTTCCTTGAATCCTCTAACGGTGACCACTGTTTTGTTTTATTAAGAACTAGTGCGCATAAACAGATCGAATGCGTTTCACTGTTTTATGGTAATTATTTTTATGTTTCAGTGGCCTGTGGGAGCCACTTCAGGTTGGCTTGTGAGGCCTTGGGACACAGCCTTCGAGGTCATGCTACAGAACAGGAAGCTCAGACACTCGGCGCAGGCAGTATGTTCTCTGCACTCAGACCTGTCTGCCCGCGATCCCTGAGGCCTGCTGCCTTCTAGGGGAAACGCGATTGGGAACAGCATCTGGGTGCTTGATGTTACTGGACTTTTTCAGTGAACAAAATGGAAAATGGAGCCCGTTGATAAGAATACATATGTCGTGAGTTTTTACTAATAATCGCAATTCTAATGAAAGAGTACAGCATTTTTACTTAACTCATGGGCCTCCTTTCCGCCACACCGAGAAATATGGGTGGTTGACAATTCCAACCAAGATGCTTGTTTATTTTATGTTTATTCTTGTATGTTTATTCTCAGACAGCACTGTCTCGAAAATATCAGCCTCCACCCTGGCTTTAAAACAGGAGATTCCTGAGCTCAGTTTAAGGTATATTTTGCAATTCTTGTTATACCCTTAGGGCGTATCCTCCTAGGGATGGGCTATCAAGTTACTGTGCTAGAAAGTCACCTGGAATTGGCCCTCTGGGCAGCTGCGCCACCAGCCTGACTCCAGCTGTGTTGAGTTCCTTTGCTTTCTTTTACTTTTAGTGTTTGGGGATTGCTCTTTAAAAATGTACATTTGCTCTATAATTGTGTAAAATATCTATGGTTATACAATCAAATCTAAAAATAAGGGCTATTCAGAAAAGCCCAGCTTCCGTGTCAGCTTGTTCACTACTTCCCACACAGGAAGTCATTTAAAACTGCTTTGAGAGTTAGTTGGCTTTGCATTTTCAAATCTAAGTAGTTATAGAGTCATGCACTGTGTATACGTACATAGTATACACATATATACCTCTTTCCACCCTGTTTTCTCACATAACAAACTCTCTCAGAGATCCCGCTATCTCCTTAATCTTTATGATTTTCATGTTTTCCTCTAGTGGATTCCCCAACCCTTGCCAGTTTATTGGCCTTGGATTGGCCAGCCTGCCCCGCCCCACCCCACCCCTGACCACCCCCTCCCCGCCCCCATCCTTGGCATTGGGTCTTCAAATGCACAGTCCAATCATACAGTGTGTCCTCCCTCCCAGGGCATCAACAATATCTAGCATCTGAAAAGTGTCATTTTATATTAACTTTTCCCATCCAAGGGCAAGGCATGTGCAAATGCAAAGCTATCAGTTAGATCTCATATTAGTAAATACATTTAATTTAATTTCAATCCAAAGCCTAATAGGACTTTTTAAGGGAATTTAGTTAGTTGGTTATACAAATCACATGAAAGGAAAGGGACCCAAATAGCCAGAAAAATGTTGAAAGAAAAAGAAAAATGAGTGAAGACTTCCCCTACTAGTTATTAGAGCATACCAAGGGTCTACAGCATAGACTTACGTTAGGAACATACTCTCACAAAGGCTGAGATGTGCATACAAGTAGGGGAGAGAAGGTGTGTATGCCACTGGCCCCTCAAAATTTAGCAGCAGCCCTGGCTGGTGGCACAGTGGATAAGGCGCTGGCCTGGTTCACTGTCACTGGTTTGATTCCCAGCCAGGGCACATAACCAGTTTGCAAGCCTGGTCTCCAGCCAGGTCTGTACCGGGAGGCAGGTGAAAGGCAACCATACATTGATGTCTCTCTCTCTCTCTCTCTCTCTCTCTCTCTCTCTGCCTCTCTCCCTAACCCCCTCTCTAAAAATAGTAAGTAAAATCTTCAAAAATAAATAAGATATTAAAAAAAAAAAAAAAATAGCAGCAGACCTGTATGGCTAGCCAGAGGTAGCCTACTGGTGTTTCTTACTAATACACGTCTCTTCTTGCTTCTTGTTCATGAATATGAACCCTTTCTCTGGGACCTGGACACAGCTTTACCTATCACCCTGTCATGTGTCTGCTCCCATTGAAAGAACTGTCTATGTGTCTTTTTATCTCCTATTTACCTGGGTTTTCATCCCCAGCACTCTTTTGAAACTGCTCATAGGAAGGTCACTAAAGGCCTCTATCATTCCAATCCTGCAGTCCCATATTACCTCTGTATTTGTTTTCTTGCTGTTTGGAACAAATGTATTATGTACTTAGCAAATCAAAGCCCGAAAAATTTATTATTCTGTAGTTTCATATAAGACAGAAGTTTGACAGGGGACTCTCAGGGCTGAAGGAACAGCATTTCTGGAGGCTCTCAGGAAGAACTTGCTCCCTTGCTCATTTAGGTTATTTGCAGAATTCAGATTCTTGTGGGGTGTTACAGGAGAAACTCCCAGAAACTTGGTTCTTCTTGCCGACACAGTCAGGAAATACAGACCAGCACGTCTATTGGCATGCATGAAGGTTTACTGGTGATCTGCTTTCATGGAAGAGAATGGGCCTCACTAAGGTGGGAGGGGGAAAGGCAATGCTTCAAAGCAAGGGCAGCGAATGTAAGAGTAGCCAAAGGCTGGATGCAAGCCCACACTGGGGTGGCCTGAGACCGGAGGGCCAGAGGTCAGAGGGCCAGCGAGAGTGGGTCCTTTGTTCTGAGGAATCATATAGTTGGTGGGATAGGGTGAAGAACTTATACATTGATTGACAGGTAAAGGTGGCACCAGCTTTCCCAGGAGCACGTGACTTCCCAAGTGTGTGTGTGTGGGGTCTGTTGGCCGGAATGCTTATCTTGCCCCAGACCCCATTTGTTCATCTTGTAAAACAGACACATGACAGGAGGCAGTTCATTCAAGTTGAGGCACTTCCCAAAAGCGTTTATGGGCTTCTTCCTGTCAGCACTAGGGATTCCCTTGTAAAACAGATAGTGACCAGAGGTAGACAATTAAGTAAGGTTATTTTATGGGCTTCTTCCTTTAGGCACTATGGATCCTTTCCCACTTTCTTGGCCGTGGAATGAAAGCACAGTTTTAAAGGCTTTCTTTCCCAGACAGTGGAAAAATGCATAGATTTCAAGAGCCGCCTCGCTCCGTGTCAGCATGGTGTTCCCTATGATGTTGGAACACCTGACAATATTATGGGACCAGGCTCAGGGCTGCTGAGTTAGTGAAACCTGTCTCCCTCCTCCTCTCTGCCTTGACTGGCTATCTATCCTACCTGACAGGGGCAAAATTGTTTCTTTTGCTGCCTATCTACTGTTGTTCCCAACTTCTAGAGGACACCCTCATTCTTTGGCTTATAGCCCTCATCCTCCACCTTTGAAGCCAGCCTGGGTGGATTGAGGACCTCTGATGCTTTGAATCCTTCCTGCCTCTTCTTCCTTTGGGTCCATCTGACTGACCCTTCTGCCTTTTCAACCATTTTTTAAGGCTCGTGTGATTACATGGGCCTGTCAGCACAATCCAGGATGCTCTGTGTTTCGAAGTCTGTAAACTTAATTCCATCTGCAAAGTATATTTTGCCACCTAATGTAAAAGACACAGGTGAAACTTCAGGATGAAGATCTACACTGGGCTTCTTAGGAACATTTAATATTTTTCTTCTTGATATGCTAATTATTCTTGGCTTAAGGGACCCAGTTTTGATGGTTGGTTCTTCCCCCGTCTTTGCTGGCTTTGGAAGTTGATTCTTCTTAGTTGCTGTCACCAGCAGATGGAAAGACCCTAGGAGAACACGAGGGAACACCAGAGCCCCATCCTCACTCTCCTTCTTAACATGGATGATGTGATCTCACCTGGGTGCGTTTTTAAATAACATGTCTAGGCTGATGACTCCTAAATTTATATCCCAACCCTAAGTTCTAGACACTTTGTTCAGCTGCTTGCTTGATATTGCCATTTAGATATCTAATAAACATCTCAAACTTAGCATTACTAAAATAGAACTCTAGGTTCATTGGCTCCAGACCACCCATCATAGTACTCCCATCTTAATGAACATCCACCCGGTTGATCAGACATCCTGTATTCTTCTTCTTTCTCTCTGCTTTCCTGAACCTCGGCTGGACAATCCGTTAGCATGTCCTACTGGCTCTGCCTCTGAAATACAACCCAAGGCCGACTACATCTTACTTGATATATTGCCACCATCCTGGGTTATTCACCATCATTTCTCACCTGGGCTACATCAGTACCTTCCACACCCGTCTCCCTGCTCCCACTTTTGCCTTTATTTCCCCACAATTGAGTCTCCAACAGGAATTAAAATGATTTATTAAAATGTAAAACACATAATATTGCTCTCTTGTTTAAAATCGTCCAATGGATTTTTATCAGTATTAACAGAAATCCCAACTACTTAGAATGAACTATGGGCCCTACACAATCTGGCGCGTGTCTAACCCAATGACCTTGACCTAACTCCCTCCCTGTTGTTCACTACCTCTGTCCATGCTGGTCTTGCTTTTATTTATTAATTTTTCACACCCACTCATATTCACTCTCACTTCTTTCCTCACACATGCTTTTTTCTCTGCCTAAAATATTCTTCTCCCATTTTGAAAAGGCTGATTTCCTCTTATCTTGGCTCAAATGCCATCTTCTAAAAGAAGCCTTTTCTATCCAGCTCATCACACCTCTAGTCACTCTCTGACATACTATCCTGTATTATTTTCTTCACGCCACTCACCAATGTTTGAAATTATCTTATTTGTTTCATACTTATTGTTTGTTATCCTCCACTAGGACATAAGTGCCACAAGATCAGGAACCTTTTCTGTTTTGTTCACCATGGTAGTCTTCACATCTAGACCAGTTCTTGATACACAGTTGGTGCTAAGTAAACATTTGTTGAACAAATGCATGCATGCATGTATATAGTAAATGTTTAAACTTCCTGATAGTTCATCAAGAATTTCTTTGAAGGTTGTTTGTATTGAAAATAAAGAAACCAGCCCTGGCTGGTGTGGCTCAGTGGATTGGGCATTGGCCTATGAATCAGGGGGTTGCTGGTTCGATTCCCAGTTGGGGCACATACCTGGGTTTTGGGCTGGGTCCCTGGTTGGGGGTTCACAGGAGGCAACTACACATTTATGTTTCCCTCTTTCTCTCTCTTTCTCTCTCCCTCTCTTCCCCTCTCTCTAAAAAAATTAATAAAACTTTTAACAAAGAAAAGAAAAGAAAGAAACCAACCCTAGTTCCTAAACTGAGTTTCCTGGGGAGCAGATGCTGACACTGAGGGTAACATACGGGAAATTGATGAGGGAGTGCTCCAGGGTCCAATGCTGGTGCAGGGGATGGGAAGAAAGTAGAATTGGGCAAAGAGAAAAGGCTGGCGGTAACAGCCCCCGCAAAAGGCCTAAATCAATCTCAGTAGTCCTTTCAACCTGGCCCAGATTGTGAAGGATGAGACCAGAGCTTGGACTCCCATGACGAGCAGTCATCAGACACAGGCCCCCCTGGGAGGAGGGGTCATTCACAGGCACCGCCACTGCCTGTCAGTACTTCAGTCAACACTCATCCTCTCCCTCCTCTACAGGCAGCTATTTTACCCTCCCACTCAGCCAGCACCTCTGGCGCTCCTGGTCACTTACCTTGTAGAATAACCCAGACCTTCAACTTTTAAGGGTCTGAGTGCCTGGTCGCTACGCTATTGTCAGGATAGAGTTGCAACTCGTGTGTAGCTACTATCAAAAGTGCACAAGAGAATACTAAGAGATGTTTAAATGGATCACCTATGTAGAAAACCTATTGTGTTTTTTTTGCCCCATTGTATAACCACAGTTTTTCCTCCTCCTCATGAGCAGGGTTAATTGCTTTTGCCAGGATAGTGATTCTTTTTCTTACATTCATCACTTAGCATAAAAAGCTTAAAGAGCATTAGTGGCCATGACACAAATACTTATTCCTTTTTAAGAAGCAGCCTAACTCTCAACTGCTGAGAGCCCAGAGTTTCTGGAATGGGAAGCACCAATTCCCAAAACGGAGCATTAGAAATGAAGAAAAGTGAACATATGCCTGCTCTCACCTCTTGATCTCTGGACATATGTCTTTACCATATAAAGGTGATTTACTTCTAAGAATGTGCAATGTACTGGGGAGAATGGTACGTCAGCTTCATAAGGTATTATCTCTGAGCTGGTTCTCCTGTCAGGCTAGCTCTTCTGTAGTATGTAAAATGAACAGTGGATCTCATGCTCATGTGCCTGTTCCATTATTCCTTTAATGTCAAGTCTCTTGGTCTGACACAGTTGTGTGTGAGAGGTTTCGTACTGGAAGCTTAAACCTTCTATAAGCTCTCAGATAATGGAACTGGCTGAAGCCCCACAGGCAGAGAAGGCAAATCCATAGACAAGTGCCAGTGCTTGTCATAATGAATGGCTACTCCTTTCCAGGGTAGATGTATCTGATGTAGTTAATTTGTCACTAAGTGGTTGCTTGATGTCTCCAGGCCATTGTGTCCTGTTGGGCCCTCAGCACTGTCAGATTGGACATTCACTGATGCCAGAGCTAGGTCACCTTGTGAAATAGGACCCATGCTTTGGCATCATTCCTGCTACCAAGCACACCCCATTCATGGGACTGTCGTGGAAGCACTGGAGTAGCTGATGGCAGAGGCTGGCTTATTGTGACAGAATGATACGTGGATTTTTAAGCGCCTATTCTATGATGGATGCTTTCTGATGGTCGTTAATACATGAAATAAAGATCCTCACACTCTACATCAACTTCCATATGTTCATCCATATGGTTTAACCCTAGCCTTCATTGTCCCCCAATCTTCCAAGACTCTTGACCAGATGGTCAAGCTATTCAGCACTGCCCATGAGTCCCTGTGTATTCTAATTTCAGGCCGCTTGTGTTTCTACACAAAGTGGCTGACCAGGTGGAAGGAGTACCCCTTACCTCTTTTACAAGGCCATGCTGAGTAGGGCAGCCATGCAGCCATCACCCATTTCTTGCTTACACCAACAAACCATGTTGAGCCATGTAAATCAAGCTTAGGAGTTTTCCTCTTACATCAACTGGTTATCAAGGAACTCCCCAGGCAGTAAGAGCTGAGTGGGGATATATTGGTAAATATTTAACAACTAGTTTTCTGAAAAGGAGAAAAATGCCTAATTTGTGGCATTAGCTAATTTTCATGGTATAAATACTTCCACTATGGTCCATTTCAAAATACCAACATGATGTCAACATCCTGAAGAGTTGGCAATGAGCTCTCATGAGCTGGCTGGAGCATACTACGAAAGCTGAGAGAGGGGTACTGTGTAAGAGTGCTGGATGAGATGCTCTACCTGCATGCTTTCTGCCTTTGAAGCTTGCCTGTGCTGCTGGTCTTGCTGATGTTCAATCCTAGGTGCATCTCTTCCATCTGAGCCTACCCCCACATTACGGCTTGGAGAGTGTGCTAGAGCACAGCTCCTGAAGGGTAGTTCTGGCGTCATGGTCATTTGATGTTTCATGGTGAAGCATTTGTCTCTATCAGAGCCTGGGAGTATTCCAAGAGCTATTTTTTTTTTTTTTTTTTTGAAAAGTGGCTAATTAGTATGGCTTTGAATTCTATGGGTCTACACTGTGATTTTCCAATTGGGGCTTGCACAAAATCCATGTCATCTTGTTCTACCACTGATGTCCCTAACACTATAGGGTGTGCTGAGCTGCGTACAAGAAGCTAGCTGTTTGCCTTGCAACCTGTTGCAGACCCCACTGCCATAGACCCCGCTGAACAATAGCATCCTTCTGTGTGCCCTGGCATGTGAGTTAGAGTGATACTTCTGGTTGCAGGACCTGACGAGGCCTTTGACAAGCTCTGTGCTGCCTCACTCATGTTGGGAGCTACAAGATGCAGTAATGTCTCCTTTACATTGGAAAGGCTGGTCCAGCATACCCACGTTCACTGGACTCTAAAAAATTACACCTGAATCTTTTAAGGTTTATCTCTCTCCAGAGCAAGGCCTCCAACTTCCTAGCAACTCCTTGTTCATTTGGTCCATCTAGCATGATATCATTATTTTACTGGACCAGTGTGATATTCCGTGGGATGTCCAGCAGGTCCATGTATCTTCAGACAATGTTGCGACAGATGCTATCAGAGTTGACATAGCTCTGGGGCAAGGCTATAAATGAATACTGTTGCACAATCCAAAAGAATATGAACTGTTTCACAGGGATAGAAGAAAAATGGATTCGCCAAATCATTGGCCATGTTCTTGTTTCTGAGTCCATGCTAATCTGCCCTAGCAGACAGAACACACCGGACACACCAGCCACAATTGGGGACACTACCTGGTTAGGTTTTTGACAGTTTATTGCCATTCTCCAGGCTCTGTCTGGATTTTATAGAGGCCAGATTGGTAAATTAAATGGAGGTACCACCAGTCATCTTTCAGGTCTTAAGGGAAGCAACCAACTTTACCTTTTTTCCTCCATTTTTTAAAATGTAGTAAATATATATGACATAAAATGTACATTTTAGCCATTCTAAGTACACAGTTCAGTGGCAGTAAGTACATTTATGTTGTTGCACCTGCCTCACCACCATCCATCTCCAGGATGCGCAGCCTCTCATTTCACTCAGCATAATGTCTTCACGGTCCATCTACATTGTATATGCCCTTAGTAAGTTTAAATAATATTCTCTTGTATGTATATATCACGTTTTCTTTATCTATTCATCTGCCGGTGGACATTCTAAGTTGTTTCCACCTTTTGGCTGTTCATGAATAATGCTGTTATGAAGATGGGTATACCAATGTCTATTCAAGCTCTTGTTTCAATTCTTTTGGCTGTATACACAAAAATGGAATTGCTGAATCATATACAGATTCTATGTTTAATTTTTCAAGGACTCATCATACTGCTTTTCATTGTGGCGATACCATTTTAGACTCCTAACAGCAATGTTCCTATTTTGTCACCTCCTTGCCAACACTTACAGTCTGTTTTTTTATAATAGTCTTCCCAATGGGTGGAAGAGTGGTTTCTCCCTGTGGTTTTGATTTGTATTTTCCTAATGATTTGAGATATTGACTATCTCTTCATGTGCGTATTGACCATCTATATATCTTCTTTGGAGAAATGTCTATTCAAATCTTTTACCAATTTTTTAAAAGTGAGTTGTTTGTGCTTTTTGCACAAACAACTTTTATTTATTCTTTCACTTTTTTTCCCTGCCATCCCTAGTTTTAATTGAGTATTTTATATGATTTCATCCTATCTCTTCTCTTAGCATATCAACTGCACTTTTAAAAAATTAGTGATTGCCCTGGCTGGTGTGGCTCAGTAGATTGAGTATTGGCCTATGAACCAAAGGGTTGCTGGTTTGATTCCTAGTCAGGCCTGGGTTGTGGGGCAGGCCCTTAGGTGGGGACGTGCGAGAGGCAACCACACATTGATATTTCTCTCCCTCTTTCCCTCTCTCCATAAATAAATAAATAAATATTTAAAAATAAAAATGAAAAAATTAGTGATTGCCTTACATTTTAATTTCCCTAAGTCCATCTTTAAATAACACTACATAGCTTCATGGTCCTTCATGGATCCCAATTCCTGTCTCTCCTTTATCCCTTAAAACATAACTGTCATTCATTCCCTTATCCATTTTCTATAATCACCCAATATATTGTTTTATTATTACTTTAGCAATAATCTGTTATCTATTAGGTCAGTTAAGAATAAGAAAAATAAAAGATTTTATTTTACCTTCATTTATTCCTTCTCCAGTGCTCCTTCTTTCTACTTATAGATTTGAGTTTTTGACCAATATCACTTTGTTTTTCTTTTCTTTACTTTTTTTAAAGATCTTATTCATTATGTTTTTAGAGAGAAGGGCAGGGAGGGAGGAAGAAGGGGAGAAAGACATCAATGTATGATTGCCTTTCACCTGCCTCCAGCTACAGACCTGGCTGGAGACCAGCCACCTGGTTGGCTTGCAACCTGGTTATATGCCCTGACTGGGAATCACACCAGTGACCTTTGAGTTTGCAGGCCGGTGCCTATCCACTGAGCCATCAGCCAGGGCTTCCACTTCCTTTTTCATAGAGAACTTTTTTTCATATCTTTTGCAGTGCATTCTTCATTTCTGTTACAACATTTTAACATTCTGACATTTGCTTTTGATTCTTTTTAAGTTTCTATCCCTCTTCTTACATTACCCATTTTCTCTGGCACCTTATCTACTTTTTCCACTAGAGCCTTCAGTATGTTAATCACAATTATTTCAAATTTTCTATTTGATTCCAAGTCTAAATTGATTGGTATTAAGAACCTGACTCCTAATTCCTAGGTCTGTTTCATAGCTGAGTCCGGTTCTATTACTTGCTTTGTTCTTCAGACTATATTTTCTCTTGCTTTTAGACTGCCTTGTAATTTTTTTGTTGAAAGCCTACAGAATGTATTGAGTAATAGAAACTGAAGTCAATGCTTAGGCTTTATGTTAATGTGGTTTTATTTTATTTTATTTTTTAAAGATTTTTTAAAATTATTTTTTTTATAGAAAGAAGAAGGGAAAGAGGCAGAGAGGGCGAGAGACATCAATGTATGGTTGCCTTTCACCTCCAGCTATGGACCTGGCTGGAGACCTGGCTTGCAACCCGGTTATGTGCCCTGGCTGGGAATCAAACCAGTGACCTTTGGGTTTGCAGGCCGGTACCTTATCCACTGTGCCACCAGCCAGGGCCTAGGGGTTTTATTTTAATCTGGCTAGCAGCTGGGATGTGTTTAATGTTTGCTGTTACTGTAGGTGCTGGAGTTTTTAAATTCCTCTAGTGTCTGTTCTGCTTACTCTCCCTTGTTGATGCTGGGTTTTCCTAGGAACCCTTCCTGACACTGCATTTTAACAGCTCTTTCAGCTGTAACCCACTGTTATCATTCTGGAATCTTACTGGTATGGTGGTAAGGAATGGGGAGAGGATGTGTTATGGTGGTGTAGACTCCTTGCTCCTAGGAACATGGCTTCTCCTTTAATCAATGTATTTCAGGTCCAAAAACTGCATGTAGAACCCAAACTAAAATGGAGTCAGTTATGTTGGGAACAAAATGGAGTTGGCCCATACAGGTGCATTAAAGAAAAATTAAACTCAACCTTGCCTAAATTTCAGGAATTTACAGCTCTTCTTAGAAATCAGCTAAGGTCTCCAGTCAATTTCCAAATGTCACATCTATTCACGCCATCTCTGGACTTTCTTGTTCTTCTTTCCCAACTAGGGCCCTAATCTTAACATATCATGCCTACCTCAGTAGAGACTTTAATCATTTTTGGAAGTTTCCATTTGGCCTTCTGCAACTGTTATGTTTAAGTACTGGGAATGATCATCAGTTTTCCATCTTCCCGGGGCAGAGGATGAGAGCCTGTTTGTATGCTCCCCTGACAGTCTACAGACTTCCATTATTTCTCTTCAAAGTGCCAAGCTCACATAGCAATATCCAGTCAAATTCCCATGTTCTTATAGCTATTATTTCCTCCATACTTTGGACAACATTGCATGCTTTTTCCCAGCACACCTTGGGTGAAAGTTTTAACTGCCCTGTTTTCTTCTTGCAACTATTTTTCTACCTGCCACCGTGGGTCATTGCCAGAAATGACCCATTGGGTGGCCAACTCCAAAATCCAATCAGAGTGTCTACTTTCTTGGACCATTTCTGGCATCAAGTCTTTTAAGGTCCAGTTGCCTGAAAAGTAGGCTCTGAGGCAAAGATTGGTGCACAGGAAATGTATTAAGGAGGACTTTGGATCAACGCCAGAAAGGAAGGAGTAAAGTAAAATCAGACAGAAGGAAAGACTGGGTTGCAATGCTGTAGACAGGCTGGAGGATAGCTCTTTTCTATTCTAGGGATCGTTCTATGTGAAAATGTAGGTAGATCACCTAGACCAAGACAGAACTCTGCTCCTCCTCAGAGGGGGAATGAATATCCTGAAAGATTCTGGCCCTTTGTCCTCCTGGTAGATCCCAGAAAGGCCACTATTCTTTGGCAAATGGTAGCCTCTCTTCAGTCATTTGGGTTTCAATGAAACTGATCAGTTTACAGCTTTCTATGGATGTACACTGGGCCCCAGGGAAGAGTGATCACCGATTTCAGTTCCTTCTTTACCAAGTCTCTTTGCTACTTGTGAGAGGCTGATGTCTTCAAGGTTAGAGCACTTCTGTAGGTTGAAATCTAACCTTTTCCCCTCATTTCTCCAAAAAGTTTAGAATACTTTATAGTTGTCCTCAAACTGGGAACCTGGAAAGTTCATACTGTAATAGGGTGAAATCTGGATTTTAATTCCGACTTTGACACTAACTGCCTCTGCGACCTTGAGTACGACCTAGGGTTCAGGTTTACTCATTTTAAAGTGATGTAAAAAAGAGAGTATCAGCTGGAAACTCCTTTCCAGGTTTACAATTCAATGATTAATGTTATCATGACATCCATTTCCCATACTCCATAGATCACTCAACTTGCGTTGGCCCACAGATGTGTTGTGCATTTTTTTTTTTTTTTTTTTTTTCTGGAGAGAAATGCAACTGAGCCAGCAGATAGGGTCTCTGGGAGAGAGCCACAGAAATCAAGAGTCATCTTACTCCCAACATCTGCTATGGCTTTAGGAGACAGCCTAATGGCTGTGTGACTTAACCTCGTTCTACCTTAGAGCCCATATCTATACAATAACACCTACCTTGCTGGGTTACTGTGAGAATGAGTATAGAGTTAGGGTTAACACCGTGGAAGTGTATTAAAAAGCACATGGTGGGTTGGGGGGAAGCTAGTTATGTCCTTACTGCCAAGTTTCTCTACTGCATATCAATTTAAAAGACACCAATAGGTTGCGTGCCTGATGTCCGGATTGGGTAAAAACAGAAAAACGGGCCACAGCAAGTTTCGGCATTTTTCTCATCTCAGCGTCCTCGCTGCGACTGAGAGCAGCCCGTGGCTTCAAGTTCTAGAACTGGAGTTGTAAAATAGTTGGGTTCCGATCCCGGCTCCGCCCCTGACCAGCTGCGTGATGTTTGGTTTCTCAAACTCTTTCGAGCGTCTGAGACTCCTAACGCCAGAGCAATGCAGATGGTGAGGGTTTCCTTTCCAGGACCGTACATGTTCCTCTCTCAATTTCCTAACTCAGCGGGGCGCGAGGGCCAGAAAGCGACCTCCTGGCTCCACAGACACTCACCCGCCCTAACGCGCCGGCGGAAAACAAGTAGGGCGGGTCTGGAATTCCCGCGTCCAATGCGTGCGCGCTCACCACGCACGCACGCACGCACGGCACGCTGCGGAGGCGCGCACGCAGGCCCAGCCCTCGTCGCCGCCGCCATTTTAGCTCTTGGTTCTGGCCGCACGGTGTAGGCTGTTATAGCGGGAGGGGTCCTCCGGAGTTGAGTAGCTGCCGTCGACTCCACCGATAAGGGCGCCTCTCTTTCCTCGTAATCGCCCTCTCGAAGATGTCCAAGCGGCACCGGTTGGACCTGGGGGAGGATTATCCCTCCGGCAAGAAGCGTGCGGGGACCGATGGGTAAGCCAGGCCGGGGGCGCGAGGCAGCGGCTCGGGCTTTGTTGGAGTTCCGGCCGGGAGCGGGCCGGGCTCGGCCTGACCGAGCGGGGCTAGTAGCCCGACCCTTTTGTTTCCCTTCGGGCTCGGTGCCTTAGCGGCGGGTCGGGAAGAGCGGCGCCACTCCGGGCGTTAGGCCGGGCAAGGGCGCGGGGCGAAGGTGTTGCGCGGCCGCCGCCCGGCCCAGTCGGGAGGGTGGAGGGGCCTGTCGTGGCCACGAGGACGCCTCCTCCCCCGGCTGAGTCGAGGAAGAGTCGCTTCGAGGGGAGCGGGCCAAAGGAAACTGCGGACCTCGTGGCCCGGGCTCCCGGGTGAGGCCTGGAGCTGGGGGAGGGGTGGGGGAGGGCGCGGCGGGAGAGTTGGCTTCCGCGGGCGGCAGGTACTTTCCGGGCCGAGGGGCCGGGGACTGGGCCTTGGGGGCGGTGGGGTGCCGGGTCAGGAGAGGGCAAGTGGACAGAAAGTGAGAGGAGCGCGTGGATTCCCGGTGGCTGGCGTGGGGGCGGCGGGAACGGAGTGAGGCGTGCCCCCCCCCCCCCATGTCGAGCTCTCGGGGAGGGTGGCTAGCGCCTGCCGGGAGGAACCAAAGCGTGGGGTCTACCTGGTGGGCAGCAAGACTGGCGGTTTGCAGCCTCGTGTTCGTACTTTGGCGGGAGAGCGCGTGTCTGCGTCCATTCAAACACTTGGGTAGGTGCTGGGCTAACTTCCGCGCTCTCGGCCTGCGCTCCCGCCATCTCCTTTATTTCGGTGCCGGCTGACACTGGGTACGGGGCGTTCCGGGGCCAGGAGTTAGAAGGCGTTCTTGTATTTTCCAGTTAAGTTCTGGATTTCTCCCCTGTACGCCTTTTTTCGTAAGTCGCTTTTGGAACAAGACTGCTTTGAAAGAGTTTTTGTTTGGTATTTGTGGTTCCCGATCGCCGGTGGGGAGGTGGAGAGTGGAACGGCGTGAGGCTCGGCGGGGTTTCAGATTCCTTTCCCTAGTGCTTCTTTCGAGGTCCAGGTGAATGTAACCATTGCATCAAAGTCCTTTCTTGTCCAGTGCGAGTTTTCATTCCTGAAATACAGGTACTTACTTGGCTAATGAAGGCAGAACACAAAAGGTTGAATATCCAAGTACTTGGCATAATGTTACCATTTTTGTGTATGGAGGTCCTCAGAATACTTGTGTCAGGCCATTGTACAACTTCTGTGAAATTTCGTTCGCCTAGAGCCCCTCGTTGACTTCCAGGTGTCTGTGTTTGGAGTGAGTATAAGCTAGGATAGGTTAAGGGTGTACTTTCTATTGAATACGGGAGGCAGAAGTATGGAACATTTTAATCTTGTAAACTTTAGTTTGCAATGTTAGACTTCAGTTTCTCTTTGAGGCTGCAAATCCCCCCAACCCCCAAAACATCCGAGTATTAGAGGTACTTAGAGCTGGAAGGACTTGAGAAAGTGTAGTCAACTTCACTTCAAGGGGTGAGAACGGGAGACCCAGAGGACAGAGGAGTTAGGTGGCTTTTGCAGCCTTACTCCGCAGTTCACAGCTGGATTTAGAACCTTGATCACCCCATTTTCACTTAGTTCCTTGCTTTTTCCATTACAGCACACATGCTGTTACTAGTGAAGAGTCATTACAGCATTCTCGAATGTCATTTATGATGAGCTGGTAAGAGTAGGGAACAGTTGGCTCTTGGGTCCTGTGGGTCCTGTGAAGTAAAAATAATTATCTGGCTAAGATGCAGTTAATATCTTTCACAAGAGTTCAGACTGGAACAAAAGACCCTGGGAGAGAGTCAATTCATTTATTTGTATTTGTGTGTGCACCAATTACAGGCTTTTTGGGAGCATTAGTGGCCCCATGTTGTGCACATGGGTTGTTCCCTTTCTCTTGCAAAACAGATATCCTCATTTAAATGTGGATTTTCTAGGTCTATGATGGTGATCTGATGATTCATTTGGATATTATATGACATCTACCTGTAGTAAAGCCCAAGTTCTGATCTATTTGAAGGGATGCTTGTCATTTCTAAGTTACCTGAATATAATTTTTCATTAAAACTCATTTTCTTTAGCAGTGCGCTTACCATGTTTATCATTACTCAGGTTTGTTGTTTCTCTCTGCGTATTTTATAACTTAAAAAGTCACTTGTTGACTGTTGTGCAAACTAGTGTTTTAAGTCTCAGAATTTAGCGGGTGGTTTTATCTGAGAGGATAGGCTTGTCACTTTGTGAATGTCACTGCCAAACATGGTTATGTCATTTCCCCAGTACAGAATGGGGGATTTCATTCACATTCAAGCACTTAAACTATCTGCAAGGTACGGCAAAAGTAGGTTTGCAGTTGCGAGTCCTCAGAACACACTTGTATTATTTACAAGTTTCATTTTCTGTCTAAACAACTGTAACTACTTCTGCCCACCCTGTACAACTTTACTCCTAGTCTATTTTAATTTTGGAGTGAGGTTGAGAAGTAAAGGTGTCTGTTAAAAAGGACTAATTTCTTTTTCCATCCCATACATTTTTATATGCATAATTACAACCCTACTGTTGAAATAGGAGAAAAACTTTTTGAATATAGTAACATTTTTCACTTTGATGTTAGTTTCCGATTCTTGATGGGAGCATTTCCTGTTAAAATGTGAGAATGTGAACAAATACAATAATGTAACATACAGAGTACCTATTGTGGTCTTGAAACTATCCTAGGTGCTTTATATATATAAGCCCAATTTCATTATGATCCTCTGATGTAGGTGAGGTGTTAAGTACCTTGCCCTGGGGAGCACCAGAATGTCCACCCTTGAAGATAAACACAAAGGCAAAATATTCCATGAAAATCTCATCCCTGTCTTTAATCCTTTGATGAACTTTTTATTTAGATCTCTGAATATTTGTTCACAACTCTATGAGCTATAATATTTAATGTCATTGGGATGTTTCATTATGGTTTATTTCTATTCATTCAGTAATGTCTAGAATAGGTATATATATGTTACCCTTTTTATTGGCTTCATAGTATTTTCCTTGTAAAGGGGTGTCATAGCTTTTAAAATCAATTTCCTGTTCAATGATTCTGTAGTTTACCAGGCTTCATTATTTTGTAAGTGAAAAGTATGGGGGGCATCCTGTGTACGCATATTGGCACACTTATGCCCCTAAGAGAAGTTCTGGAAGGGAGATTACCAGGTAAAAAGCAATGCTTGTGTAACATATTCTGATTCTGAAGACAGGTTTACATCCTCATTACCAGCATTTTAGTTCCTGTTATTTCATGTGGAATTTTAACATGGCATTGTAAAATTTTAAAAAACACTGAATGATAAGCAATACTCCTTTCATTCTTGAAATACCCACAGGAAATACGAGTAGCTACATTTTATAGATAAAGAAGGAAGTAAGTGCTGAGCTAGGATTGAGCCTAGAGAGTACAGAACCATGTGATCAACAACTGTCAGTTTTGTCACTCCCTGCCAGTATTGTGGTTAAGTGATTATATAGCACTGCTTTTGATAGTTTTTAAGCCTTGTACCTCATATAGTACATCTTTATAACAAAACTCCTTTATAATAAAAGTGCCTATTTAAAAGAAAATTGCATGTGCACAGGTCTACACGTAATAATGAAGCTGTAGCTTTGAACTCCCCTGAACTGACCTTTAGTTGTTATTTTCCCTTCCCCATTGATGGTAGACAGTTTGAAACATAAGCAACATTTTGAGGTGATTTAATTTGCCAGAATTCTGCTTCCTTCCTGTTGCTTTCTTATTTTAACCTAAGAGATTACTTTTGAATATGTTTCACTTTGCCAATTAGTAAGTTGGGCTTAATTCTCTTAAAGGAAAAATTTCAATTCTCTGGAAGACTGCTCAAAAAGATTCATGTTTTGCGAAGATGGAATTAAGAACTTGCCTAAAAAATGGCCAAAGGTAGTGGAACAAAATGATGAATACATTGTTCAATAAAGTTATTGGTGAAAATGAAAAATGTTTTATTTTTACGTAAAAACAAAGAACTTTTTGGACCCAGTACCTTGCCAGTTATGCAACTCAGTGCTTAGTTTACTTTTATATCATAATTACCCCCAATTTCGTGATCAGCCGATATAATCTTTGTGTCTTCAGAATGCATTTTATGCTTCATGGGCCCTTGAAAAACATCTTCATTAGTATAGGTATTACTGGGACAAAGTGAGGGAATAATATGATTTACTTTGTCCATCACCCCCACCCCATATTTTATAACCTTGGAAGGTTAAGTTCGTATCTTAAGTGCCAGACATAATAGAAGTTTGTTAAACTTTGTCCTTTTGTGCGCCATCTCTACCCCAATGATGGAGTGCTGGAAATGTGAACTCTTTTTATTTAGATGGTCTTTAAAGGTTCTTTTGTGTTCTATGATCTTTAAAGCTGTCCAGTCTTTGAACCATTTGCGGCTGCAGTGCTTCTCACTCTCCTGGGCACATTTCTATCTACCCTGTTGTTAGGAACTGTTCCTCACTCACATTTGGGGCAATCTAAATACTTGTTAATTAATGAGCACCTTATACCAGAGGCAGAAGGGGAAAAGGATGACTGATGGCATGTCTCACAGGTAGGCTAGGAGGCTCAAGTTTTGAATTGTAAGACTTCATTTGGCATGTTTATTAGATTATACATTCATTTGTATTCTTTCTCCCTTTGACTTTATGCTAAGTGAGATGAGAGACTCATCCTACCCTAGATGTCCTGTGGTTCTGTAGAAGGTGTACATTGGGATATATGTAAAAGTGGTTATATGTGAAAAGTGTACGAATAATAAGGCTTTATCTCAAGTAAATTCCTGTGGAATAGAATTATGTATTTTGAGAAAGAAGATCAAATGTAATTGGTTAGCTTTTTTCTGTAATTAGGGAACCACGCTTCTTCATGTTGGGTTTAGCAGTATAGTTGTATTTTGTAAAGGGGAGTTGCTATTGCCCAGCTGATGTGCTGTTACAGAGAATGAATAGTCTTTCCCGCTCTGCTACCCATGTTTGAGATGTTGGGGGGTTTGTATGTCTTGTGTGTTAGGAGTAAGGAGCAATGATATGTCTAGTGGCTTGTGTCATAGCTCTGTGTTGTCTGTTTCAAGTCTAGGTCCAAACAGCTTATGGCAGGTTTGTCTGCTTTAGGACTTGGTCTGAAGTAAACTGGATTAGTAGAATGAATGAACCTAAGATATTTTAAAATTACTATTGTGTTAGGACCATACATAGTATCCAGAAGTAGATACTAGAATTGACTACTTAAAATTGGCCCAAGTTTAATATAGTGCACTTCTGTGTAAGTTTTAGCAACTTAATAGTGTTCAGTGAAGCTCTTTAATGGGTGACCAAAATATACATAGGTTTACAGAGTAATTCCAGTGTTTTGTTGTTGTTGTTAAGGATATCATGTCAGAGTAGATGAAACTAAAGAAAAAAGTTATTTTAGTTTCTCATACCTCCTTGTTTGCTTATTGAATAAAGTTGGGGAAGTGCTAGCAAGTAGACCTTAAGAAAATTCACCTATAATCCTTTAACCCATATTTATATTATTATAACATAAGACGGAATTACTTTTGTTCAGAAGCTGTGTTTCCGCTAAATTTCGAACATAACGTTTAGTGCAAAAAAATACCTTTTCACATAATATGAAGCAGATGCCAGGAAAATTTATATGCCATCCCTTTTTACCCCCTTTTCTTTTTGGTGTGATTTGGGTCTACCTTTCCCCACCCTGCCCTCAGTGCTTTACTTC
The DNA here is from genome assembly GCA_004026585.1 of Noctilio leporinus. Taxonomy (NCBI): domain Eukaryota; kingdom Metazoa; phylum Chordata; class Mammalia; order Chiroptera; family Noctilionidae; genus Noctilio; species Noctilio leporinus. The sequence goes on from PVIW01002441.1 coordinate 199,323, forward strand.
TAAATAGAAAGAGATTTTCCTTGCATCAGAAGACTGAGTTCTTGTGTTCTTGATCTAATAATAATGGCTAAAGGTTGTGGAAAGAGTCCCGAACCGAATTTGAGGCATCGTCAAGAAAGGGAAGGATATTTATGGGGGAGGCATGGAGGATTCATGATCTTAAGTTTTTTTCATTGTTTCTGGTACTTAAGTAATTCATTGAGTTTTATAGCAGCTTACTTGTTTGTTGGATGGACATTTTCTTTGGTAACTAAAATGCTGCTGTGGACAGTTTGCATGAAGGTCAGAATCTGAATTCTAAACTTATTTGTTTTATTTATTTATTTTAGGAAGGATCGAGATCGTGACCGGGATCGGGAAGACCGGTCTAAAGATCGTGACCGAGAACGAGATAGAGGAGATAGAGAGCGGGAGAGGGAGAAAGAGAAGGAGAAGGAATTGCGAGCGTCTACTAATGCTATGCTCATCAGCGCTGGATTACCACCTCTAAAGGCTTCCCATTCAGCTCACTCAACCCACTCAGCGCATTCAACACATTCTGCACATTCTGCCCATTCTGCGCACTCAGCACACACCGGACATGCAGGACACACATCACTCCCACAGTGCATTAATCCATTTACCAATTTACCCCATACTCCTCGATACTACGATATTCTAAAGAAGCGGCTCCAGCTCCCTGTTTGGGAATACAAGGATAGGTTTACAGATATTTTGGTTAGACATCAGTCCTTTGTACTGGTTGGAGAGACTGGGTCCGGTAAAACAACACAGGTGAGTTACTGTATACTGTGCTACGTATTTTATTACTGTTTTAAATTTATTAAATACCGGCTATTTGAACCTGGTGGCCATTGTCATTGTTAGCTTTAATGACTTTCAGAGTAGGAAGTCGGTAGAGTCTATAGGGGGAAATAGCAGTGGCTCTTCTGGTTTTGTTGGTTAAGGGTGGCAGGGTGATGCTCTCCCGGCCGCTCTGACACGGGGGTGTGCTGCTTGTTTTCCGGGGCTCGGGTGGTGAGATCTGTACCACTGGAGTGGTTTTCATTTTTGTCATTCTTGTTTGTTTCTTCGATTTTATTTGTTTTGAACCTTGTGAATACTATCTTTTGAAAGTGGAAGAACTAAATAAAGTCCCTTTACTCGTGACTTCCATCCATGTAACTACCCCATCCACACATGCAACTAAATGTTTATTAGAATTTTATAAATAATATGTCCAGGATATTTTTCTTTTTTTTAAGTTATATTTTATTGATTATGCTATTAACAGTTGCCCCACTCCCCCCTGCCGCCCATGGCCCCTTCCACCCTGCAACCCTCCAGGATATTTTTCAAACACGGATGAGCCATTATTTATAATTATACTTCTGGCTTCATATCTTAGTCACCTAGACTGCTTCAAATGCTTGGTTTGCATGAGCAAATAGTATCTGGAGGATTAACTCCCAGAGGTGAAGTTACTGGGTTAGAGGATTATTTGTAATTGTGATACTTAGAGCCAAATAGCTTTCAATAGGTAACATACCAGTTTACCTTTCCATGAGCATGTCTAGAGTGCATATGGGGAAGCGTTAGCATTTACTACAGAACTTGAATTTTTATAAATCTGATAGTGAAAGATACTATTTTAGTGTATATTTAATTTCCATTTTTTTGGTATGACTGAGACCATATTTTCATATCCTTGAGCCTGACCCATCAGTTAAAAAATTTCTTGGAAATGACACAAGTTACAGTCCTTGGCCATTGTGGGAAATTTGGAAAGTTGAGGAAAGTGTTGAATTTAATGATTGCTTGTCTTGCAGAAATAATTATTAATATGTTGTTTCCTCCTGTCCTGTTTTCCATGTTAATTAGTTATATGTTTATATTTGAGTATGCTGCATATATAAGTTATCTTTATTTTAAGTTACATAAGCCACAAATCTTATCAATTTGAGTGCTTCACAGCATCACTTGGAAGGTTACAGTAGCAATTAGAGGAGAAAGCTTTTATTAAAGTTTTAGTATAATTTTTCTTTTTAAAGTATTTATTGTTGATGTTAGATCTGAAACTTTATGTTTATCATTTGATCAAAATTTAAAGAAGTGAATGCACAGTCCTGATCTGTTTGACTAGGTTCGGCTGTCACAAAGTGAAAGGTTGCTGGTAGTTCCCAGTCAGCACGTGCCTAGATGGCGGGTTTGGTCTTAGTCTGAGTCTGGGCACATACGAGAAGCACCTGATCATCTCTTACCAGTGTTTCCCTTTTCCTCCTTCCCTTCCCCTCTCTCTAAAAGTAAATCTTTTTTTAAAAGAAAGAATACATGAAAAGATAGAACTAAAAGTAATGGTGTTTGTAATAATAGTTTCAACTAGTGTATCTCATTTGCCTAATATTAACAACACCCCTTTAATTGGGTAAAGTTAAGCACAGTGTGCTTGGTATGTGTTTAAGTTTTATAACATTTCTGTGAGGAATTGGTTAAGTCACCATTTTATAGATGAGCAAAATGAGGCTTAGATTTATGAGAATCTTGGGTGTTGTGGATTTTCCTGGGTTGCGTAGTAGATTTAGGTGGGCTCAATATTTGGCTTTTCCCTTTTGTCTCAACAACCAAAATTGTGTTCGTTTCATACTGTTGTTCTGTAGTCTTATGGTTAACTTTATTTCAGAGATGAGTTTATTTAGTAGTAGTTGGTGTAGAGATAGGTTTAGTCAGCTCAGTACAAGAGGTTTATGATTATTTGGGGTAAGTTGTTCATTTGTATATTTAAGATACTGGCTGCTTCGGATTGCAGAGCATTTAGGGGACTCAAAAGGAAACCAAACAGTTAAATAGTGAATTTCACCCATATGCATTTTGGCATATATTTAAGAAACTGACTGAACATCAATAAGAGTAGTAAGCCAATTTTTGGTTATCTTTATTGCCCTGGCTGGTGCGGCTCTGTGGGTTGGGTGTTGTCCTGTGTACCAAAAGGTTGTAGGCTCGCTTCCTGATGGGGGCACATACCTGGGTTGCAGGCCAGGTCCCTAGTTGGAGGCAAGAAGTAACTGATTGATCTTCCTCTCACATACTGATACTTCTCTCCCTTTTTTCCTCCTTTCTCTCTCTCTAAAAGTAAATTAAGATACATTTTTAAGGACTTCATAATCTATACATTAAAAAGAAAAGTTAAAGTCACCACATAGTATCAAGTAGTGACTAACTTTTGACTGAGACTCAGTTAAGACATTTTACATTGCAACTTGATATGCCCAGGTGGTATCCATATACAAGAAACTAAAGCTAGTAAAGTTAGTTCAGCCATGCGCAAGGGCACACACAGGCTTAGAGAAGGGAAAACACTGAATGCCATGCACGGTGTAGGCTGAATATGAAAGTGAGGTGGTCAGGTAGGGCAGATGAGAGTGGAACAGTAGGTTGGGCCTTACTGTATTTTACTATAGGTTAGGAGACATCAGTTTTATTCATTAACTCAGACCACTGTGAAGAGTTTGTTTGTTTGTTTGTTTTTATCATCGCCTGGGGATATGTTTATTGATTATAGAGAAACACTGATATGGGAGACAAACCTCAGTTGTTGGTTGCCATATACGTACTACACCCTGACTGGGAATTGAGCCAGCAACCTTTTGGTGTATGAGATGACACTCATCCAACTGAGCCACCCAGCCAGGGCCATGGGAGCTTTTTAATTGGAAGGGGAATGACAAGGATTTTTACAAAATGTCCTTCCTGTCTGGTGAGAGTGTTGATGACAGACTATGTAGCAGGTCATAAAATACAGGGCGGTAGAATAAAGGATAGATTAGAATTAGGGTGTTACTTTACTAAGTAGGGAACCTGAGAGGAATTAATAAATATTTGGAGGAAGGTGAGACGTAGTTTTGGTTTTGAACTTGCTGGATTTGTGATGCTATTCTTCAAGTTGAAATGACCACTACGTCAGGGATGGAAAGTAGGGTCAGGATTGACATTTGATGTCTTACAGGTATTAGAAGAATAAGATTGCTCAGAGTAGGGGGTAAAACAACACTAGAGAGAGGGTTGGGGATCAATTTTTAGGAAAATAGCCACAAATGGAGGAAGGGAAGAAGCTGAAAGAAAGAAACAGCTGTAGAAGATTCGATCTCTGGCATGAATAGCCAGTAGCCTGTATATTTCAGGACCTACTTCCTTTCTTAATGCTATTCTTACAGATTTGAATAGGTGGATTGACTTAAGTGGTTCTCCACATAACTGGGAACCCTTGAAAGTCTTTGAAACTGGTTCAAAGATTCTGGAATTTTACTTGTACACTTACAAATAAAACAAAAATATTGCAACACATACAAAATATCAGATAAAACCCCGACTGACTACCTTCTATTAAGCCAGAAGTTGGAGGTAAGCAAAAATATTAAATAAACAATGTTGTACTTAAGCTAAATTATTTTTGGTTTGGAAAATACACTTATTTTAATAGAAAGTGTTGATGCAGGATGAATTTTTGTTAGGAATTAACGTTTCAGACTATTTGTTTTAATTTCCTGCTACCCTAAATCTACATTTTTAAACATTGTAAGTTATTTTAACACATTGTTGACTGGTCAAAAAAAAAAAACTCGGGTTTCCAAGACCAGATGTTGTTGACTGATGACGAATTAATTCATGCTTGCACTTGCATTAGCTTTTGCTGTAAAATCCTGGTCAAAAATGTGTTAAGAGTGTAGAGTTTCTGCGATCATAAGTGTAAAACTGCCAACTCAGTCAAAACTGTTTAGATTTTGTTTTTAAAGTGGTAGTAAGCTACCCATTGCACTGGAGTGAATTGAAAAATCTCTGAGCAACCATGCCTTAAGCATTCTAAATTACTTTTAAATAGCTTTTATTGACCAGTGAATTTTTTTTTTTTTAATTTCATTTTGTCTGGTCTTACAAAGTAAATTTTGCATTTGTGAGAGAGAGGCTTACTGAAAGGAAGATACAGATAACAAAGCCTTGCAGGAAAACCACCTAACTTTTGGCCTGTGGGTTTACAGGCCCAGAGAATCACTTCTCTTGTAGTTGAGTATTTTTGTTCATTTAAAATTCTTTAAAGATAATGCACTGTGTTTCTAGAGAAGTGTTCTTTCCCTTTTTTGGGTATTTGTCAGTGACAGCCCATCCATCCCCACATTACAGAAGTAGCCTAACTAAAATGTAATAGTACAGCAATCATATTCTTTAGGTATCATTGTATGAATTCTCTACCAAAACAATCCCCCCAGATGCATGGATTTTTTCATGTCTTTGTATGGTTGATTCCTGTTTATGGTTGTAAGCACTTAGATTCCCCCACCTTAACTCCTGTAGTGAGGAACCATGAAATTAGAGAATCTGTTAGCTTTTATTGATAATGACGTAGAAGGGAAATGCACTGTTGTCATGGCAGTCAACCAACTTGGGCTTGTTGGTTTCCTTTCCCCTTCCCTGCCCTCCTTTATTTGGGGATGTGCTGCTGCTGCTGCTTTGGATCTTGTTGAGTCTGGTAGGACAATTGCTATAAAATGGGCTTATAGTGTAGGTGCCTAAATTCTGCTGGTTTATATATAAGCCAAATTTGCATTGAATTGAAAGATAAACAGCCTTAAAATTATAAGTAGATATGATTTATATTTTCACCTACATTTTATAACACAAATTGTATCAGACTTTAAGTTACAGTTTCCTAAAATGTTTTTGGAAACCTTTGTTTTAAAGTAGAATTTTTCATAAGTTGGTTTTTTCTCCCAGTACATAGAGAAGTGGTTAATGGTAGGATGATGAACACTAGAGCATACTCAGCAAAGCCTCGTTGGACTTAGCCCGCCCAGTACAGTTAGGTCTGTCATGTCATTGTTGCAGATGACCCTTCTTTGGCTTGGCGTGCTCCTTCTATTACGTGTTGGAGTCATGCGTAATTTGTGGTGTGCCTCATTGAATTTTTGTTGAATTATTAAAATAATACAGTATCTGATGTTCAATATACCTGATATGCAGGCAGAGTAGAATTAATTTAAATGTGAAATTATTTGCTAGATCCCACAGTGGTGTGTGGAGTACATGCGATCATTACCAGGACCCAAGAGAGGAGTTGCCTGTACCCAGCCCAGGAGAGTGGCTGCAATGAGTGTGGCTCAGAGAGTTGCTGATGAAATGGATGTGATGTTGGGCCAGGAAGTTGGTTACTCCATTCGATTTGAAGACTGCAGTAGTGCAAAAACCATTCTTAAGTAAGTATTGTCTTTAAAATGGACACTTTCTCTCTTAGTTTTCTGCCACTAGACAGGGAACTTACCTGCTGGAGTCTAAAGTCATCCAAATTGAGAATAATGATCCAGAGTAGACCCTTCTTACTTACACTTACTGGATAACATTTTATTATGAATTCTGTTTCTTAGTAGTAATATATAGATACACAGTAGACATTGAGCTTCAAAGGTCAGGTTTTAGTTACTTGATGCTCAATCTTAGGTTAAATGTTACATCATTTAAATATGATTTAAAAGTAAAGTGAAGTCTTAATAAGGGACAGTTACTTTTAGAATTGTGTGGGATGTGATTTATATGGGAAGGGCCTTTTAATTAATTGCTACACAAGTTATGCTCTAAAAGGTGAAATATTTTGTTTTGTAACATACTCTTGGACTCTCCTCCCAATTCTCATTCCTCTTCATTGTAGTGTGGCACACGTGATTGGCTGACTAGCAAACGTATTAAGCTTCCTAATATTTTATCTTTTAAAAATCTTTATCTTACACTTGCATTCTGCCTAAGTAGTGATATATGTTGCCTGGTTATACTTCTTTTGAAAATCTTTCCTTTTGAGGCTTCTGTTTATTCTGTATACATGTGACATTTACATAATTTCTAAAAATGATTTGTCACCATGTAATCCTCCTCCAGAGGTTGTTTCTAAAAGATTATTTTGGAACACAAGTTTTTGTTTTTTTTTTAAGATTTTATTTCATTATTTTTAGAGGGAGGGGAAGGGATAGAGGCAGAGAGGGAGAGAGACATCAATGTATGGTTGCTTTTCACCTGCCTCCAGCCACAGACCTGACTGGAGACCTGGTTTGCAACTTCATTATGTGCCCTGGCTGGGGAATCGAACCTGTGACCTTTGGGTTCGCAGGCCGGCACCTTATCCACTGTGCTACCAGCCAGGGCTGGAACACAACTTTTTATATGGGCAGTAATGTGTCTTTGATGGCAGAAATATACAAGTATATACAGTGTTATATGGGGAAACAGTACATTTTTTTTTCTTTTTAAATTTTATTGTTGTTGTATTACATCCATCCCCTTTTTGCTCCCCTCTGTCCCCCTCCCCACCCACCCATTCCCCCCAAAGTCAATCCCACCTGTTGTCCATGTCCATGGTTCCTTTATACTAGGTTCTTGTCTAAGCTGCTCCCCTTCCCTGCCTCTGCCTCCCCCCTCCCCGCAACCCCTTTCCCCCTGACCACTGAAGGCCTATTCACTGAAACAGTACATTTTATAGAAAATTTGTGATGTATGCAGAAGTAGAATAGTGTAATGAACTCGGATGTGTTTATCATGCATCTTAAACCATGGCAGTTTTGTCCATATCCCAGCCTTTCCCTTCTCCAATAATGTGAAGTAAATCCTAGATACCGTACTCTTTCATCTGTAAATATTTGGGTATATTTCTCAGATAAGGTTTTAAAATACAAATGATCACAACTTAAGGTTTTTTTCTTAAAATACTTAACTCTTAAAGTTTTATGTCATTTTCTAATTTCTTTGGTACATATTTCATTAGAACTTCAGATGAACGAATTCAGGATTATTTTTAATGTCAATTGAACTGTTTGCTTAACACACTGTTGATCAGAAATTTTATACCAAACCTAATGCAAGTGCAAACACGAGTTAACTTGTGAAGCTGACTACATCCATTTGTTCATTAAGGCATGCTTTTGGTTTAAATCGTACTCTTCATTGGATACTTTTTTTTTTTAGTGATAAGCACATTATTGATCAGTTATAATTACAGTGTTATTGACAGAAGCATTAAAATCATAGCTTGTGGTTTTATATTTTAAATGAAATCTCAAGGACCTGGTAACAAGGGGCAAATATTACTCTTTAGAAGACATAATACTCTGATGTTTGATTCACTATGCATTAAACTTTTCTTGGTACATAACAGTTGATCAAGGAGAGCAGCATTGTAAAAATGGAAGATGAGAAAGTTATATACAAAATTGGAGTAGTGTGTATGTGTACTAGTAAGAGGTAGGCTTTCAAAGATGTATGCTTGTGAAAGATGTTGGTTTTGTTACTAGGGAGTGAGAAGGAAATAGATTTGATAGCTCAAAATGAAGATATTTTTGGCATTGTGATTTTTGTAATGGAATTGTTTCCAGAGGCTATAATTAAACTTAAAACACATCCACACATTCCAGATAGGGTACAGTTATTGAGATTTCTTCTAGAATCTTCAGAAGAATTAGAACTTAGTATTGTCTTTAGTGATGTTAAATCCTGTTTAATAGTAGTACAGGGCCAGCTGTCAATTTGACTAATGGGAATGCTCCATTAAAAAGAGTGCTGTATAAATCCCTAGATTCTGTGGTCACCTATCAACTCCTATGTTGAGAATACAGACGTTAAAAAGAAAGCCTTAACTAAATGAAAGTCAGCTACACAATTAACTGGATAGGAAAAAGGACTACATCAGATAACTGTCAGACACATAAACATTTAAAATCTAAAAATGAAAATAGTTAATGGAGAGTATTCTTGTGTAGCCAGAAAGCTTCATTTTTCACCAGAGAAGGATGATACGGACTCCTGAATTTTCTGCCTGAGGGACTCAGAATTTAACCATATCTTCTTTTTTATTACTAATTTTTGACAGTAATTTAGCTAAATTAGTTTATCCTTAAGTCATCTTTATGCAGATAAAGGGTCCAAAGATAGTTTCTTCAATTTAGGGGGGCATTAAGTACATATTAGGTTCTAGGTCTAATATTGTGTTATTTTCAGAGGATTGGGTTTAGCATAAGTTAGTGCACATACTATTGGACTACCCTCAGCTAGGTAGCCAGTCCCTGTAAGCAACTTGGTTTGCAGAACTACCGCTGCTGAATGGTTTTTACATCTTGTTAGGTAAGTGCCGCTCTCATCTTCTTTTCCCTGAAGTGATTTTTTTGTCATTTTGGAAATGATGGGGGGAAATAACCAAAAAACCCAATGAGGTAGCTAAAAGAAGCAAGACCTGCTAGTGAAAGATAGCTGCCAGTTTATGAGTAGTCAAAGAAAAATATCTTAATTCATGTACATTAAAGGAAGAAGTTGGTATACCTTTTGCACAGAATTTGTCCCCTGTAGAATTGCAGATCTGTTTTGTCTTGAGGGAACCCAGTAATTTATACAAATAATACTTGGTCATTTATTAATTGATTATTAAATTACATTTAAGTAATAACTGACTCCCTACTATGTTGGGCAGTGTTAGGTACAGTAGGAAAAAGTAAATCTGGTCCCTGTCTCCATAAAGTAAATAAAAAGTCAATGTAAAATTTCAAATTGTGATGAGGCTTCTGAAAGAAAACCTGGGGGTTAGGTGAAAGCTTGATTGGAGAACTCAGTTTAGGTTGGAGAAGAGAAGGAGAATAAATATTAAGTCAAGGCCAGAATTTAATGGCTTGCTAGATTATGGCTTGTGTTACAGGCTACAGAGCTTTCTAGGTAAATGGAACTTTTTCTGCAATGGAAAATAATTTTTTATTTGAGAAGTCATTGTGTGTATATTTAAAGTATCCAGCTGGTTTGTGCAAGTCACCACTGTTCCAGATCACTTGAGATTCAGGGCTGCTTTATGGGCTTTATAGTTGATCATAGACTGGTTTATCTCTTGCCTAATCAATATAAGTTCTTTGGGAACGGAGTCTGTATCTGTATACTTGCTTTGTGCACAGAACCCTTTGAAAAAACAAAATGAGAATGGTAGGGGTAACAATGTGAAATTTCACTTTATCAGCAAGCATACTTGTCGAAAAGGAGTAGATTTTTTTATTGAAACACGTTTCCCCTGATTTGTTTCAACTTCTCATGGTGGAGAGGGTAGAGTGACAGGGTGATTTGGTATACATAACTTGCCTTTTATTCCAAATCTTTTGCTTTTGGATGTCACATTCATTTCAATTTGGAATCTGTCACAAGACTAAGACCCAATCTGGGGTAATGTTTATGAAGCAAAATGTGTTGTAGCTCTCTCGAAGGACACGTGTTCTTATATATAACTTCATGACAAGCTGCTAGATAACAAAAATTTAAAAAAACAAGATGTGGTTGAAATATGTAATTGACAGTGAGAAAATGAATAGTCTTGGGTGCCCAGGTGTGATCAGTCTCTTACAAGGCTTGAGGGAGAGAAGTTTTAAACAAACCAGCCAAAGAAATGCTGCTCCACACAAACAATGATTTGAAACTTACAGGATTTTTTAATCTCCGAAAGCCTGTGTAGGTAAGAAGGTAAAAAATTCCAGAATATTCGACCAATGTAGGAGCCCAGGGCAAATATTGGCTGGTACTGAACCTTTAAAGTTGACATTAGGGAAAGATTTAACAGGTATTGCAACAGCAGATTCTTTGGGGTCCCTGGAAGACAACAGTTTGAAGTACGAACTGCTTCATAAGGCCTATATCAGGGATTTAAGTGGTTTCCAACACATCAGTCATTTTAAAATAGATGACTTGAGAATCAAAAGGAAACAGATCCTAGACCACAGACCCCAGGTTTACAACATCTGATTGTGTGTCGCTCTGACATCAAACTTATTAGTTTGTCACAGCCTTCAGAGTAAGTCCTGACACCCAGCAAGTGCTGAGGCAGCTTCGCTACCCTGGCTTCCGCTGTGGTGGTGGTAGGTTTCCCGATCGAGAAATTGTTGGATGTTTATAACAGTTCACTCAGTTATCCCGGTTAATTGAAAGAGGCTTATTAAACCAGTTTAAGGAAATTCCTTTTACCGAAACAATTGAATTACAGTTGAGGGATTTGACTTGAATTAAACCTTGACGTTACTTGTCACTATGAAATGAATGAACGAACCCAAATTCTTTTTAAGGTTAGAGGGAAGATGTGGAAAAACGCCTTTGGTACTTTTCAAAATCATTGATTATACAAACATTAATTATAAACTAATTTATTGAACACCTGTTATTGAGTAGGCTTTGTTCTAAATCAAGTGTACCACTGAAGTTAGATAAAGGCAGTTTTACTGGATATTTACAAGGGGATTGGGAATAAAGAATAAATGTCATTTACCACTTAAGCAGTTCTTATCAGAAAGTCCCTGTTACCACATTTGACCATTGTGTTTATATTAAAACTTAAACACTTGCAAGATAATGGTTATAGAGGGCCCTTTGTTTATAGGTCCAGTGTCTTTAAAACTGTAAAAAAGAATGTACACGTTGATCCTAGCTTTCTGTAAATTCTCTTGAGCATTTGCCAAAGCATTTTTTTCAAAATCTGAAAATCTGAGCAAGTTCCTTTTCTGTTCTAACTGAAACGCTTTTCGAATGTATTTAGGTATCTGCAGAAATAAAGCTGTGTGCTTTGGCTGCTGATTTTAATGATCTAAGAATCATGAGATGCACCATTTTACAAATAGAGTTTGATATTGTGCCTGCTTTCTTTTTGTCCCTCTCCATCCCTTTTTTTTTAGGAGTGCATAAAAACATTGTAGGTTCCAGTTTATTCAGTCTGATAGGGAGCTTTTCTGTGTGACTGCATCTACTGGTACTCATAATGAATATGCTGTAGTGCTGCTGTGATCATAGTCATGTTGCCTCATACTGTAATTTTTTTGCTAAGAGTACATCAAATTGAACTTGAGCCTATATAAACCTTTCTTTATCCCTTTAAATGAAAAGAACATTATATAAAAGAACCGTTGCTAGTGTCGCTGGCTTTTGGACTTGGGGAGGTAAGTTATGAAGCAAAAAGAAGATAGTTTTGAGTGTCGCATGCATTGGAGAAGGTATTTGATCTGAGAAGAATGGAGACTTTGATAGGAAGATTTGGCTTTTAATAAAGTCGATGTTCTCACGCTACCTTAGTTTACAGCATGCTTAATGTCTGAGTAATTTTTAGGTCTAAAGAAACAGAATTTCATTTATTTAGTTAGTCCTAGCAACTTAACTATTTTACTTTCTAACAACTTAGTAGCTTTTTGAATAAATACCACACAAGTAGAAAGGGAAAAAAACCCAATATCAATATTTTAATTTCATTCTCAACCACCATTATAAGCACGGCTGAAAGATGGATACAGTCCAAGAAATGTGTTATTGGATAATTTTGCTATTACATCATAGAGTGCACTTACATAACCCTACCTTATCGCAGACCTAGATTGTATACTACTTGCATACGCTGTCTGTTGTTAATGTCATTATGTAGTGCATGGCTGTACTTAGATTTAAGATTATTGCACAGATAATCTAAACTCAGATTGTGGGAGGGGGGATGTACATAAGCTGTCCGTGAGATCTTGATGTTGAACTACAAAAAATCTTATTTAGACTGCTTGTGTTCACATGGATTAGGTTTGTGAAATTGTTATAACTGCATAAAACTATATAATTGAGAAATGAATATGAGTGCTAGCCATTTTGAATCCAAAATTGGATCGCTTTAAAAGACATGAATGACTAAGTTGACAACGTATACTTAAATCAGTTCTTTTTATTTTTTTTGTACCCATGGCATATGAAGTAACTCATTGGAAGAAATTGTTTTTGATGAAGGAAGGTAATTTGATGACTTTTATCTGTAGTTATTTTAAAAATCTAGGCATTCACTGTGAGCATATTTTAAAATTGTTTTCTTTTTTTGGTAATCAGCAGTTACAGTGTTGACATTGTGAAGGGTGGTTAGGGTATTTATTCCCACCATATTTAGTAGTGAAGAGAGCTATGTTTTTAAAATCATTATACTATATATAGCCTGTCTTCTAAAATAGTTCTTGATAAGTGAAAGCTGTTTTAGTTTTTTTGTTCCTCTGTTCCTTACTGCTGTCATTCAAAAAGTATTTTAGTGATCAGAGTTATACGCAAAAATTTCTTGCATGGTAGGGAGGATAAAAGAATAAATATTTGTTTTGGTCATAGTCTCTTTCAGAAGTCTTTATTGAACCTGAAGAAATTAATATATACAAACCTGTTTGTGTAGGCATTTTAATATAGGTGATTTATTTTTATTTAAAACTTGTACATTAATTTATTAGTTGATTAGAACCAATGCCATTTCCCTAAATGTGGGCTTTTTGGAGTTCCTTTATGCAGTAAAATATCTAGTTCTTAAGGTGGGGTTTAAATTTTAGACACTTGAAAAATAGACTGTTGTTGCTTTTCTGGAATTCAAGAGCATTTAGTCTTTTAGGAAACCTGGAATTTTAGACACCTTTCACTCTTATAAGGCAACCCCCATATAACATGGCATTTACATAACACAGTATCACTCTAACATGGTTTGAGAATTAGAGAAATCCCTGAACAGTATGGAGTGTAGTAAGAGCTTTTAAGAGCAAAAAAAGATCTCAATTGAAATTAGGGAAATCTCTGAGTAACACGCAATGTAATGAAAGCTTTTGAGAGCAAAAGATACCTTATTTGAGTGTGGATGTATCAGATTTACCTGCAGAATTTTAAATTTTTTTAGAATTTTAAATTCATTTTGTTCTTGGAGTATTACATAGTAACAGATTTTTTTTCCAGAAAACACAGGATAGAAGTCAAGATAATGCTGAAGAAAGTTCAGAGGATGAAGAAACCTTGTCAAAAAGAAAATGCCCTCAGTTAATGGTGTTTAGTAGTGATAATGAAGAAAATATTATTTATTACGTATTAATATGTTAACACTTTTGGTGAAAGTTGCTTTAATAAAGGTATTTCTCATAATTATAAAAGTATAATAGTATGCTTTTTAGATTTTGGAATCTAACCCTCTTTTTTTTTTTTTTTTTTTGTACTAGTTCTTTGTTTTGTATAACACAGCATTTTTAGGAACATAAACTGTACCTGTCTTCTCCCTTTGATATTTTGGTGTTTGATTTTTTTTTTGGTGGGGGGGGCGGTGTTTGTTTGTTTCTTTTTGGTTTAGATTTTGTTTATTATTTTTAGAGAGAGGGGAAGGGAGAGACATCAGTGTATGGTTGCCTTTCACCTGCCTCCAGCCATGGATCTGGCTGGAGACCTGGCTTACAACCTGGTTATGTGCCCTGACTGGGAATTGAACCAGCAACCTTTGTTTTGTTTAAACAGTAGCCACCATGTTCTCATTTTAGAGAAGGTGAACTTACTCAAAGTTAGACACCAAGTAAGAAAGCAGGAACTTGAACCTAGGCTTGTCTTGCCAAAAGGGGTGTGTTCTTAACCACTGTGGTTTTCCTTTCCATCCTCATTCCTCATGTCCCGTGTAAATTTCTATGTCTAAGTATTTGTAAATGCTTTTTAGGTAATAGGGAAAGCAGTGAATTGAATTACTCATATTAAACAATGCCAGTCATTTGTAATAGGTACTCCTTGAAGCGGATATTGAGAATTTCTTTGGGCCATGCTGAAGTTAATTTTGGATTATTTAGAAACATGGTTTTGATTTATTTGCATGTTTAGTTACGCTAGGATAATGTCTATACTTTGAAAGGTAATCAATTCCTAAGCAGTTTTGGAATATTACTTTAAAAATAGGATTTTTCAGAACAAGTTAACTTGAGCATTTATAGCAGGGGCTGTTGCAAGACGTATATGGCTGCTGGTTCACATGTTGAATTTTGGGAATTGTTTCTAGAGCAATGTTGCCTCATTTGTTTTCTTTTTTTAAGATTTTTTATTATTATTTTCAGAGAGGGGGGAAGGGAGAGAGGCAGAGAGGGAGAGAGACATCAATGTATGGTTGCCTTTCACCTGCCTCCAGCCACGGACCTGGCTGGAAACCTGGCTATGTGCCCTGGCTGGGGAATCGCACCAGTGACCTTTGGATTCGTAGGCTGGCACCTTATCCACTGTGCTACCAGCCGGGGCTGCCTCATTCTTTTTAGTGGCTGCATAGGTTATTTAATTCCATAGATGGACACACAGATTTGCAGGTTTTGTTACTAAAAATTACTGCTGCCCTTAGTACCCTCTTACAGCCTTATGCACACATTTTTTTCTCATGTGGACAAGGGTATAACTGTGAAATGAGTTTCCTACAAATGAAATTGGAAGGGTCAAAAGGTGTGTTTGAATTTTATTAGCTCTTGCCAGATTGCCCTCCATAGAGATTATATCTACTCTGACCAATAAGGAATGAGCAAATGGTGGCTGTTTGCCATCACTGTGCTGTGGACCTTCTTTTATCTTTGTCAGTATTGTGAGTGAAAAATGGATCTCATCATGGTTTTAATGTGTTTCTTCTGTATGAAATTGAGCATCTTTACATGTGTTTGTGGGCTATTTGCATTTCTTTTTGGCATCCAAGAACCTTTATTTCCATAAGTATTGCTACTCAGTTGATAGTAATTTGTAAGGTACTACCTAAAATGCATCCCAATAACAATGCATATTTGAACGAAATACACAGTATTAATGGGATTGCGGAATTTGATATCTGGTCGTGTATTTATTGTTTATGCTATTACAGTTGTTGCCGGTTTTCTCCCTTTGCCCCTTTCCTCCCAGATACATACACACATTGTTCATATTCTTTGCCTCTCTGATTTGTAGTTTTTAAAACTAGCATTCTGAATATAAGATGAGGTCTTGGTTCAGTTTTGCTATTTCTTTGCTTATTTTTTGTATTAACCTATTTTTGCCTTGTGCTTCATACCATGCAGGAAAAGCATTTAACAACTTTTCTGAAACATTGGATTGTGCATCATATCCTGCCAAACATTTTTTTTTTAGTTTAATTTTATTGTTGTTGTATTATATCCATCCTCTTTTTGCTCCCCTCTGTCCTCTTCCCCACCCACTCACTCTCCCACAAAGTCAGTCCCACATGTTGTCCATGTCCATGATTCCTCCACACTAGGTTCTTGTCTAAACTGCTCCCCTTCCTTGTGTCTTCCTCTTCCCTTCCCCCTTCCCACTGAAGGTTTATTCATTGTATTCATCTGTCTGGTTCTGTTTTGCTTGTTGTTAGTTTTGTTGAGTTTTGTCCTGTACTGGGTGAGATCATATGGTATTTGTCCTTCATTGACTGGCTTATTTCACTAAACATAATGCATTCCAGCTCCATCCATGTTGTTGCAAAGGGTAGGAGTTCCTTCTTTCTTTCTGCTGTGTAGTATTCCATTGTGTAAATGTACCAAAGTTTTTTGACCCAATCATCCACTGATGGGCACTTAGGATATTTCCAGCAATTGGCTATTGAAATAATACATAGGTTCTTATGAACTGATGTTTCAGGATTGTTCAGGTATAGTCCTAGTAGTGGAATTGCTGGATCAAAAGGCAGTTCCATTTTTAGTTTTTGAAGGAAACTCCATACTGTTTTCCATAGTGGCTGCACCAGCCTTCATTCCCACCAACAGTGCACCATGGTTCCTTTTTCCCCACATCCTCGCCAACACTTGTTTGTTGATTTGTTGATGATGGCCATTCTGACAGGTGTGAGGTGGTATCTTATTGTGGTTTTAATTTGCATCTCTGATGACTAGTGATGTTGAGCATTCTTTCATATGCCTCTGGGCCCTTTGGGTATCTTCCTCAGTGAGTTTTCTGTTCAGGTCTTTTGCCCATTTTTTAATTGGGCTATCTGTCTCCCTGGTGTTGAGTTGCATTAGTTCTTTATATATTTTGGAGATCAAACCGTTGGCTGAGGTGTCATTGGCCAAACAATTTGTTAAATAATTGAATCCCTATATTCTTGTATTTTTGTTTTTAACATTTTAAATCAGTCAGGCATTTTGGGGGTGGAGTGAGTTTCAAGGTAGGGATTTAGAAAGGCCCTCTTCTGCCGCCTTCCCCTTCCAACTCCCTTTGTCCCTGTCTAGGTAGGTACCTAGAGCAAACAACGTTAACACTACGTTTTTGAGGATTGCTCCCCACAGTAGACAGTTTTTTCATCACTTAGAACTTGAACATTAGTCCATTTTTTTAAGTTATGGCTAATACATAGTTTATTTTTTTAAATTTTTTATGGCATATGCTTTGGAAAACTTTACCTTTCTGTGCATCTTTTTTCCTTTGTTAATGATTTTTTTAGGAACCAGACAACTTGAGATGCTTCAAAAAATTACATATAAAACTATGTAAACAAAGCTATAAACCAAGTAACACATTTTCAGCACATAATATTTTGCCATGCATGCTTTGTTTATATCCCAGTTGGTGATGTTGACTGGGGTCAGAGTTGGTTGTTGGCTCCTAGTTGTAGTATGCCATCTGCGTGTGCCCATTGCAAAAATACTTGGTGTTACTCAGCACACTGGTTGGTTGGTTGGTTTTTGTTTAATTTTATTTATTAAACAGCTGTGGTTGGAAATAGGAACCCTTTCTTAGTTGCTGTTTTAGGCACCTACTTTGTTTAATCTATCTCTTTAATTTGATTAATTCACACTAGTGCTTCTCACACTTTAGCAATATCAGAAACACATGAAAGCTTGATGGAGCTCTGATTGCTACGCGCCACCAGTTCCCAGGTGGCTCAGGCGACTTCTTAAGTGCATCTTTATCCCAAGACATAAAAACACTGGGTAAATAGGGTACCCAGTAAATTGCTGACTTTGGCTATCCTATGCCATTTTTGTTTACTGCTTTATTATTGAAACTTCAGAATTACATGATCACAATTTTATTATTGTTAACACCCTATTTTTGTGACTCACCCTCAGCTTGGGTCAGTATTTCATTACTACTATAAAATGTAGTACTAAGTTGACATAGTAAAGAAAAATGACTGTGGTTGTTACAGGAGCACCAGTACTGGTTCTGCCTTATCTGTGCTGTCAGGCTCCTTTTTTTTTAAACTAAAGGGGGCATCATGCTTCTAGCAGTATGGCAAAATAATCAGCTTTCTGCTACACACACTCTCTCTCTCACTTATCTGGGCTGGGGAAAGTGCTAGTGTAGAAGGGGGTTAGAATTGGAATTGGCAGACTGATACCTAGCCTTGGTAAGCTATGGAACTGGTTTTGAGACTGGAAGAATTAACTGCACACCTTAAGGAGACCTTTCAATGATTGAAAAAATGTCCTTCTTCCTGAAGCTCTGTTGTAGAGATAGCACGTTAGCTGGCGATGCAGGACATAACTGTTAGCATCTTGTGAAACTGAACATCCCTGGGTGATGAACAAATTAATAATGAGGAACACCCAGGAGTTGGTCTCTGGAACCCAGAAGTAGGGTGGCTTGAGCTTAGTTGACCATTTAACAGTACATGTAATATCCATTGTTAATAAACCAAGGTAAAGAATAGTTCCATTAGTCTAATTTAAAATAGTTACCACCTATACTCTGGTTTCTCTTCAGATCGTATAAATCTTTCGCCTTTTACTAAAATAGTTACCATCTGCCACTTGTAACATTTCCCCCCTCAGAGAAATGTAAAAGAACTAGTACTTGGTCAGCCCTGCTTTTGCATATTTCTGTATTGTGGTTGTCTGAAGCTTGTTGAATGTTAGGAGGTAAAAGATTAAAATAAGAGTTGCTTTTTAAAAATCAGTATTAAGAAACTTTAAGGTTCAAGTCTGATACTTGATCAGTTATGACTTTCTCAATTTTTTTTACTACATATTCATATACACTTTGCATCTATGAGGGTCTTAGAAACTGATGGTTTCCATTGCCTATGAGTCCTTGAGCTTGATCTAGCTTTACTAGTGTTGTCACTTCAGTTAGGTAGTGTGCATTTTTGTAACTACCTTTTGAGTTTATTTACTAATTGAAATGCCTTTTAAAATACTACAGTGGGGTTCCATATTGAGAAGAGTAGGCTTGGACACTGAGCAGCATGTTGTAAATTTGATGGTATTTAAACAAATGCTTGTTGGAAGTGACCAGTCTTTTT
The DNA here is from genome assembly GCA_004026585.1 of Noctilio leporinus. Classification (NCBI taxonomy): domain Eukaryota; kingdom Metazoa; phylum Chordata; class Mammalia; order Chiroptera; family Noctilionidae; genus Noctilio; species Noctilio leporinus. Next base: position 218,347 of record PVIW01002441.1, read on the forward strand.
TTCCTTTTTCTCATTTTGCCATGCAAAGCAACAGATCAGGTTTGTTGAATCCAAGGAAGCTATCCACAAGTAGATAAAACTTAGGTTTTGCTGTTAAGATAATGTGTAAAAGGATTTCTATTATCTTAACATCTGAAGGCTGGAAAAATTACCAAATGTCCTCAAATAGATCAAAGACATTTCAAAGCAACTAGAGGCTATAATGTAGCTGATTGATGCACTGTGCTACACTGTCGTTGAGGCATTAAGTCATAGTTTAATTGGTACTTTTTTAATTTCATGGTCTTAATATAAAATAATCTTGCAGATAATGCTGTGTCAATTTCTAAAATGTGTTCAGGTGAAATAAAGATTTATTTCTCTTGTACACTGTCAATTTGCTGAATTTAACTGCTCCAACAGATGGCATCAGTTAAAAGTTAAAAATATCAAGTTGGTCCATGCAAGATTAGGTTAGACTAATTTGTGAAAAAGCTAAAATAATGAAGACATAAATGATGACTTCAGATTTTACACTACTTTTAAATCTGTAAATAAAACCATGGGTTTTGTATTGAAGAGAATGAGCTATGACTTCAGCATTTGCAGGCAAACTTTGTGTTATCCAGGTGCCAAACTAAAGATGGTTGTTATGTGTTAGTAACAGTAATGGCCAGAATAAATGGCCAGGAGATGGCTGACTCGAACAAGTGTTCTGCAAGCCACCTTTCAGCAAGTGCCTGGATTCCATGTTAGCTGACTTTTCCTTGAGCCATCCCTAATTTTGGTTTCCCTCTCTTAGGTTCATTCATCTAATGGTATTGTAATGGCTTTTCTCTTTCTATTTTTCAGTATTTCTTAATTGCTAATATTGTTCCTCACTTCGTGAATGTACAGTTAGTTTCTCTTGTCTTTGGCCCTTTGTTATTTTTGTCTTAGTACAGGGTATGCTCGATAAATTGGCAATAACTTTGCATCTCCTGCTTATTAATTTTGAAAAGCTGTGTTTCTAAGGTTACAACTTAACATCAGTGTTTCAGATATAAAGTATCAAATTCTGAGAGCAACTGTCATGTTGAAGGAATACCATGTTAGAGCAACCATAATTTCTGGACTTGCACGCAAGGCACACTGCTAAGGAGGTTGCGGACTT
>PVIW01002442.1:0-54939 GCA_004026585.1 Noctilio leporinus
CCTGGGAATTTTTTCCTACATTGACCTCCAGCTTGATAATATGATCCTCTGCTTTCTCTAGCTTGCTTTTGATTCCTTCTACTGTGTTCTTTAATTGAGAAATTGTATTCTTCATTTTCCCCTGGCTCTTATTGATGGTTTCTATGTCCTTTTTAATGCTTGTGTAGTTCTCAGTAAGTTCCTTATAGTTCTCCTGGAGATCTTTATTGGTCCCCTGGAGTTGTTTGTAAGTTTCTTTGAATTTGCTGAGCTCATTGAGCTTCTCTATCATCTTTATTTTGAATTCCATGTCTGATAAAGTGCTTTCTTCTATTTCATTTTGCATTCTTCCTGGGGATTCCTCCTTTCTTTTCACTGGGGGTTTGTTTCTTTGTCTCCCCATTTTAGGTAACTCTTGTTTGTTTCTGCTTCTTGGATTGGTCTGCTTTGACTTACTGTCTTAGTGGTGTGACCTTCTGTGGTGTAGAGGTGCACGCACTTTTTTTACTTCCTGAATCTGTGCTCGGTGCTTTCAGCTGGTGTCCCAGTCTGGCCTAGTCATCCAGTTGGAGACTACCAGAGATCCACTGTCTTCTGTCTTCTTTCATTATTAATCCAATCAGTCTGTCATCAGTGGTCAGTTTTTGGCACCTGTGGGCAGGGCAAATGAATTCAGTTGTTAGTCCAATCAACCTGTGATCTGAGGTCAGGTTTAGGCACTGCTGGGTGTGGCAGATTAATTCTTATGGGTAGTGCTGTGGTTTCCCCTCAGGCTACTGCCCTTTATAGAAGAGTGGTCTGCTGGCTGTATGGGAAATGGGTCAGCCCTGGATTCACAGGCTGCTCCCTCAGCTCTCCCCCTAAAGCTGCTGACCCAAACTTTCCCCAAGCTTCCACTCTGCCCTTTCTCTGTTGGAGCCCAGGGTAGGTGGGTGCCTCTGCATTTTCGTGTGTGGTCCCTTTAATAACTTGGTCTCTCTGTCAAGGTGGCTAAACCTGGTGGCTTTTTGCTTTTCACAGTTGGATGCTGTTTTACTCTCAGCTTTGTTGCTGTAGGCTGGGAAGCCCAGTTGGGAGTTTAGATCCCACCTTTCTCAGGTGGAACCCCCAGCTGCTGAGATGTTTCTCTGTCCCTTCAGCTGCCACCCTTGGGAGCCCTGCCAGACCTCTACCATCTCCACACTTCCTACCAGTCATGTTGTGATGAATCGGCTGTTCTGTTCCATCCATGGTCATAAGGCTTCTCTCCAATTGGTGTTCTGTTGGTTATTCCAGATGCTTTCTCCCCACTTAATTTGTAATTCCAGTTTGGTGTTAGTAGGAGATTGGTGTAGCTCTTCCACTTATTCCTCCACCGTCTTGATTCTCCTTAATTTTTTATCTTATTGTTAACCCATTTATTGTTTAGTAACATGTTTTTAGCTGCTACATCTGTGTGTGTGTTCAGTTTTTTATTGTGATCATTATAGTTTCACACTTTCTGGTCAGAGCAGTTGCTTGTGATTTCAATTTTTTAAAGTTTACTCTGACTTGTTTTATGTCTCAACATGTGGTCTATCTTTGAGAATGTTCCCTGTACACTTGAAAAAAATGTACCTATATTCTGTTGCTATGGGATATATGTGATTTTTAAAAGTTATATAATTTGTAAATGAACAAAGTAACAAGCACAGTCTAGACAGACTCATAGATATAGAGCAGGCTGATAGCTGTTGGGGTTGGGGGAGGGTTGGGTGGGGGGTATTGAGCAAAACAGGAAAAAAACTCATGGACATTGACAACATTATGGTGATTGCTGCAGGGATAGGGGTAGGTGGTGGAAGGTATAGGAGAATAAGTGCTAATGGACAGAATCTTGGGGTGATGAACACATGATGTAATATAAAGATGAATTGTTGTAGAGTTGTGCATCTGAAAACTATATAATTTTGTTAACCAATGTCACCCCAATAAGTTAAATAAAAAGGGAAAAAATCACCCTCTAGTGGGCTCAATCATTTACTATTTTCACAATTTTTAAATCTAGAATAGGCTTTAGGAACAGATTTTTATTACCAGGAAAAATAAATATTTATCTAAGGTTTGGTAACTTACTCAATTTTATGTTTCAGTTAAACTCAAAATTAATATATATATATATATGTATATATATATATATATAAAAAATACATATATATGGTATATTCTATATATAGGCAGAAATAGAAAATGTGAGACCTAGCTGAGTAATTTTTATATACAGAATAAAATTATTCAAAATAAATATGAATGTTCATTTGGGGAACCGAAAATAGTAAAGTAATGAACTATATTTAAATTTTACCACTAAGAGGTAATTACTTTAATTTTTCATAAATTACTTTTTCTTTCTTTCTTTCTTTTTTTCCCTTTTTTCTTTTCTTTTCTGTCTTTCTTTTTTTGTTGTTGTTACACATAATCTTTCAGAAGGGAAAGCTGAATTCTATAAGCTAAAATTAGGGCAGGTAAAAACAAAAATAGAACCTCTGTTGGAGTAAGACAATCTTAAATTTCTAAACCTCTGTCAAGCATTTTCTCCTAATCACTCTCTTTCTGAAAAGAGAACCATTAGAGTTGCTATGAAAACCCAGCTGTAAAGCAAAAGTTGGTTACATAAGGTGGATCTCTGTTGAAAACTATTTTTATAGTTCCTTCAAGGAAGAGATTCAGGGAGAGAAGCTGCTCACACAAATCTTCAAACTGACAGAGCATAAAAGTTTAAAGATTCAAACCTATGGTAATCACATTGGCCACAGGTACTATAATAGCATGTAGAATTAAAGGAAGATCAAAAACCTGCTAAGATATTTATGGATTTCTGCATTGCTAGAGAAACCCAAGGCTGACTGAAAATAGCCTCAAAAACTCAATTCCTAAGGCAGGTCCTACGTCACCAAATTGCACCTAAAAGGAAAAGGGCTATTTAACTCCAAGTTCCATCTCAGATGTGGCCTTAAAGGATATTAGGTGTCATGGAAACAGAAAGGAACATTCACTTCAGAAAGCAGAATTCCAAGCAGGTTCTATTGTTTGCCTGCAGTATCCATTTCATCCCACTTCATAAATGAATATTGTTGAAGAGTCCATCCCTCTCTGCCCAAGCAAGTGCCATAACCTTTATTGTCCTCAACTCCAGGGGACAGAAGTTGAAAGATAAACCTATTTTGGTAACCCCAGCTTTAAACAAAAATGTATTTTGAAATGGGCCAGGGTTCTGATTCTGGCAGAGTTTACTGGTGGACTTCTGAGAAGAATTTAATGATTCTCAAGAAAGAGACACTGGGGGAAGTTGTTTCTTGACTATCTCTGAGGGTCTCCATGCATGTCTACATGAGATGCTATGAATATGATAGAAAATCATCTGTAATATACAGAGACAAAGGTAGAACCAAATCATAGTTTACAGAACAGTGGATTAGAGGTTATTTTCACTCAGAATCTGCTACCCCTTTGGATTTAATGTTATATGAATTATTTTCTCATTTTTTAACCTGGTAAGTTGGATTTTCTATTACTTGCGGCCTTTAAAAATATCCTAAATGAACATGCTCAAGGCACTTTTAGTACTATATAGACATAATCCAAACTTCATCATCACATGGTAAGGATTTGTAGTAACTTAATGTGGATATTCTTTTAACCACATGGGTAAATGTGAAAATCTATTTCTTGTAAGTTGTAGGTCCAAATCAGCAGGCAATCTTGAAATCTATAATTAATGGAACACTTTTTGAGATAACATTTAGTATGTATGTTATGTATATATCATGAAAAGGATGAAAAGAAAGGCAATGAGAGAAGCAAGTTGAAGAGAAAAGGACAAAATGTAAGAGAAAAGAAGACAGTCATACTTATTACATAATATTTTTTGTTAATTTTTGTTTTTAAATTATTTTTTACTGTTATTCTATTACAGTTGTCCCATTTTCCCCCACTTTGCCTCCCTTTGCCCAACTCACACCTGACTCCCACTGTCAAGTCCCACACTGTTGTTCATGTCCGTGGATCATTCATATTGCACAATACCTCTTAAAATCTGAATACTTTATCCAAGTTAGCAAGGTAGAACACATTATGCTTAAACCTGTAAACACTTTAAATAATATGCCTACCAGATGCCAAATATTTTGTGTATTTTAAGGAGAAACATTTGAAAGAATGAAAGGTTAATCAGTTCTACTGCACAGAAATGCTAGATTCAATGAAATTTTAAAAATCAAGATCATTAAAGGAGATTTCAAAATAGAGAGGTCAAGCTACCAAGATAATTCTAGGATTCAGAGAAGCTGATATGAATTGAAAAAGGATATAAATGAGTTTTTTCTTTCTTTAAAAAAAAAAGAAATTTTAATCCTAAAAGTCACTTCTGGCCACATTTTTAATCAAACTGATGATTGAGTTATATCATGCTAACAGGATTGCTTTTTCATTAAACATAATACTTTCATGAAATTTAAACAAAATCTTGATATAATTATAAAATACAAAACTTTACAAGCTTTTAAAAAGAAATATTATATAAGGTCAAAATTAAAATAATTAAAACAACATTGGTTTGTTCGAAACTGATGAGCTATCTCTCCTACAAATACTATCTGTTGAGGAAGAAAGAAAATCCTCATATGGTGCTGATAGCAAATGGATTTTTGATGGATCAATTACTTTGCTGGATAGTTACTTATTGCATTGCAACAAGAAATAAAGAAATAGAATTCATAGAATATTATTGTTAAATTGAAAATCTTAACTTCATAAAATAGTGCTTAAAGTTTTAGAACAAATATGTTTGTAATTGTGGAAATGTGTGTGTTTATAGAATTTTTAATAGGAAAGCCTGAATAACACTGTTTCTTAGTCAAAATTCTCAGTGTTCTTGATCAAAACAATTTACTTCAGGTTGAAATGAAATTCAATATTCTTGAAAGTAAAACTATAATTGGTCTTTATTTAAACTATGATTGGTCTTTATTTACTTGAAATCTACCGCTTATTCAATAAATGTGCTATTAATTAGAGCAAAAAATAATTGGTACCTTTTTATTATCAGGCCCAAACTACTCTTTCAAAATGTTAAGTAAATGCCAAATTTATTTTTTACACACTCATTTAATTTTCCATTTTTCTATTTGATGTCTAAGTAATATAATGCTAATGGTACTAGAGTTTTTCTGCCTATGATGTATCTATCTCTTCTAAAATCGTAGCCTGCTTTGAGCGTACCTAAAAATTTATCTTATTGGAGGCCATTAACAGAAAAAAAATTCAAATCACATTAATGGTCCTGCTCAATTTGTGGTAGATATTTCCAAATTCATGGCATGCTGCCCTCAGTTAAATGGAAGCTACTATATTTCAACTTCGACTGAAGTTTAGCAGGAACTCTAGCCAGTAATACCTTTGTAAGTATGAGCCAAGGAGGGACTCTTTATCATAATATTATTACAAAGCTATTCTCCAACACCTTCAATCTCATCTCATATTGCATACCTACTATATATCATATTAGAAAAGTTATGAATTAGAAAAACTCTGGGAGATAAGAAACAGGAACTACTTCAGGAAGTATGTGTGTGGAAATGGATATGAGAAAGGGTACATGACTGTTTAGGGAAGGTTAAATTGCATTAAGTGTGTTAGAGCTCTCTGGAGAACCAACACTAAGGGTTCCAGAAATATATTTTTTATTGAGTTTCATCCAAATTAAATATAAGTATTGATTATACTTAGATATTTTGCTCATGTGGAAACTGAAGTCCCCCATCCCCAAAGTGCCTTTAGAGGTGGGTGGTCTGATTTCATACCATATACTCTAATATCCAGAAGTTGCCTGCATTTCTGAAGTCACCTAGAAATTATCTTGGCATCTTTATGTAACATTTTCTATACAGTCATCCTGTTACCTCATCCCAAATGCCAGGAAATAGCCTGCCATATGCAGACAGAAATATTACATTCTGTTTTAATGCCATTATTTGAATTTCAAAACAGGGGAAATGATCCTTAATTGTAAATTCAATTGTTATTTGCAGGTGCAAAGGGGAACTTTGAATGCCTCATTTAATAACCTGTTCCAAGAGTTGAAAGGTGAATTAAGAGGATAGTAAAATTTAATAAATGCTTCATTTAACTAGGTGTTGCCTGGAGTAGTTTATGAGTCCTTCAGGGAAGGAACAGTACATTATATTAGCACAAAGAACTATTAGCTAATCACATGCCATCAGAAAAGTGTAAACCTGTTTTTCGTTTTTAAGATATCAGTGCCTAATTTTTTTATCTCTGGCCAAGAAAATAATTAAAATTTGTTGTTATTCATGGTCTGGGTTTGGAAGACTTCAGTGTGTCTAAAACTTGCCTACTCCATATTTCTAGGCAAATAATTTAGCTTCTGCAGAAAGGGGTATAATATTACTGTGGGAAGAAAAACAAAGAATTGGGGATTAAATAGATATATATCTTGATTTCCTATATTAACTGATTTTTGAGATTATTTCTGTTTTCAGTTATTGTATCAGGAAAAAAAGAATAAAAAGAATGCATTTCCATGATTGATTGTAAGTTGGGATAAGTAAATCCTTAAACAGTAGAGTTCTTTTCTTAGATTCTTCAGTTTCAGTAGTCTGATATTTTGTTGAAAATGTCTACACATATAACAATTATCTTCTGATTCAAATAGGAATATAATCTTTTAAATGGAGAATGCAAATTTTCTCATTTAAAAATGTGTCTAATACTTTAAAATTATTATGCTACATCTAGATTCAAATTTTGATTTATGTGTAAGGTCTTTCTTTTTTGTTCATTATGAACTTAACTGAATGTCTATGTATGCACTTTATATTTTTTATCAAAACTCATGCTTCAAGTACAACAATCAGAACAAAATATCATTATGTGACTATGCTTTTTACAGGTGTTTTCTACAACCAGAGTTTAGCTCCTTGTTATTATATTTATAAATTTAGTGGAGGTGTTAGTTAAAAAGAAGACCATTCTACTTAAAAATAGCTACAAGGTTTAGGCAAACTTAAGAAAGTAATTTGTGAGGTTTGAAAATGTTATATATTTCTTAGGAAAACTTAGAAATTAAATAGCTAGACAGTAAAACTAACACCAGAATTGGAAGACCTAAATCCCAATATATCACGTACACTTGTTATGGTAAATTAGGATATATAAATATACAATACACACATGCATACACACACAGAGTAGTCAGACCTTGTTGTTTTGTTTTGGGCTTCTGAAATCTTTTTTTTAAAGATTTTATTTATTATTTATAAAGAGAGGGGAAAGGAGAGAGACATCTTCTGAGAGACATCAATGTATGGTTGTCTTTCACCTGTCTCCAACATGATTGGAGATGTGGCTTGCAAACTGGTTATGTGCCCTGGCTGAGAATCAAAACAGCAACCTTTGGGTTCATAGAATGGTGCCTTATCCACTGTGTCACCAGCCAGGGCTTGAAATCTTTATTCAGTATTCACACATATAACTCAATACTTCATTTCCTTGTAATTACATAACTAAGGGAAACCATTATAGGTTCTGACAGATAAGAATACTCAAAGCAAATTGACTATCAGGAGTTATGGGAGATGTATTTGCCCAATTTGTAGTTTTACTACATAATAGGGAAGTGGTAATTATTTTATAATAAAAATGACAACTTATTGATCAGATATGATTTATTACCTGTTATTCTAAGCATTTTAACTATATTTTCACATTTAGTCCTCATAGCAAACATGTAAGATATGCATTCCTGAAGTCTTTTACAGATGAGAAAACTGTGGTTTATAGATAATTTGTCCAAGACCAAAAAGCTAGCAAATAATAGAGTTGGGCTGTAATTTTGGTTAACTTAAAATACCATATCGAAAGTATGAAAATTCTTTTATCCCAGGTGCATAATATTCTTCTTGATTATAGTGAAGTCCTATAAAGTCTTACCTCTTTTTGTACAGAAACTTGGGTATAATCCAAAATGATATTTATATTTAATTTAAAAAATTGAGATATTTTCACATCAGGTTTTCATAATTAAGTCAACCTCATAGTCTAGTCTAATTGCATTCCTAATCAGGCCTTTAACTGGTATAAAAATAGAAATAAATACAAGTGTTCACTTTTTAACAAAAGAAGTTCATAGTTTTGAACTTCTTTTTCTTAAATAAATCCCTTTAACATTTCATATAATAATGGCTTGGTGATGATGAACTCTTTTAGCTTTACTGTGTCTGGGAAGCACTTTATTTGCCCTTTTATTTTAAACTATAGCTTTGCTGGGTAGAGTAATTTTGATTGTAGGCCCTTGCTTTTCATCATTTTGAATACTTCTTGCCAGTCCCTTCTTGCATGCAAAGTGCCTTTTGAGAAATCAGCTAGTAGTCTTAGGAAACTCCTTTGTAGGTAACTCACATCTTTTCTCTTGCTGCTTTTAAGATTCTCCCTTTATCTTTAACATTTGACATTTTAATTATGACATGTTTTGGTGTGGTCCATCTTGTTTGGGACTCTCTGTGTTTCCTAGACTTGTGTGTCTATTTCTTTTGCCAAATTAGGGAAGCTTTCTTTCATTATTTTTTTCAAATAAGTTTTTCAATTCCTTGCTCTTCCTCTTCTCCTTCTGGCACCCCTATGATTTGGATGTTGGCACTTTTGGAGATATCCCAGAGTCTTATTTTCTTTCTTTCTTTCTTTCTTCCTTTCTTCCTTCCTTCCTTCCTTCCTTCCTCCCTTTCTTTCTTTCTTTCTTTCTTTCTTTCTCTCTTCCTTCCTTTCTCTCTTCCTTCCTTCCTTCCTTCCTCCCTCCCTCCCTCCCTCCCTCCCTTTCTTCTTCTTCTTCTTCTCCTTCTTCTTCTTCTTCTTCTTCTTCTTCTTCTTCTTCTTCTTCTTCTTCTTCTTCTAATTGTTTCTCCATTCTGTACTGATTGTACTGAACTGTTTCTTTGTTCATTATGTTCCAAATTGTTGATCTGAACCTTGTCTTCCATCCCTTCAGTGCTGGTTCCCTCTGGATTTTCCTTTATTTCACTTAATGTGGTCCTCATTTCTTTCCTTATGTTTCTGCCGTGTTCAAGCAGTTCTTTGAGCATCCTTTTCACCAATGTTTTGAACTTTGCATCAGAAAGGTTGGTTATTTCTGTTTTATTTAGTTCTTTTTCTGGAGTTTTGTTCTGTTCTTTCATTTGAGCTCTATTTCTTTGACTCCTCAATTTGACAGCCTCCCTGTGTTTGTTTTTGTGTATTAGGTAGATCTGCTTTGATCTATCTTAGAGCACCTGCTACATTGTATGGAAAAGAGGCTTAGATAATCTCTAAGGCAGGACAACCGGCTTCACCCCTTTGTGGCTCTGTACGTGGGGCATGGTTCAGAGAAGAGACAATGTCACTGCCTGGCTGTTGGAGGCTTGCTTGGCACTTGCCCCACTTCTAGTCACTTCATCCACTTTTCATATGTGGCTGGTGCCCCTCTAGTTGCTGTCCTGATGGTATGGGTGATGGTGGGCTCTGTCCTACAGAGTGGGTAGGTTTGTATACATTCTATCATCATGTGAGCCCATTAAATGGACTCTCCTGAAAGACCAGCAATTTCTTCCACCACTCCAAACCCCATTAGTGTTTGCAGTCAAAAGTTATGAAGCTTTGTTTTCCTGGCTCTGATCTAGGCTTCACAATTTGGCCTGGGGCAGGGATTGCTCATTCCCAAGGTGCCCCTTCCAATTTTTATTCTCTACCTGTGAATGTGGGACTGCTTGTTCCACCTTACCACTGCTGCCTTCTTGCTGCCACCACACTGTGTCCTCTCCATCACGGCTCCCCATCTGTGCTCCACTTACCTGACTATTGAAATTGGCTTCTTAAAATCCTTGGTTGTCAAACTTTCATACAGTTCGATTTCCTGGCAGTTCTGTGTGTTTTGTTGTTGTTATTGTTTTTTGTTTGTTTGTTTTGAGGAAAGTTGTGATCCTTATGGCTGAGCAAGTAGGTGAAGCATACCACTTACCTGCTTTTTTTTTTTTTTTTTTACAGATTTTTTTTTTTTTTTTAGAGAGAGGGGAAGGAAGAGTGGCAGAGAGGTAGAGAGACATCAATGTATAGTTGCCTTTCATCTTCCTCCAGCTATGGACCTGACTGGAGACCTGGCTTGCAACCTAGTTATGTTGCCCTGGTTGGGAATCGAACCAGTGACCTTTGGGTTCATAGGCTGGTGGCTTATCCACTGTGCCACCAGCCAGGGCCACTTACCTGATTTTTCAATTTAATTATTTCAATTCTTTCTTTCTTTCTTACACACATTCAATACACTGGCTAGTTATATGACTCAAAAATATCCTATCCATTATGAGAGTTTGTAAACATACTGTTTTTATTAAATGTCTGATACTTGGCACTGCTATTCTATATAAACATCTGGATTTTTACCACAAATGCTTAAAAATGTTGACATAGCAGTTTTTGATAGTATATAAGTGAGAAAGCATATAAAAACAATGAACTTGATATGAAATAGAGCAAGGGCTTGGGAATAAGAGTTAGGAGAAATGAGTGCAAATTGAGAAAAGAGGTGCATAGATGTGGGTCAGAGAGAAAAGGTCAGAGAGATGAAGGGAAAAGTCTTGGCAGGTATGTAGAAGACGACTAAAAACAGATGCTGGCAGCAGCCAGGGAAGAGGCAGAGAGGAGAGATGATGATTCTGAAGGTTATTTGTCCTTTAAAGTTAGAGAAACAGGAATTAAATGGCCTCTTTATCCAGAGGGAAAGACTAAAAAATATTCCTTATCAATTTTTGAACAACAAAAAAATTATGAAGTCAAACCTGGTGTGGACCACATGGCCAGATCATTGTTTTTTACAAAAATGAAATTAATATTGCTATCTACTAAAAAAGAGTTTGTTGTATAACATTTAAAAAGTCAATGCATGTATTAAGAGCTGAATTAACTTATTACCATCGTAATTATTTCAATATTATTTCAATTGCCATTCCTGTTTTCTATGACTAGAAATATTTGGGAAGTAAAAGGAGATAGTAAATGAGTAATGGAACCATCCTGGTTTGAGATATTTGTATGCTCAAAAGTCTACATAGAGTTTTTCATTTTTTGCTTATCCTTTTAATGCAATGTTTTTGGAAAACATATAGCAAAATTCCCTTTATAGTATCACAGACAATATTTTCAAGATAAAATATTGTGGACTGTCTCTTTACAATAGAAGACATAACTAGGTAAAATAATCAAAAGTTGATTTATCTTTGTTTATAGTTAGTTTGCTTTTTCTGGGATTATTCAAAGAAATATTGGAAAATGAGCAATACTGGAGCTCAGATAAAATGTTTTAAATTCTAAAATCAAGGGCATAAAATAATTGGATTCAAGTGTTAAATAAAAGACCTTTCTAAAAGTGACCTAAAGTAGTGAAAATTTAAGTGAGGTTATTAACTGTAGTTTATTTTAAAAATTTCAATAAGCTTATTTTCCAGTAAGCAAAAGGCTATGCAGTTATTATATAAAGTAAATGAAAGTACTAAAATATTATCTGTCATCATGTTCATTGTCATGATGAGAAAACTAATATCTTGCATTTGGAAAAGAAGACTAATATTACTACATACTTGCCAAATATGATATTTTAAAATATCTTATTTCATTCTTATCTTAAAGTGATTAGCATTAGGTCATTATCAAATATATAAAATATAGAAATAACATGTATATCCATTAACTAGTTTAATGCATTTGGAACAAAATCTGCATTACTAAAATGTATCATTTTAGATTTGGATTGCAAGGGGTATCCTGTCAAGTGAGAAATAAAAATCAATCATCATAAAGGCAATGTATAACCTACCATATTGTCATTGGAGGTTATGTTCTTGATTTTGTATAAGCAAGATATCTTGAATAAGACATGCAGCGTAATCAAAGTTCTCTTAATGTGTCATAGTTCTCCATAAGATTCTCCCTTTGTTTGCACAGCTGCTTTAGAGTGACCTGTATATCACATTTCCCTTACATTATTGTTTCTGCTCTTTCAAACCTAGTGACCATTTCCAGGAAGAAGTTGCTTGCACAAATGTTTGATCTTACAAAAACCTAATCCACTCTTTCATTATCATTGATAGTTTCAACTTTTGTATTGTCAAGAGGTTTAGATTATTCAATATATTGTTAAATTGTGACTTCATTAAAAAGGAAGAAATGTTTATGTAAATTTTAGCTGAGAGAGTATAGTAGAGCACATTCTAACATGTAGTTTCATTGTGCTTTTGTGTTGCATAAATTGATACTATAATAAAATGTTTAAGGCAAAAGACCTAGAGAAAATACTTAGAATGTTATGACCTTATAGTAAACAAAGAACCCCTATACTCAATGACAAAAAAGATGAACACACTTGCTGAAACACAGGTCAATAAATTAACCAAGCAGTTTACAAGTACAGAAACATAAGTCATCAAAATTCAGCTGATATTCAGGGTATAAATATTAAAACAAATGGTATGAATGAAGGTTAAGGAAAATATAAATATTTAAAATATTTTAGAGGTAGAGTTTGCAAGGTAATTAAATATCACTTTTATATTGCTGATGTGATTTTTATAAACAAATTTACTGGAGGAAAATTTAACAATATATTTAAAAGCCTTAAGATATAAAATTTTATCCTAAAATTCTAATTATAGAAAGTAATATAAAAAAAAATTCAAAAACAGAGATGTACCAAAAAATTGGTTTGGATAATAATACTCAAAGCCTTGCTTTTAAATTATGGCATTTGAAAAATACTGACAGGCTATGGACATTGATTAAAATTATATTTGAGAAGAATAATTTGTAACATGAAAATATTTGTTATCTCAATAAACAAATGAAAAATAAAATAATTGCTATCATATTTGTATAAAAATGAAAATATGTAGAAATACTGTAATCACATACATAGTAATCCAGAGTGATAGAATTATGGATGATTTTGATTTTTTAAAATATATAATATTCCTTTTTACTAAGTTTTTAACTATATATACATATATATCCACACATATATCTGTGTATATGTGTGAGTGTATGTGTGTGTGTATACTGCATTTAACATCAGAATATTTAATGTTTGATATTTAATGGATAGATTATTTAAGTGATTAATCATTTAGGTGTTAGTTATTCCTGTCTTTCATAAGACTAAAGCAAATAGATTTTATTTTAAGTTATTACAGTACCCTGTGGCTCTATTAGAAGATATTTTCTTGACTAAGTAGGTGAGCCAAAATAGTGCATAATTAACTTTCTTTCTAAAAATTGAATTTGACTTTAAAGATATACAAGAAGAACAATGTTTGAAATAATCTTCTTCATACCTAAACTATTGTCTGGTGTCAGTTCACATTATTTTCTATATTTCATTATTTCTCATTAAAGTACTTGGTAGAGGAGATTGGACCTTTCACATTTGTGATCCTGACATGCTGGATCGTACTCCACAAGAAACCCTGGATCCTTCCATGAAGGAGAACAGAGAGATTTTGTTGGAAGATACTCTAGTAACAGAATATGAATATCTGTATCTGTATTTATACCTTTATACATCTATATACATCTATCTATCAAAGCAATTAATGTTTATGTAGGTAATCCCTAGGTTCTAGTTGGCTTGTAGCTGCCCTATCTAGAAACAGAACTGGAACACTTAAATCCCATAGTTTATCCCACATTACAAGAGGATCTTTTCAGTTTGTGACATTAAAGCCATGATGTGGCATGTTATACAGTAGAATTGCAGGATGGGGTTGACCCCTATTAGGTCTAGCATTTTTTTGCATCAACATAATTAAGGTTCTTTCCTCTCCTGACTCCCACCATACCCAGACACATCACACTCCAGCTCTTATCACTGAGGTGTGCTATACAGAGGGACCTGTATGTAGATAAATTTAGAATCTTTGTGGTAGGCTTGAGATTTTGCCTGGAAAACCAAATGACTTCTTTTTTTTTTTTTTTTGGTATAAAGTATAAGTTAAAAGGGACTGAGTTGAAAGTATGGCTGTTATAAGTTGTTCATGATTTTATTTTATTTTTTTAAAATATTTTTTAATTTATTATTTTCAGGGAGAGGGAAGGGAGAGAGGCAGAGAGGGAAGAGAGACATCAATGTATGGTTGCTTTTCACCTGCCTCCAGCCACAGACCTGGCTGGAGACCTGGTTTGCAACCTGGTTATGTGCCCTGGCTGGGAATTAAACCAGTGACCTTTGGGTTCGCAGGCCGGCGCCTTATCCACTGTGCTACCAACCGGGGTGGGTTTTGATGATTTTAACCGAGGTATATCTGATTTTTGTTTGTGCCTGTTTCTGTAACAATGGCCTCCCTGCAAATTTGCTGGGTAGTGTGCAGACATTGGCAAACTACGTTTTTTCTAAAAGTTTCCCCCAAAAGGGAATTTTCTGTTGGGCTAACCCCTTCTTCCTCCCTTCCTTCTTTCCTTTTTTCCTCTCTCCCTCTTCTCTCTTCCTTTGTCATTTTTAATATACTTAATAGATGAGGGAAAAAAGGAACAGTTTTCATTTCACTTTAAGGACTACTTTTGTTTTAACCTCCTGAATTATTCTCCTTTAAAAAATGGGACATCAGAATTTTCCATTGCCCAACTTCTCCTGTCACTGGACTAGAATGTACGCCATCACTTTTCCCTTATGTTTTTGTTTTTGTTTTTAATTATTGTTTGTTTGATTGTTTTTTTTTTTTTTTTTCCTATCTAGTAACATATTTGAGAGTTACCCTATTCCAAAAAACATAGTCGGACTTCTTTAATGATAACCTTTTCCAACTGTCTCTTCCCAGTCAAGTACTTTAAAGTCTACTAACTGTAATGACCCATTACTCTTTTGGAGACTTCCTTTCAAATAAGTCATTAGTGAACTCAGTGACTTGTTCTCAGTTACCACTCCCCAAATCTCTACATAATGCTATTACAAATTATTTCCTGCACATTTAAAAATTTATTTTTCTTTCTATTACTCCTTCCCTGTATTCTTCATGTGTTTTCCTCCTCTCCAACCCTCTCCTTTTCTTCTTTCTTCCCAATGTTACTTAGAAGTTCTCATATTTTAGGATCTGCAAATCTTTCATTTTTTTCTATTTTCTTTTTCAATTCCTGAAGTTGTCTTTATTCTTAATTTCCAGAACACATTCTTTTTTATATTTTGCTGCAGTTGTCTATCACGCTTACCATCACTATCTGGCTTACTACCCCTTACTTAGGTTTAGATCCATATGCCCTAACAAGTTTTGTATTTTTATACCTATCATATATGGCTTTAAAATAATTACTTGTTTTGAATTCCCTATTATTCTTCCTTTTTCTATGCCCACAATATTTCCAAAAACTGTCTTTGTGTCCCCCAAAGTGCTTCTCTGTGAAGGGGTATTTTCTAAAATATAACAGTAAAGGGGGATTGTGTTGGATGTATGGCTGTTATGAGTTGTTGATGATTTTGACAGAGTTATATATCATTTTGGGAAAAAAATGCTAGTAATTTATCTTGTTTCACACCATGCCAAGTTCCCACTTTTTGCCTCTACTCTAATCACTTTCATTTCCAGACCTGAAAAGTGGCAGAATTTGCTCAGAACTTTTATCTGAAATAGAAAGTTATAGAGCTCTTTTTTTAGAAATGGTAGCTCAGAAAATATATTTATTTATTTTTTGTGTGTATTAGTGCACAGTCCTCTCAGGATTGTTATTTTTTCCCCAGGGAATGAAAAAGGCATAAAACCTACAAGATCACCTAGCATGACAGTAGGTTAAGTAGCTCAAGTTCCTATTTCTAAGAATAACTGAAGTAGCCAGATTTTTAATTTTCATGAAACTTCTCTTGGTGCGAGCCACTTCACAATTAAGAATATATGTACATTAGGGTACATCTATGACAGAAAGCTCAGAGAAGATGGCCTTAAAGTATTCATTAGGTAGAAATCCTTGTGGGTTTATATCTGGGAAAATATGACAGCTGAATGGCTGAGACTGTCTATGAGGTAGAAATGTCAGGTGCTCATGTCCAAAGACTCATTTCTGGCTAGCACCTTGGATTACAGAGATTTCTTCTAAAGTCTTCTGTGTACCTGAGCCAGACCATTTTATGCAGTTGGTTCCCAAAAGAGGATTATCCTCCCAGTGATCAATCCTCACTCTAAATTTTGGCACATTAAGAACTGGCTCCCAAGAAATTCTCTAAATCTCTAGAATTACAAAAGAAAAAGGTACTTTAGATGGCGAGAGTTTGGCAGCTGGGAGTCAGTTTCATTTAAAGGAAACAAACACATGTACAGAGTAAAAACAAACAATGCTAGATTACTCCAGACTATAATTTTAAAAAAAGGTTAGAATTTCATATTCTGAATATTAATCCAAGTAGAAATTGTTAAAAAGTAATGCACACGTAACAAGAATACTATGTGTTTATATACACTAAGCCAACCTTCACCAGTTTTTAAGGTATCTTTGCATTGTTTATATTTTTATTATATGGGTTTCCAGGAGGCCCACATTTTTTATTTTTACTAAACTGGAAGTATGCATCCAATGTCAACATTTTACATAATCATAAAACATTTATTATTCCCAAAACAATTAAAAATATACAATGCTATTAATTGGGCAACAGATTTTAACAGAAATTCACCAGTTTTTTGCAAATTTCTTTGTGCTGATCTAGAGCCAGTCCAGCGTGCCACATTCTTTTTAGTCATTATGTTTAGAGTTCTCAAATTTATAACAGTTTCTCTGTCTTTTCTTGGTTTTCATTACTTTGAAAACCTTAAAGAGTACTGCTGAAATAGTTTGTAGAATTTTCCTCATTTTAGGCTTATGCCATGTCTTTTTCATAAGATTGGGTTTATGAGTTTGGAGAAGCACATTTAATTATCTTTTTCCTATGTTATTGGATTTGACTGACTAAAATTTTATTTGGTAGTTTTGTGTCTATATAAGGAATATTGGTTTATAGTTATTTTTTAAATTAAATGTTTTTGTTTGAATTTATTATCAAGGGTAATGCTTAGTTCCTAAGATGAATTAGGAAGAAATTCTTCCATTTTATTTTTTTGGAAGAGGATGTGCAGAATTGGTATTATTTCTTCCTTAAGTGTTTGGTAAAATGCCATCAGTCTGGTATTTTCTTTATGGGAAGGTTTTTAATTCAAATTCAAATTATTTAATAGCTATAGGGATCTTCAGGTTTTCTATTTATTCCATTTTTTACATATTTTATCATTTGTTAGGAATAATTACAAATCAAGTTATGAAGAAAACTTTCACATTTAAGTTTGATGAGTTTTCCAAAACCTCTTAATGAAGCTATGTTCACCAATAAACAGTAATATAGCAGTAGAACTATCATATACCAGGCAAAGGGTCAGGCTGATACCAAAAGCAATATGGAACATAAAAAAGGTACATTGTAAAGACAAACAATCTGCTGAGTATGAAAAATCATCTCCATATGAACTCTTAGCTCTCGGCACAAAACTAATTAGCTATCAAGTCCAAGATAAGCTTGGCTGATGGAAGCCAGGAGTCAAAAATGAGGGAAAAAGTAAGTTCCTTGGTGCAAGAGATCTCAATAGTGTTTTGTTGTATTTCCCCGGCTACTACAAGCAGTATTAGAAACTCTTTTTTGGCAAGTGAGAAAAATAAATACAAATAGAATGCTAGAGTTTTTGTTGTTGTTGTTTAAATTAAAAGGCTGTCTCAGGAATGATAGGTTATCAGTAAAGTAGTAAGGGGATAACTTTAAAATATCATTTGTTCTGGGCAAAACAAACAAGCAAACAAAAAATCCAGATTGATTTAAAGGTATCACAATAGCTAAGTCCAGGCATTTGGGTTTAAGGGAAGTAGAAGTAAAAGAGGACACTTTTCTTTCTCCCCAAGTTAAGGAGAATTTCTTTAAAGCCAGACCTATTGCTAAACTGCAACATTATACTTGGTAAACAATAACTGGTAACAAAGTAACTTTAAACACTAATATTCTGTAACTGAGATACAAACTAATTTTGTTGTCACAAGCCTAGACCAATTTGAACATGTCCTTGGTTAGATATCCAGTTCCATTGATGTTTTTGAAAGCTCATTTGACAGCCTGTCAGGTCCCTCATACAAACCAGTTTCTTGTGTCGCACAAATGGCTTGAACATAACATATCCTGTTAGAAGGAGACTGAAGACCTCAATCAGTCATTTTAGTGATGGCTATAACATTTGGCAAATCCTGTTTGTTGGCACAAAAGCAAGAGCACTCTATCTTGCAACTCACCTTCCTGAAGCTTTTTTTTTTTTTTTTTTTGTAGTTCTTTGGCTCCTTCCTGAATTCTTTCATGATCATTGATATCTACCACAAAAACAAGATTCTGGGTGTCTTAAATGGAAGTAATGCCTCCAGAGAGGACTTGTTTTATCTTGACCACCAACATCCCATACTGTGAAACGAGTGCTCTCATATTCTACCATTGCCACATTAAAAACAATGGTAAAAATGGTGGTGACTATCTCAGCCTCACTTCAATATATACAGATGGTCGTCTTGCCAGCAGCAGACAATCCAACCATCAAAATGCTCATCTGCTTCTTGCAGGAGAGACAGGAGAGGAGGTGAGGACTTTGGCAGCCGTGGCACTTGCGATGGGCAGGATCATAAGTACTTTGGAGCTTCCCAGGCCATCTTCTTTCAGGCTCCCAGCAAACTGAGGGAGAACAGCAAGGGTGGAGGAAGGAAAGGGGCAGTGGGGACAGCTCAACAGCTGGCAAGTCAGACAAAGCTCCAGAACAGGAATTATCAGGGTATGGACCTGTGTGATAGCTGGCACTGGCGCTTGGGCTCTAGTATTAAGACTTCAGCTGTGCCAGTCACAAGACAGCAGAGGCGACTCCGGCAGTGGCCCTGCCTCTATTCTTGAGTGAACTTGGGCAATCTGCATCTTCAAGAAATATGTCCTTTTCATTTGGGTTGTCTAACGTCTTGGCATAATATTAGTTGCAGTATTGCCTTATTCTTTTCAATATTGGTAGATTCTTTAGTGATATTTCCTTCTTGATATTTGTAATTTGTCTTTTAAAAAAACATTTTTCCCCCTGATATGTTTGGCTAAATATTTTCATTTCATTGGTCTTTAAGAATCAGTTTTTGGTATCCTTGTTTTTCTGATTTCTATTTTATTGATCTGTATTATATTTTTCCTGCTACTTAATTTTGGTTTAATATATTCTTTTATTTTTGAGTTGTCTAAGGGGAAACTAATATCATTAATTCAAGAACGTCTTTATTTCTAATATAATCATTTACTTCTACAGGTAGCTTCCCCCTTAAATTTTGCACTTTTGCAGTATCCCACACAATTTATACATTCATTTTTATTTCATTATTTTTAAATTTTTAATAAAAATTTTAAGTTTTACTTTTCAGAGATAGGGGAAAGTAGAGAGGAAGAGAAGCATCAGTGTATGGTTGCCTTTTACCTGCCTCCAGCTAAAGACCTGGCTAGGGACCTGGCTTGCAGCCTAATTATGTTGCCCTGGCTGGGAATCAAATATACATTTATTTTAATTTCATTTATTGCAGCATAATTTCTAATTATTTTATCTTAATTTTTCTTTGTCTCCTTATTTGGTTAATGGGCTATTTAGAAGTATATTATTTTGTTTTCTGTATTTAATTATTTTCACAGATACTTCTGTTGTTGATTTAGAATTTGATTTACAATTTTAAAAAAGAATTAATGTTTTTAGAGAGAGGGAAAGAGAGGAAGAAAGAGACGGAGAGAAACATCAATTGATTGCTCCTTGCATGCCCCAACCAGTGAGAGACCAGGTTGCAACCCAGGCATGTGCCCTGATCCAGAATTCAAGTGGTGATGCTTTGCTCGGTGACAGTTTGCTTTGTGTGAAGATGCTTAACAACTGATTCTAAGTTAATTTTGTTGCCAAGCTTAAGAACATACTAAGTATAATTTGAAACCATTTAAATTTATTGAGACTTGTTATATAGTCTATAATATTTTGGTGGCTATTCCATGCATACTTGAAAAGAATGTTCTGGAATGAAATGTGTGAATATTAATTTGGTCAAATTACTTGATAGTGTTTTAAAAATCTTACATATCATTAACTGATTTTCTTTTTTCTTTCCATTAGAGAAAAATTTATTACAATATTAAATTATAATTTTTCCATTACAAATATGTTTTAAAAAGAAATAAAATGAAGGTGTAGAGTATTTGTGCAATGAAAAGATACAAAAGCACCAGACATAGCAAACTATTGTCTTTCTTTGATTACTAGGCATTGATATTGCTTTTCTGTAAAAATTTTAAGTAATTTCTCATATTTTACTAATGACATGTTTGTATTTTTTATTGAATTGGTAAAGCTAATTTTATATGGGTTATATTCAATGCGGATACCTAGGAAAATTCTTGGTCCATATATCATGACTTAATAAAGAATAACTTCACTAAACTTTCTGAAATATATGATTGATTTTATTAGTTTTCTATATTCTAAATTGATTCTTATAGTTATGTATATTTTTCTTTAATTCATTGGCCAAATATACCTAAGCAGTATTAAATGTTTATTAACAATTTATAAAGGGAGTAACTCATATTTCAAAACCAGCTGAGTGATTTTATTTTGCTTTCAGATTGATATTATTTTTTAATTAACTAGTTTTCTTTTAGTGGTTTTTGAATTTTATGAGGAATGGTGACTGGATACTTAAAATGACTTTTTGAGTATCTATTACAATTTATTTATAAATTATGAATATAAATTATAAGTTTTTAAATAAATCATCATTACATTATTTGAATAAGATCTATTGGTGATAGTTAATTGCTTTATTATAACATTGATGTTTTATTTTATTTAGGTTTTGCATATGGAATAGGTGATATTTTCATTATTTTTTTAAATTTTGAACTATTTTTGTCATATATTTACATCAGAATCATGCACAAAATTTTATTGAAAATTAGAATATTTCTATATTTATCAGAGTATGAAAAAGTTCATACCATAAATGTCTCTTAGTGAAAGTTTGAAAAACTTAACAATAAAAATAATTTAGGCACAAAGACTCCTTGTCAAGAACAAGTATATTAACATTTGGATATCCTCATTTGTGAAATGCTTGTTCAAGGGTTTTGGCCACTATTCTAATTGCATTGTTTGTCTTTTTTCCTAACAATATACAAAGGTTATCATGGATATGTCTTTCTGTGTATATGTATTATAAATATTCTTTCACATTTTTATTTACCTTTACTCTCTAAATAATGGTATCTTTTGATGATTGGGAGTCCTTAATTTCAACTTATCAATTGGTAATTGTTTTTTTATACTTTGTTTATTAAAGCTTTCCATACCTCAAGGTCATGGAGTTATATCATATTACCATTTATAAACGTATTAGTGTGCCCTACATAGTGGGCTGTGCCGATGGCTCCCCTCTTTCAAGCATTGGATGTCAAATCACACCACACAAAATGCAGCAATCATAAGAAATTCAGTGTTTATAACTCATGAAGAAATAAGCTAAACAAAGGAAATCCCTGAGTGAGCCAAGGCTGTGCGTCACCAGCAAGAACTTGCTCTTGTATGTCCGATGGAGGAGAAGGAAGAGAGTGAATGAGGCTATGAGGAAAAGAGATTATATGTCTGTATGTGTATGTGTGTAAAAAAAAAAAAAAAATATTTTTTTTTTGTATTTGTATATGCTGTGTGTGTGTGTGTGTGTATCCAGATGAGATGATATGTGTTGATAGTTTTCTCCAAAATAGTGAAAGAGGTAAAATAAACAGGTCTTGATGTCTAAATGGTTTTCAAGGATTAAAATGTCCAAGATGATTTCAAAGATTCTGAATTACATGACTAGGTTTTAGAAACTGAGATAGAAAGTATAGAGAATCTCTAACAAGGGAAAAACTTTATTGAATACTTTGCATTTGAATTCTCTTTGGGACATTGTATAGGAAAGTCTGATTATTAGTTAGAAATATAATTTTGAAGCGAAAAAGTAAACCAAGACTAGAAACAAAGATTAGGAAGTCAAAGTTGTATAAATAACATTGTTAGTACTTGGGGAATTTCACAAAGTGTAACTCAAGACTTAAAAACAAGTGAACTAATATACCAATAAGACAGTTTTAAAAATAAATGTAAATAAGATTAAATGTGTAAAAATACATCTTGCTATAAATAAAATATTCTAGCAGTAATGTAAATGATAGTAAATTAATTGAATAAGTTGACACATATAAAGAAGCCATAGAAACATAGAACAAAAGCATAAAACCAAATTCTAACTATTTTAATTTTTCAAGGCCCTTAAATCCAATAATTTAATTGGCTAATCTCAGGGTCTATTGTACTTACTCTCAGGGAGTTTTTTCTTTTTCTTTTTAATTGGTTTTTTTTTTTTTTTTTTTGGTCATATCATGTGTTTTAGCCTCAAAATATGAAGAAAAATGCACTAAAATACTATCATGTCATGTGTTGCCTTTTAAGGAGAAACATTATCTATCTCTCTGACTGGGAAGTGCTTGAATTACTTTTGACCAGCTACAAAGTTCTATTTTTTTTTAATTTAAAATAAGGTTTCTAGTTTATTTTTAATTCTAAAAAAACTAATAATTTACTTAGGAATGAAATGAAAATAAAAGAGATCTGGTGATATAATTCAGGGAATTACTCTGAGGTAAGAACAAAAAAATTTAGTGAAGTCCTGTAGAGAAACAAGAAAATGAATGGAGCAAATTAGAGTACAGAGAAATAATGGACATGAATGAAGATACTATAGTTTTATTATATTTATTTTATTATAATTTTATTGTACTTTTCCCATGACTATTTATCCCCCATATATACCCCTCCACCCATCACCAGAATCACCATACTGTTGTCAACATTTATGAGTCATTTTTCCTTTGTGTTCCATCCCTCTACCCACAAACTCTCCCCACTACCAGCACTGTCATCCTGCTTACTATCTGTGAGTCTGTCTCTATTTTGCTTGTTAAGTCAGTTTGTTCATTAGATTCCACATATAAGTGAAATCATATAGCATTTTTCTTTCTCTGACCAGCTCATTTCACCTAGCATAATCTTTTCCAGGGCCATCCATGTTGTTACAAAAGTACATTTTATCCTTTTTTATAGCTGAGTAGTTAGTTATTCCAATGTATAACTGTCCCATAATTATTTTATCCACTCATATACTCCTGGATATTTGAGCTGCTTCCAGATCTTCATGATTGTAAAAAACATGGTAATGAACATAGGGGTGCTTGTGTTTTTTTTTCAAATTAGTATTTTGGATTTCTTTGGATATATTCCCAGAATGGAATCACTGTGTCAAAAGGCAATTCTATATTTAATTTTTGAGGTATTTCCATACTTTTCATGGTGGCAACAACAATCTATATTCCCACCAAGAATGCAAAAGAGTTTTTCTTTCTTCACATTCCTGCCAGCACTTATTGTTTGTTGATTTATTGATTATAGTCATTCTGAAGGCAACTGTGAGAGAATATCTCATTGTGAGTTTAATTTGCATTTTTCTAATGATTAGTGACCTTGAACATCTTTTTATATGTCTATTAATCATCTTTATGTCCTCTTTGGAGAAGTGTCTATTCATAATTTTTGCCAATTTTTAATTGAATTGTTTGTTTTGCTTGCTGTTGAGATTTATAAATTTTTCAATAAATTTTTGATATTAACTCCTAATCAGATGTATTTGTCAATATGTTCTCCCATTCTGTGGGTTGTCTTTTTATTTTGTGGATAGTTTCATTCACCATGCAAAAACTTTTTGTTTTGATGTAGTCCCATTTGTTTAGTTTTTCTTTTGTTTCCCTTGCCTGACAAAATAATATCAGATAAAATATTGCTACTAGCAATGTCTGAGATTTTACAAACTATGAGTTGTCTAGGGCTTTTATGGTTTCAGGCCTAACATTTAAAACTTTGATTCA
Organism: Noctilio leporinus; assembly: GCA_004026585.1. Taxonomy (NCBI): domain Eukaryota; kingdom Metazoa; phylum Chordata; class Mammalia; order Chiroptera; family Noctilionidae; genus Noctilio; species Noctilio leporinus. The sequence goes on from PVIW01002442.1 coordinate 24,029, forward strand.
TTTTGAACTTATTTTTGTGTTTGATGTAATAAGGTGGTCTAGTTTCATTTTTCTTCACTTATCTGTTCAATTTTCCCAACATCATTTATTGAATAAAGTATCTTTAATTCATTGCATGTGCTTGATTCCTCTGTCAAAAAATTTTTTAAAGATTTTATTTCATTACTTTTAGAAATAGGGGAAGGGAGATAGGCAGAGAGGAAGAGAGACATCAATGTACAGATGTGTTTCACCTGCCTCCAGCCACAGACCTGACTGGAGACCTGCTTTGCAACCTGGTTATGTGCCCTGGCTTGGGAATCGAACCTGCAACCTTTGGGTTTGCAGGCCAGCGCCTTATCCACTGTGCTACCAGCCAGAGCTCCCTCTGTCAAATTTTAATTGACTATAAAGGTCCAGGTTTCATTCTAGGCACTATTCTGTTCCATTGATCTTTATTATGTTTTTATGACAGTACCATGCTGCTTTGATTACTATGGTCTTATAATACAGTTTGATATTAGGTAGTGTGATTCCTCCAACTCTGTCTTTATTTCTCAGGATTGCTGTTGGTGTGTGTGGTCTTTTGTGGTTTCATATACATTTTTGAAATATTTTTCCAGTTCTTAGAAATATGTCATTGGAATCTTAATAGGAATTGCATTGAATTTATAGATTGCTTTGGGAAAGATGGACATTTTAATGATATTACTTATTCCTATTCATGAAAACAGTATGTGCTTCCACTAATTTGTATCTTCTTCAATTTCTTTCTTCATTGTCATAATTTTTCATGTACAAGTTTATTCCTAGGTATTTCATTATTTTTGAAGAAATTGTGAAAGAGATTGCTTTCTTAATTTTCTTTTCTGTTCATTATTGGCATATAAAAATACTAAATAACCAACAATCTTATTAAATAAACAGTTTATCATTTAAAAAATCCAACTATTTCTGGATATTAGGTTTGTATTCTGATACTTTGCTGAATTCATTTATCAGCTCTAGTAGTTTCTCTAATGATCAATGACCTTGAACACACATACAATTTAGTATTTATCCCAATTAATTAAATATTATGTTTACCTATTTTACAAGTGGACAAATGGGTTCAGAAAAGTTAATTCAAAATTTCACATAGAGTGACTGAGAGTTAACATAAAGCCTGTGTTCTGTCATTATAACAAATTGTAAAAATTATTACCTCTATTGGGAACTTTTCTAAATTCTTTTTATTATTCTTTTTAAACAGGAATTATTTCCTCAAGAGAAAGAAAATCTAGGAAACTAAAAAGAAGACAGAAAAAACCACTAGGGAACTGTTAAGAATAAGAGAATCTCAAATTGTGACACTTTTTTTTCAATCACATCTACAACTCAATTTTGAGATAAACTTTATAGTATTTGGGAATTATCAGAGAGTTTACAAGATAGAAGTTACAAACTATAAAATACTTTAAAGTATCCATTGTCCATGGAATCCAACTAAAGGACTCTTATCAGTTACTAAAACATCTCCACAAACCAACTGCTTTCAAGTAGACCTCAATCACTATCACAGAATGGTGCCACTAGCATACTATGATCAATGCATCGTGCCTTTAGAACACTCTTACCAACTGGCCACAACCAACTCATTAACTGATCAATACACTGGTGAAAATCTAAATCAACCCAATAATCAGCCTTTGGTCAGAGTACAATCTTATAGTAATCACCTTTCAGCACCCCCACTAAACTCCAACCAGAAGGTTCAGATACCCTTTGCCAAGTCTGAGGATACAATTCCAGAGGCCTTCTATAACAAGATTTTGAAATCACCGTTACCCCAGTCCAAACTTCAGCCTACACCTTCATTAGACCTTCACCAGAGAACTTCATTGCAGCCTATTTTGAGGTTCCAGAGCTCACCTTCACCCCACCCCAAGCCTCAAACAATGTATTCACTTAAGACATCATCATCACCGGAACCCAATCAAACAGACTTGAACTCACAATTATCTCTTCCCAAACATCAGAATACAACTTCCTTAGACCTTTGCTGGGAATCACCTTTACTGAAGTCTCATAAAAAAATCTCAAATTCTTCATTAATCCCATTAAAACATCAAAATACACCTTCCCTAGACATCCGCAGGACATCATCACCTTTGGGAACTAAACAAAAAGCTCTTAACACAACATTAAATCAGTCCAAACCTCAGAAATCACCTTCATTGGAAAGCCTTTGGACATCTTTAGTAGCGAACAATCAAAGATCTTTGAGCTCACCATCGCTCACCTCTTTACCTAAGACAAACGACTTGGATCAGAAAGTGCCTTCATTGCAGCCCAATCAAATGGCTTTTGGATCACCATTACCTGACTCCAGACCTCAGATACCACCTGTATTGGGCCCTAATTCTTGTGTTCTGAGCTTACCATTATCTAACTTAGAACCAAGGAAATCACCTTTATCATATTCTATGCACCAGCCTCATAGTTTGCCATTGTTCCGGCCCAAATCACAGAAAATGTTTCAAATGGATCATATCTTTAGGACCCCGTGCTCACCAGTTTGTGATTCCAAGTTTCAAAACACCACTTCACTAAATGACAAACATAGAGTCACAGATGAATCCTCACCCCATCTCAAACCAAATGTCTCAGGTCAATTATTATCAAGTTCCAAAAAGATAGCTCTTACAACACGGGGCTCCAGAATCCAGAGCAAAAGCAACTTTGAGTCTTCTGCAAAGACACATTCAAATAAAGGAATTCTATGGACTTTAGATTATATTTATCCATGCATTGTTAAAGGTGGAACTGTCCCTGATGATGTTATAAATAAAATTATCAATTCTCTCTCCAAGACCAGAATCCAAAGGGATCTCTGTAGGCAAATTCTTTTTCGAAGGATGAGGGGAAAGCCAAATCCTTATCCTGGTCCCCGCCTTTCATCACGTTACATGGTTTGTTTAGCTTGTGCTTCCTGCATAAAAACTTGGTGTAAGCATCTTACAGGAAAAAAAGATCCTCGTGGTGCAATATTGTCTGTCATTCCAACACCTGAGCCCAGCTCTGAGGGAGAAGTACAGATGAAATTACTTTTTATTCTTTCCCTACCAGAGACTCCAATCTCATCTTGTCTTCCTGTGAAAGAAAATCAACCCGATGAAGCCCTTGAAGAGAGTCTTGAAGGAATGAAGAAGACACCACAGTGTTCCCCTACTGAACCTGATAACACCCATCAGCTTAATATGAAGAAAAAATTGCTGACAGTGGCCCCTGAAAAAAAAGTTGTCAACCAACAGACTCAGGCTATTGACTGGCTGCTTTATATTAAGAAAAGTAGTTCTCAGCCACAGGCTAATCTTCCATCCTCTCCCTCTTCCATATCTTTCTCTTCTTCCTCCTCTTCATCTTCTTCCTCCTCTTCCTCTTCTTTTGTAAGCCCCTCACCCTTTCCTTATGAAGAGTGTACCACCTCTAACCTCTCAGGCTGTGTGTTCACTAAATTAGTTAGTTACCACCAGTTGCCTCCAGGGATCTCCTGGCTTGAGTTTATATGTAGCAAAAATTACCAGCTACTTTCTGGAAAAACACATCAAAATCAATCTCCACTTCCCAAAAACAAATCCTGTGAAGAATAGCACCATAGTGAAAGAGCCAAAAGGGTCAAATATACTGTTCGAATTTTTCCAGACAAAGTAAATGAAAGAAATCTTGATTAAATTAACCTTTTGTTTCTTTGAAAGCAATCAACCTCTTAGTTCTCTGAGATGAAAATTTGATTCTCTCTCATACTTATTAAAATTCTTAGTAATAACTGAATGGAACTCCATATTTTAGCTAATGATGCACCTACTTAAAGGGAACAATTGCTCTCAAGTCTACTTCTTAATTAAATAATATACTATGATTCCTTGAGAAGGAAACTGAATCTCTTGTTTTCACCAATGCGTGGCTTATTGTAGCCACTATATAATTATTGTTAAATTAATTATAATTGGCTATAGACCAGAAATACCTTACCTGTCTTGCTGAGGATAGTATCCTACTCATTGTTATCCTTTTTCCTTATGAGACACAATAATGACAGTATCTTTCAGTCATGTATGCTAATCTGTTTCCCTAGATCTAAAGAAATTTTAGATCATGTTTAATAGGGTAGAGGTATATATAGAGAGAGTAATCTTTTCAGTTATGTGTTTCTAGGGAAAATTCTTCTGTGCTGATTACATACTCTGAAATCCAGTGATTTAGTTAACATTAACAAATCTCAGAAAGAATAACTAACTGGTACAGATAATCCTACCTCATGCTGACTGTGATAATATTGAAATAATGAGCTTTAAAATCACCTGTTCATCACTTTCAAAGAGGGTTAATAAAAATGTTTAAAAAATGTGTTTGTTCCACTGGGTATACTGGTATTGGGAAGAGAAGGAAGTTGTCTCACCTTAAATCATTTTTTCTCTCTCCAAGGGCTAGAATTTTTATCTCTTTTATATAATGATACTGACTCTCCATACCACATCTTTCTGTTCAGTGAACTACACTGTGCCCATTTCCAATTGCACAGGCATCTCAAACTCACCATGGCCAAACTAAACTTTATCATCTTTATTCTTATAATCCTTTGCCCCTATGTCCTCAAATTCAGTTTATATACTACCATTCATCATAAAGTAATGTTTGACTATTTTTCTCATTGCCTATTCCTTTCCAAGTTCATGAGTTCTACAGCTTTATTATCTCTATAATTCAGCCTTTCCTCCCCATCCCCAACTCCATTGCCACTATCCTAGTTGTGGTCATATCTATTTGTCACCTGTGTTTTGTGATAACTCCTAAATATGCACTTCAACTTCTGAATGCATTTCTGAGACACAAATTTGATAATACCACTTCACTGTTTATAATGTTTTTATCATTGCACACTATTTTCTGGGGAAAGTCTAAATTCCTTTTATGATTATACTATTGTTGCCTCTGAAAAATAGTTTTTCATTCTCTAGTTTGTTAATGGATTGGAGTTGACCAATAAGAGGACATAACCCTTGTAAACATATATGCACCCAATGTAGGAGCATCTAAATATATAAAGAATATCTTGGAGGAGTTTAAGAAAGAGATTAACAGCAATAAAGTCATTGTAAGCAATTAAAAATGACATATCAAAAAAATTAAGAAGGATATAGTGGCTTTAAATGACACTGTAGATCAGATGAACTTAAAACTATTTACAGAACATTTCACCCCAAAAAAGCAAAGTATACATTTTTCTCAAACACACGTGGATCATATTCCAAGATAGACCACATGGTAAGGGCAAAAAATAAGTCTTAACAAACTCAAAAAAACTGAATTCATACCAGACATCTCAGATCACCTTGGCTTAGAACTAGAAAGCAACCTCAAGGGAAAAAACTCAAAATGTTCAAATGTATGGAGGCTGAATAACATGTTATTAAATAATGAATGGGTTACCAATGACATCAAGGAAGAAATCATAAAGTGTCTGGAAAAAATGAAAATGAATACAGAATAACCTAAATCTATGGAACACAATGAAAGCAGTCCAAAGGAAGTTCATAGTAATATATGCCTAGTGTAGAAGATAGAAAAATCTCAAATAAACACTAACACTACAGCTACAAGTACTAGAGGAACAACAAAGATCAGAATGGGCAGAAGAAAGGAAACATTCAAGATCAGAGCAGAATTAATTGACATAGAGGCTAAAAATCAATTAAAAGGATCAACGAATCCAGGAACTGATTCTTTGAAAAGAAAGAAAACTGACAAACCATTAACCAGACATTGACAAATAGAGAAGACCCAAATAAGTAAAATCAAAAATAAAAGAGAAGTAAAACTGATATCACAGGATTATAGGAATTTACTATAAACAACTATATGCCAAGAAATTGGACAGCCTAGGTAAAATGGAAAAATTTTCTAGAAACATACAGTCTTCCAAAACTGAATCAGGAAGAAGCATAAAACCTTAACAGACCAATAACAGCTAGTGAAACTGAAGCAGTAATAAAAAAACTCCAAGCACATGAAAACTCTGATACAGAGGTCTTCATAAGCAAGTTTTACAAAATATTTAGGAAAGGGTTAACTCTTATCTTTCTCAAACTATTCCAAAATGTTCAAGAAGAGGGAAGACTCCCAAACTTTTTTTATAAGGCCAGTATTATTCTAATCCCCAAACCTGCCAAAGACACGATAAAGAAAGAAAATTATAAACCAATTATCTCTGATGTTCGGAGATGCTAAAATCCTTAACAAAATATTAGCAATCTGGATCCAGCAATAGCACTAACAAAATCACACACCATGATCAAGTGGTATTTATTCCAGGTATACGGGGATGATAGAATATTCACAAATCAATAAATATAAAACAAGTTTTGGAGAGGATGTGGGGAAAAGGGAACCCTGGTGCACTGTTGGTGGGAATGTAGGCTGGTGCAGCCACTATTGAAAACAGTATGGAGTTTCCTTAAAAAACTAAAAATGGAACTGCCTTTTAATCCAGCAATTCCACTACTAGGACTATATCTGAAGAACCCTTGAAACACCAATTCATAAGAACCTATGTACCCCTATGTTCATAGCAGTGCTATTTACAATAGCCAAGTGCTAAAAACAGCCTAAGTGCCCATTGGTGGATGATTGGATCAAAAAATTTTGGTACATTTACACAATGGAATACTACACAGCAGAAAGAAAGGAAGAACTCCTACCCTTTGCAACAACATGGATGGAACTGGAAAGTATTATGCTTAGTGAAATAAACCAGTCAGTGTAAGACAAATACCATATGATCTCACCCATTACAGGACAATAAGAAACAAAACAAACAAGCAAAACAGAACCAGATACATAAATACAATGAACAGACCTTCAGTGGGCAGGGGGGAGAGGGGAAAGGGGGAGGAAGAGACAAAGAATGGGAGCAATTTATTCAAGGAACTAGTATGGAAGAACCATGGACATGGACAACAAGTGGGACTGACTTTGAGGGGAAGTGGGTGGGTGAGGAAAAGGACAGAGGGGAGTAAAAAGGGGATGGATGTAATACAACAACAATAACATTAAAAAAATTTAAATAAAAGGCAAAAATCACATGATTTTATCAATAGATGTAGAAATAGCATTTGGTAAAATCCAGAACCCATTTATAATAAAAACACTTAGCAAAAGGGGATTAAGAGAGAGCATACCTCAACGTTATACTTGACATCAATTCTATTTTGTATGAGTTTCATATGTGCAGCACACTGGTTAGAAAATCACGTACTTTACAGAGTGGTCCTCCAATGTTTCAAGAAACTACCTAGATCCTAACATAGATACTATGGTACTACTGACAATATTTTGTCATTTATGTCTCTGTGATTATTTTATTACCACCAATTTGCATTTTCCTCATTTTCAAAATATTCTCTTTTACTGGTTTCTGGACACCATGCTTTCTTGGCTTTAGGAAATGATTACCTGCATTTGACAGACACCTTAAAATAGTGGTTAAAGCAAGAAGTACATTTTGTTTCCATATAAAATAGTTTTAGTGTTAGAAAGTTCAGAAGAATTTAGTAGCTCCAGAGTATCAACAAGGATCCAGGATTTTATTTTTCTGCGCCATTTTTATGGTCATCCCCGGGCCAATTGTGAGTGTTAGAGTTGTTGCTATTACGTCTATACTGAAGACCAGAAGTAGAAGACATGTGAAGACAAAAGTGCTTGATCTTCCATCTAACTCCTTCAAGCCAATTTCTTCTTACTCTACACTCCACTCTTTGAGAGAATATTGTCATATGGTCATCCTAAAACAAGGAAGTCTGGGATATAGGAAGTATCACAATTCAGAATAAAAGTTAACTTCTTGAAAGAATAAAAGAAAGTGGGATAGTGGTTGCAACTACTCATCTTTCCTCTAGTTATATATGTCCTCTCTCTTTTGCCTCTACAACTTCACTTTTTATACAAATTCTTATGACTAATATTTCAATATATTAAATATCCTTTTATTTTAAAATAACTACAGACAGATTGACAGACTTGAAATCTCAGCTCTATCTTAATCCTTAGGGTTCAGGGAAGTGACTTAATCTCTCATTTCCTACGTTTCCACTTCATAATATGGTAATGGTGGTAGATACAACCTCTGAGAGTTGTTGAGAGGGTTAAATGAATTAAAATTTATAATACACTTAGAATATTACCATGGTACACATTGTATGCTATATTATTGATACTAATGCCACTGATAGCATGTGAATTTAACACCAACAATCCAATACACTCAGAATGTCAATTTAAATTCTGGGCTTAACAGTCTGCATGCTTACAGGAGAAACATGTGGCTTTTGTGATGCCCCATCATTTCTTCTAGAAGAATATGCCCACCAACTTCTGAGCTTAGAGTCCACTATCCTTCAGCTAACTTTTCAAACTAAATTCATACATTTTTCTCTATCATTGTTTTTATAAGTTAGCAAAAATGTATAATCTTCACACCATGGATTCTCTAAAACACCTCTGTTTAATTATTTATTGTTCCTGACCCAGCCCCAACCTCAACCTATTCATGCAAGCCCACTAAACAAATCTTCTCATTGTGCCAACTAGAATCACAGCTTCATAACTATAAAATTTCCCTCGATTTGCGAACACTTTTATGATTGCTTTCTTTAACATTCTTGTAGTAAATGAAACCCTCTTTCTCATAAGAAAATTTATCTGGCAGAATATTTTCAAAAAGTGCATGTATTTCAAAGCTCAAAGACTTGAGGTAAGAGTAGGAATTCCTTGCTGCTCCATCTATTCAGATCATTAAAAACAAGAGCCTGATTAATTCCTTCATATATATTAACTATTCCTTCCTTATTGCAGCCATTTGAGGGCTTCTAGAAAATTTATTCTAATATGTAATGATTTTGACATATATTTAACAGAACTTCCTAAAGACTCAAATACCACTATTTTTCTGGGCTCTATTTTAGTGACCTATCTTCATATTTAGTCCTTGATCTTCTTACCTCTAGAGTCTTTCACAATAATTTTTTTAAAATATGGAATGCTTCATAAATTTGCATGTCATCCTTGAGCAGGCACCATGCTAATCTTCTCTGAATTGTTCCAATTTTAGAATATGTGTTGTCCAAGTGAGCATATATTAATTTTTTCAATATTCCAGTCCACCTATGTCTTTGAATACCTAACACTCTGACCAAAAAATTCTCTTAAACTTTTTAAAAATATTCCCACTGTGATCATTTTTTAATTTAAATTAATTAACTTTCTTCTTTTCCATTAATCAAAACACCAAAAGCAACTTCAGAAAAGGTCCAGAAATTGAGACATTTAACATTGGAGATAGTCTAAAAAGTCAATTATTTTACATATTATTGAAAAATATGTGTTTTTTTACCTTTCAATGTTTGAAAAAGCTGGTGGACTCCCATGAATAAAGCCATGGCTCATATAACTGAGGTCCTGTTTGGAAAAAGAGTGATTTTTACTGTTTCTACAGTGACTCAACTTTGTCTCTTTATATTAACATTTCAACATACAAAAATAATGAAAAACTGGAAGAGCAAATGGGGTAGTTTACCTTTGAAATCATAATTCATTAGACTTTAGAATTAAAGCATAAACTTTTCCACAGAAAGCCAGAAGCTGCACTAAAGTTAAACCTATACAGAGCAAATTAACTTTGCTTCTATGCAAGGTGACAGTTTGGTCATAAATTATTCTTTATTTTTTATTTTTTCTGATCCTCTAACTCTGAGTGAGAAGCTCTCTCTGTATGATATCTTAGGAACTGTACTTCCTCTACTATAGAATTTATCAAGCTATATTATAATTTTAAGTTTATTATAACTTTCTTACTAAAGTATATTTTAATTTTCATACAGGGACAGACTGTATTCATCTTGCTCAACACTAATTTTACAGCAAATGAGTGCAGATTTTGGCACATGCTAAATTCTCATTTACACATAAATAGCTGAGTGAATTAAGAAATGAAGTATCCTAAGAGAATAATGGAAAACACAAAATGAGAAATAAATGTACGTTTTAGGAAATATTTAAAGGTCCTTTTCTTATAATTGAATTCTTATTCAAATATGAGTAAATATAGAAATTCATTGGGGAACTAAGGGTGAATGCCTATGACAGAAGGATGCATTTGTACCATAGTAATTTAAATAAAATCAGATATAAATTTTGGCATGATTATAGACTTGAGAACAGATGTATGTATGTATTTTAACTATGGGTTTCTCATAGTTTTCTTATTTAGTTAAATCATCATGCTTCTTGTCAAAATATTCTATTAAGTACTTTAAATATTAATATTTTAAAATAAAATATTACACTTGAAGTTTACTTTGTTCATTACTTTGAGACAGATATCTAATATATGAAAGTTTCAAAAGTCAAAATACTATTAAATTGCATACATTTTAAAGTTGACATAAATTGAACTTTAGAAGTCAAACAGGAAAATATTAGAAAATAATAGTACAATATTAGGCTATAATAGGATAATGATTAGGATAATAATAGGCTATTATAATTCAAAATATTGGGTTTATTAATATATAATACTCTCTAATAAAATAAGGTGTTAGATACACCTAAAACAAAAATAATAAAATTGAGTAACAAACTTTAAATGTAAATTAAAATAAAAAGCATTTAACTTTGATTTTTGTCTTTTAACTCTCATTAAAAAATTAACAATAATCAAGAGTAACCTAAGAGATAACATGTGATCTTGAATAGGAAAGAAATACTCTTAATTTTAGATCCTTACCTATGAAGAATATGCACCAAATACATGGAACTGGGAACAATATAAGAAAAAATATCCAGAATCAGCAGATTTCTCTTTATATCTTTAGTTAAATCATTTTTTGAAAATGTCAGCCATAGCACTGAGGGGTTTCTTCCCTTTCTTTAGTCCTCTGTATGAATATGTTCTAAAGTGAGCGAAGGATGAGTTAGAAGAATTTGTTACTTTAATCACACCTGCCTTCTGCCTTTCATTATATGAGCTGAACATCTTGATCCACAGCATGTAATTATAATTCTAGTCTTTCTTTTCTTCATTTTATTTTATTTTTTGCTATAATTTGTCCCTCTTATATCCTGTTCCCTCTGTAATCACCACACTGTTGTCTATGTCCATTAGTCCTTTTTCCTTTTTGCCCATCCCTACACATGCTGACATATCCCCAGAGCTGTCAGCTTTCTCTTTATTTATGAGTCTGTCTCTATTTTGCTTGTTAGTTAAGTTTGTTCATTAGATTCCACATCTAAGGAAAGTATTTGTTATTTTTCTTTCTCTAAATTGCATATTTCACTTAGCACAATTTTCTTCAGGTCCATCCATGCTGCAAGAAAGGTAATTTTTTTTACTTTTGTATGTCTGAGTAATATTCCACTATGTAAATATCCCATAGTAGTTTTATCCACTCATCTACCCAGGGACACTTGGGCTGCTTCTATCTCTTGGCAATTATAAATAATGCTGCAATGAACACAGGAATGGTTATGTCTTTTAGAATTAGTTATTTTTTTGGTTTCTTCTGCTAAATCCCCAGCAGTTGAATCACTGGATCAAAAGGCATTTCCATTTTTACGTTTTTGAGTTATCTCCATCCTGCTTTCCACAGTGGCTGCACCAGTCTGCATTCTCACCAACTGTGCAAAAGGGTGTCCATTTTTCCACATTCTTATCAGTAGGTGTTCATTGATTTACTGATCATAGCCATTCTGACTGGTGTGAGGTGATATATGGTTGTGGTTTCAATTGCATTTATCTGATGATTTGTGACATTGGGAAACTTTATACACCTATTGGTCATCTATATGTCCTCTTTGGAGAAGTATTTATCCATGTCTTTTACCCATTTAGAATAATACAATCTAGTATCAAACTATACTATAAGGCCATAGTAATCAAAAGAGCATGGTAATGGCATAAAAACATAGATCAATGCAAAAGAATAGAGAGCTGAGAAAAAAAACCCACACTTTTATAATCTATTAATATTTGACAGATAAAGCAAGCCCATACAATGGACTAAATATAGTTTATTGAATAAATGGTGTTGAGAGAATTGGACAGATACATGCAGAAAAATGAAATTATTGAAATTAGACCATCCTTCTTACACTACATACAAAAAAATTTAAGATGGATTAAAAACTTTAATGTGAGATGTGAAATCATAAATATCCTAGGAGAAAACATAGGCAGTAAAATCTCAGACATTGCTCACAGCAATATATCTCCTGAGGCAAGGGAAACAAAATTAAAAAATTAATCAAAGGAACTACATTAAATTGAAAAGGTTTTGCACAGCAAAGAAAACCATCAACACCATAAAAACACAACCCACTAAATGGGAGGACACATTTACTGATACATCTGATAAGGGGTTAATACCCAAAATTTATAAAGAACTTAAAAAACTCAGCAGCAAAATAAAACAAGCAATGATTCTAGTCCTTAAATGTACTTATTTTTCATATAATATGATGTCAAAGTGTAAGTCAATATTTCATCTGATACTGAAAGACAGGAATCTCTTCCAATGTTTGAGAAAAATAGGTTCCCTTTGATTTATTGGGAGGTTGTTTATTTGGGTTTCAAATATTCTTTGAACCATCCTCAAAGAATTTTTCCAGAGTAAATATCCCATTCCAGATTTTTACTTCAAATTTTATATTTTTATAAATATGATAAATTCAATCCAGTGCATACTTAAAAAAAAGAGAAGTAATATGGAATAATTTTTTTCAGACTGTTAAATGTGTATAAAATACTAGGCAGGTGCAGATGTGTTCATGATCTCTTTCATGAGTCCAAGGAGTAATCAAAATGTAACAAATTCTTCCATATCAGAGGGGAAAAATAATTTCCAAAATACTTTGTACAAAGCTTGAATAATAGTGTTGCCAAAACTTCAGAAAGAATACACACACTCTCTACAAAATTACAAAGTGACCTCATGTTTAATTTTTATATGGAGCTTTTACACAATTTTATAAAAAGAATAATACACCAGCAATTTTACTCATTGATAAGATATGCAATAATCACTCAGTATCAGATCATCCATTTGTAACAACTGTATTAATACATCAAGGGATAAAATATTATTTTAATAAAAATTGATGATTATTTTAAAAATTGTGTTATTTCCAATAACTTTTCATTAAAATTTTTTTAGTACCAATTTTAAAGAGAGAGAAGAGGAAAGAGAGAGGAAGGGAGAGGGAAAAAAGCATCAATTTGTTGTTCCATTTATTTATGCATTCATTAGTTGATTCTCTTTTATATTTTTTCATTATTTTTTTGTATTTTTCCCTATTTATTCCCCTTACACCCCATGTCCCCTGTAATCACTGCACTGTTGTCCATGTCCATGAGTTCTTTTTCCTTTATGTTTAATCCCTCCTCTCCCTAACCACACCAAATTAGCTGTCAGCTTGCTATCTATAATTCTGTCTTTTGCTTCTTAGTTCATTTTTTTTTTTCATTAGATTCCATATATGAGTGAAATCATATGGTACTTGTCTTTCTCTGAGTGTCTTATTTCTCTTAGCATAACATTCTCCAGGTCCATCCCCACTGTCACAAGGGTAAAATTTTCTTCTTTTTTTGCCACTGAATAGCGTTCCATTGTGTAAATGTCTCACAGTTGTTTAATTCACTCACCTACTGATGGACAGTGGGGCTGCTTCCATATCTTAGCAATTGTAAATAATGCTGCAATGAACATAGGGGTGCTTAGGTTCTTTCAAATTAATGTTTTGGGTTCCTTTGGATATATTCCCAGAAATGGAATTACTGGGTCAAAAGGCAGATCCATTTTTAATTTTTTGAGATATCTACATACTACTTTCCACAGTGGCTGCATCAGTCTGAATCCTCACCACCAGTGCAAAGGGTTCCTTTTTCCAGCTCCTGTCCAGCACTTCTTGTTTGTAGATGCCTTGAATATAGCCATTCTGATGTGTGTGAGATGGTTTTCATTATAGTTTTCATTGCTTTGATGCTTAGTGACATTGAGCATGTTTTCATATGTCTGTTGGCCACCTGTATGTCCTCTTTGGAGAATTGTTTTGGGGTCAGGGTTGGGAACAAGACAAGAGATGTCCACTTTCACCTCTCTTATTCACCATAATTCTGGAAGCCCTAGCCACAGCAATCATACAAGAAGAAGAAAAAAGGCATCCAAATTGGGAAAAAGAAGTTAAAGTATCTTTATTTGCAGATGACATGACACTGTACATAGAAGACACCAAAGATTCCACCAAGAAACTATTAAAGCTGATAAATTAATTTAGCAAAGTAGCAGAATGCAAATTAATATCTAGAATTCAGTTGCATTTTTATATGCCAATAACAAAACTAAAAGAAAGGGAAATTAAGAAAACAATTCATAATTGGTTCAAAAACCTAGGAATAAACCTAACCAAGAGCGTAAAAGACCTGTACATAGGAAATTATAAGACACTGAAGAAAGAAATTGATGAAGATACAAATAAGTGGAAGCACATACTGTGTTCATTGATAGGAAGAATTAATATCATTAAACTGCCTATGCTACCTAAAGCAATCTATAGACTAAATGGAATGGCTTCGGAAATTCCAATGAGTTATTTCACAGAACTGAAACAAATATTTCAAAAAATTTGTATAGAACCAAAACCACCCCCCTGCATAGATAGCAACAGCAATGTTGAGACAGAAGAACAAAGTTGGAGGAATCATGCTACCTAATGAAAAAATATATATGCTATAAAGCCATAGTAATCTAAGCAGCATGATATTGGCATAAAACATATATATAAATCACTGGAAAAGAATAGAGAGCCCGTAAATAAACACAGACCTTTATAGTCAATTACTATTTGACAGAGGAAGTAAGCACATACAATGGACTAAAGACAGTTTATTAAGTAAATGATTTTGGGAAAATTGCACAGACATGCATAGAAATGAAACTATGCCGTCTTTTTACACCACACACAGAGAAACAAATTCAAAATAAATCAAAGACTTAAATATTAGACCCAAAACCATAAAAGTCATAGGAGAAAATACAAGCAGCAATGTATTGGATACTGCTTATAACAATATTTTATCTCATATATCTCCCCAGGCAAAGAAAACACAAGAAAAAATAAACAATTGAGACTTCATCAACCTAAAAAGCTTTTGCACAGCAAAGGAAAACATTGACAAAATAAAAAGACAACCCACAGAATGGAAGAACATATTCGCCAATACATCTGATAAGGGTTTAACATCCAAATTTTATAAAGTAGTTATAAAACTCATCACCAAAAGAAACTAACAACCCATATAAAAAAAATGAGCAAGCAACCTGCATAGACATTGGTTGATTCTAGCATACACCATAAATGGGGTTCAAACCCACAACCTTGGTGTATCAGGACAGTTATCTAACTACTGGGTCAGGGTCTCTAATAACTCTTTTTTTTTTTTTTAAGATGGAATGCTTCACAAATTTGAGTGTCATCCTTGCACAGCGGCCATGCTAATGTTCTCTGTTTTGTTCCAATTTTAGTATATGTGCTGCCGAAGAGACCACTAATAACTAACATAGTGGGAATGATTAGAAATTTTTGTAACATAATTACAATAAAAACTTTTTAAAGAAATTTTTGTTACTTCTAGGGAAACCATGGTTATTTCTGATTTACCTATGCAAAAACTATAGCTCAGTATTAATCTTAAAAAAAAAATAAGAGGAATGAGACTAGGTTTAAAGCTTTTCACCCCAAATTTCAATGTCTTCCCACTAATAGGAAAAAAGTAGTAAATATCCAAAAAAAAAAAAAGAACAAAAGACTCAACATGCTTAATGCTGAAATAAATTTCTATTGAAGTGAGAAATAAATCAAGGATATGCTCCTTGTTGAAAAGAGTTTATGGACACAAAAATTTTGACTCACTCCACCATCAAGAGATATAGCTTATTTCTTTCAGGGCTTGCCCTGTGATTACTTAGTCAATAGAAGACTGAAGTAACAGTGTACTCATTTTATTATAAAGTTTATAAAAGGTCCGACAACTTCTGCTTTGAACCTTTTGGGGGCTGATGGGTACTATCATGTGAGAAATATGACTACCCCTCTGGAAAAAGAACATACAGAGATCAAGTGGATAAACTTGAAGGAGAAGGTTTGAGACCACATGAAGCAGCCATTCCAGCCTCCCAGTGGAGATTCCAAATGACTCCAGGTTCCACTGTTGCCATCTGACTAAAGTTGCAATCGAGATCCTAAGCAAGACCAGAATATGAACTGCCCTGCAACACACAGATCTATAAACTCTAGAAAATAATCCTTGCTTAAGCCTCTATTATTTGAAGTAGATTGTTATTGTACCATCTACTTTTACTATTTTCAACAAAAATAGCTAAAAAATAGCATTGGTACTTAGAAGTTATCAATGTAAGGAAAACTAACACATGTTTGCATTGGCTTTGGGATCAGATTATGGTCAAAATCAGCAGGGTCTTAATCCCACCTCCACCCCCAGTTTCCTAAAAAAATTAAAAATGAAATAGCCTTATGACCTGACAATTCCAATTCTAGGAATATAGCTAAAGAAACCTGGAACACTAATTCCAAAGAATATATACACTCTTATGGTCATTGGAGTTTATTTACAATAGCCAAGATTAGGAAGCAGCCCAAGTTGCCATTAGCAGATGAGTGGATAAAAAAGGCTGTGTTACCTTTACACAATGGACTACTACATGGCCATGAAAAATAATGAAATCTTATTTCTTGCCACAGCAAGGATGGACCTGGAGAGTATTATGCTAAGTAAAATAAGCTAGTCTGAGAAAGTCAATTACCATATGATTTCAATTAACAGGAGGAATCTAATGAACAACATAAACTAACAAACACCATAAAAATAGACTTGTAGACATAGGAAACAGACTGACAGCTGTTAGAGGGGAATGAAAGTTGGCCAGCTGAGTTTTAAAAAATGAAGGGATTAAGTGAAAAATTAATTTAAAAAACTCATAAATACAGACAACAGTATGATGATTACCAGAAGCAAAAGAGGTGGGGGAAGGTAGATGTTTAAAGTGGGGATAAGAGACTTGAAGGAGACTTGACTTTAGGTACAGTCTACAGATGATGTATTATAGAATTGTACACTTGAAATTTACAGCATTGTATTAACTATTGTTACCCTATTAAATTCAATACAAAAAGAGAATTGGTAGGGTCTCAAGAAGACTGTTAGTAAATATTGGAGGGACAGCGAACCAATTGTCATTGAAGGCTGGAAAAATGTAATTTGTGTTATGTGCTGGAAGGTTTAACATTGAGATCATCCAAGGCAATGTAAAAAAGTCATATATGTATTATTATATTCTATTTTGTTTGTCATGGTTTTTATTGTTGTTCACTAAATTCCACATATAAAGTGAGATCATAGGGTGTTTGTTTCTCTAACTAGCTTATTTCTCTTGGTATAATAATCTCCAGGTCCACTCATCCTATAGCAACAGATAAAAGTTTCTTCTTTTTTACAGTTATGTAGTTTTCTATTATGTAAACATACCACCACTTTTTTATTCACTCATCTACTGATGGGTACATGGGCTGTTTCCAGAGCTTGGTGATTGTAAGTAACCCTGTAATAAATGTATAGGTGTATATATTTTTTTGAATTTGTATTTCAGGATTCAAAAGATATATTCCCAGAGTGGATTGCTGGCTCAAAAGGCAGTTCCATTTTTAATTGTCTGAGGAAACTCCATATTGTTTTCCAGTGGCTGCACCAGTCTGCATTCCCACCAATAATGAACTAGGGTTCCCTTTGTTCAGCATCCTCACCAGCATTCTTTGTTTGCTGATTTGTTGATGGTGGCCATTCTTTCAGATGTGATGTGGTATCTCATTGTGGTTTTAGTTTGTGTCTCTATAATGATCAATGACATTGAGCATTTTAGAAAAAAAGAGGCAAAAATCTCAGACGTACCTTGTAGCAATATATTTGCTGATATGTCACCCAGGGCAAGAAAAATTAAAAAAATAAACAAGCTAAAAAGCTTCTGCATAGCAAAAGAATTCATCAACAAAATGAAAAGAAAAACCATTATATGAAAGAGCATATTACCAATAATAAATTTGATAATTGCCTAATTTCCAAAGTATATAAAGAGCTTATACAATTTGATGTCAGGTAGACAAACAATCCAATTTAAAAATGGGCAAGAGACATGAATACACACTTCTCCAAAGAAGACACACAGATGGTCAATTGACACTGACATTATTAACTGTTTTAATAAATTGAAATATTTGATTGACTAATTACAGATAAATTACAGATAGAATTTCGCAACTTAGTTATAAGTAATATTATTTTTTAATTTTAATGTCTTGATCAAACTTTTGTATCAAGGCCATATAAGCCTTTTATCAATGAGTTCTATTTTCTGCAAAAATTTTATTTAAAATTATTGATTTTTGAAAGTTTGATAAAACTTACTGATAAAATTGTGCTGTTATTATTTTTTTGGCCAAGGGGTGTTATCATTTTAATCTCTGTTATGTGCATATTATAATTTTTAATATTTTAGTTTTATTAATATAAAAAATATTTATCTTTGTTGCTAACATCTATTTTCCTCTCTGTCTTCATCAGTCTTTGTTCATTCATTCATCCATTTATATACAAACCTTTTATTATTTTCTTTAATCAACATTTTTTAAAACATCAAAAGTATAACTTGAATGATCAAGTGAAATTATCATTATGCTTATTTTCATTGAAAATACATTTTACTTTCCTAAAAATATATGTTATGTTTCATACAAAAGGTACATTCCATATATGATGCTTTAAAATATTTTGAATATTTTAAATATTCAAATTTAAATATTAATTAAATTTAAATATTACTCTTATTGTGTAATGGTTTTTGCATATGTTTGAAGGTATAATTTTATGAAAAATTTATCACTTAAATATTAGTATGCTTTAAAATAAGCATTGTTTTTTCATCCATATGCAGTTAATCCATATTTAGTTTTTCCCACAACTGTGTAAGACAAATTAGTTAAATTGGTAATTTGTGACCTTGAACATTCAATTAAAAAACGCATATATGAAAATACACTACACTGTTAATATCCATGTCATTATTTAGTTCTCACTGGCTTCATTAGACAAACTGAGTGTCTCATATAGAAAATGTTTAATTATATAAAGTTCAGGCCATATAAACAATGAGCATTAGGACATCAGGAACACTACTTTTTATAAAAGACTCTTTGGAAGTCTTTGTAATGTAAGCTTCTAGTCAATTCTTGATAAACTTAAGAAGCAAAAATATTATATACATTGTTTTCAAGAGAAAAATATATGGACTAATTTACCCAGGAAAAAATCCCAACAAAATTGGGCTTCTCATTGATACAAAAGGCAACAGGTAAAAACTTGAATCAAAGAAAAATTTACCTCAGAAGGAATTTATAACAATAGGAGACAAATACCAATGAAATTTGAAAATCAGTTTAATATACTCACTGTATGAAGCAATAAAACGTGAAAGTGATTTTCATTTTATTGGAAATTCATTTTAGCTATTACTATTATTATTTTGCAACACAATGACTTTTAACATTCCTTTCATAGATAGTGAATTTTCTTTGGCTTTAAAAAGACTTAGTTCAGCCCTGTCTGGTGTGGCACAGTGGATAAGGTGCTGGCCTGTGAACCCAAAGGTTTCTGGTTCCATTCCCAGGCAGGGCAACATAATCAGGTTGCAAGCCAGGTCTCCAGCCAGGTCTGTAGCTGGAGTCAGGTGAAAGGCAACCATACAATAATGTCTCTCTCCCTCTCTGCCCCTCTCCCTGACCCTGTCTCTAAAAATAATAAATAAAATCTTAAAAAAAAGAAAAAAAAGACTTAGTTCAGTCTAATCAATTCTCACTATTTATTTTTAACTTACTCTTCATTGAATTTTTCTATTACTATTTAGTTCCCTTATACCTCCTCCCCCAGCAATCACTACATTATTGTCCATGACCTTGAGTCCTTTTCCTTTTGTGCTCAATCCGTCCACCCATAAACATCACCCCCCTAACTTGCTGTCATCTGCTCTCATCTATGAGCCTGTCTGTTTTGCTTGTTAGTTCAATTTGTTCATTAGATTTCATATATGAGTGAATCATATGGTATTTGTCTTTCTCTGACTGCCTTATTTCTCTCAGCATAATGTTCTCTAGGTCCATCCATACTATCACAAAGGTATAATGTTTCCCCTTTTATCGACAAGTAGAATTCCATTGTGCAAATGTCCCATAGTTGTTTTATCCACTGGTCTACTGATGGACACTTGGACAGCTTCCATATCTTTTTTTTTTTTTTAAGATTTTATTTATTATTTTTAGAGAAAGGGGAAGGGAAGGGAGGCAGAGAGGGAGAGGGACATCAGTGTATGGTTGCCTTTCACCTGCCTTCAGCTATGGAACTGGCTGGAGACCTGGCTTGCAACCTGGTTATGTGCCTTGGCTGGGGAATCGAACCAGCAACCTTTGGGTTTGCAGGCTGACACCTATCCACCAGCCAGGGCTTCCATAGCTTGGCAACTGTAAATGACATTGCAATGAACATAGGAGTCCTTATGTTCTTTCAAATGAGTGTTTTGGGTTCCTTTGAAAATATTCCCAGAAGTGAGATTGCTGGGTCAAAAGACAGATCCATTTTTATTTTTTCTGAAGTATCTCCATACTATTTTCCACAGTTCCTGTGCCACTCTACATTCCCCCAACAGTGCAATAGGGTTCCCCTTTCTCTACATCCTTGCCAGCACTTATTGCTTGTTGATTTATTAATGATAGCCATTCTAACAGGTTATTAAGTGTCACTGTAGCTTTAATTTGCATTTCTCTGATGATTAGTGATGTTGAAAATCTTTCCATATGTCTGTTGGCCATCTGTATGTCCTCTTTGTAGAAGTGTCTATTCAGGTCCTTTGCCCATGTTTTGATTGGGAGCTTGTTTGGAGATTCTAGCAGGGGAGTGCAGCTACTCATATACCTCTGACCTAAGACTGGTTCTTTCCTCTAGTTGGGAAGGTCGTCCTCTTTAACTTTGCAGCTTTAGGAAGGATGCACATGGATTGGTGAGGAAGGAAGTGGACACCCGCCTAGCCAGCCAGATCAGCTGAATCAACCTTGGCAATGGGGTGATAGATACTGCAGCCAGATTGCCCTCATATCCCCATTTTTTAATTGGGTTGTTTGGTGTTTTGGTGTTGAACTTTGTAAGTTCTTTTTGAATTTTGAATATTAATCTCTTTTCAGATGTATTGGTGAATGTTTCCCCATTCTGTAGTTGTCTTTATTTTATTGATAATTTCTTTTATGTGCAAAAATTTTTTTTAGTTGGATGTAGTGCTATTTATTTTTTCTTGTGTTTCCCTTGCCTGGGGAGATATAGTCAATAAAAAATTGCTATGAGCAATATTCATGATTTGTTGCCTCTGGTTTCTTCTATGGTTTTTATGGTTTTAGGTCTAACATTTAAGTTGTTGATCCATTTTGAATTTATTCTTATGTGTGGTGTAAAAAGATGCTCTTCATAGTTTTATTTTTCTGCATGTATCTAGCTGTCTAGTTTTTTCAACAACATTTATTAAGTATCCTTATAATCTTTACTCTACATTCTCTGTCTGATAAATTGCACACCTCCATTTTACCTAGTTCTTCTGGAGAATTATCTTGTTCTTTCACTTGGGGTCTGTTTCTTTGTCTTCATTTCTGCTCCTTTGTACTTTCTGCTGTAGTTGTTAAAATAATCAGCTGTTAAACTGATCAACTGTTAATCTAATCAAACTCTAATCAGCAGTTGGGCTGTGCTTAAGCTCCACAGGTCGAGGCAGAGTAATTCCTGAGTGTGGGCTATTGCTTTCCCTCAGGATGTTGCCACTTGGAGGGGAGTGTTCTGCCTGAGAAAAATGGATCTTACAGTGTGGGGAATGGCTCAGCATGGGAATTCTGGTGGCTTTTCCTCTGGTTCTCTCCCAAGATCCACCAATACAAAACTCCGCTCAAACATCTCTAGTCCATTTTCCCCCTTCCTAGGACTGCCAGAACCCAGGGTAAGTAGCGATGGACAAAATTTTGTGCATTGGTCCTTTAAGAGGTTCTTTGCATCTCTATACATCCCTCCCTGGCATACAGAACCCTTCTGCTTTTTACAACTGGATATTATCTGGGTTCCTTTCTGGGTCTGGTGCTGTGGGCTGGAGAGCACCATTTGGGGTTTAGACCCCCACATCTCTCAAGGGAAACCACCCAGCTGCTGAAATATCCCTTTAGAGCTTCAGCTGCCACCTGTAGGAGACCAGCCAGACCTCTTGCACCAACTCTGCACTCCCCACTAGTCTTGTTGTAATAAAGCAGTTTTGTTGTGAGAAACAGGCTTAATCTGTCTGTTCTTGCTTATAAGGCTTCTCTCCAATTAGTGTTCAGTTCATTCTGAATGATTTCACTAAAATATAGTAGTAATTCAAGACTGGTCCTGGGGGGAGGTTATTGTAGCTTCCATTTACCTTTCTGTCGTGTTGAATCTCTCATTCTTATCAACTTAAACTATCCCTTTTTCCTTTTTTAAGATTTTATTTATTATTTCCAGAGAAGGGGAAGAGAGAGTGGCTGATAGGGAAAGAAACATCAATGTATGGTTGCCTTTCACCTGCCTCAAGCTACAGATCTGGCTGGAGACATGGCTCGCAACCTGGTTATTTGCCCTGACTGGGAATCGAACCAGTGACCTTTGGGTTTGCAGGCTGGTGGCTATCCACAGAGCCACACCAGCCTGGGCCTTAAACTTTTCCTTTCTTCAGGTATTCAGCCTTTGGATATTTATTGAATTATGGTTGATTTTGTGATTAACAAAAATAAACAAATTAAGGATTAATCAAACTCCAGAAGGAGAAATAAAATTTCTTGATTTTTATTCCTTTTTTTATATAACTAAGCTAGCTAAGCTGGATAACTATATAGTGTAAGTTTTTTTCCTATATCTAATTAGACCACAAAGTATTTATAATGTTGAAGATAAGAATTCATAACATGACCCATGTATTTCTATAAATATTCTAACATGGGAGAGCCAATAGATCCATAGGGAGACTCAGTTTTAATTTAACTGGACATCTAATTTTTAAACTAAAAAATGGAGGAAATACATGTTATTATACTAAAAGAGAGCAATTCTCCTTTAAATGACCATATTTTGGAGACTCAAACCACGACAATATCATGCTCTTAAAAATTTTTATGTGATGGTCATGAATCTATAATATCCAATAAAATTGCTCACAACAAGGAACCTTAAGAGGAAGCACATATATGAAAAATATATACTAGAAAATAGTTCTATGGCCTCAGCCAGTGTGGCTCAGTTGGTTGAATGTAACTCTGCAAACTGAAAGGTTGCCGTTCAATTCCTGGTTGGCATATGCCTAGTTTGCAGGTTCTGTTCCCATTTTCTGGGTGTGCAGAAAGCAGCTGATCAATGTTTCTCTCTCACATTGATGTTTCTCTCCCTCTCTTTCGCTCTTTAAAATTAAATATATCAATAAATAAAATAAAATGTTCTATTATGACATACTGAAAATATATATTTTTAAAGATTTTATTTAATTATTTTTTTAGAGAGAGGGGAAGAGAGAGAGAGGCAGAGAGGGAGAAAGACATCCATGTATGGTTGCTTTTCACCTGCCTCCAGCCACAGACCTGACTGGAGACCTGTTTTGCAACCTTGTTATGTGCCCTGACTGGGGATTCAAACCTGCGACCTTTGGGTTCACAGGCCGGCACCTTATCCACTGTGCTACCAGCCAGGGCCTGAAAATATTTTTTAAAGAAATAGTTGTATAATTTATGTACTTAAAATCCTCTCAGGTGAATAATCACATACAAAATAGCAATGGTACTAGCTTTCTGCAATTATTTTATTTGTGGAAACTTCTAATAATTATACATTATACTTTGGTGGGCAAGTTAATAACCTTTTTAAGTACTTTTGGAGATCTTTGCACTAGCCTGCTATAAAATTTATTCATTTAGTATCCCTTCATTACTGAATAATGTAAATAATGTGTTTTTTCTATCCAAAAGCTAGCTATATCTACCATAATTTCTCAAGTTTCTCACACATAATAATCTTAAAGAATTCCCGGTCACTTCTAAAAGGAAAGAATGATAGCATCACTGTTCAGTAATATTGCCCCTATAAATAATACTTATATTATTATAAGTATAATAATATATTTTGACATATTTTATGCTATATTCAAAAGTAACTGAGTAAACTTAGTTTTGCTAACACACCTCTAGCTACTGAAAACTAGAAATAAGTGGTTCATTAGATCCAAATCTTTAAACAAAAAATTATCAAGTTCCTTCCAGTGACAGAGTTTAAAATTGGCACATTAACAATTACCACACAGCATCATTCTATAAGAGAGATATTTGTAAGTATGATTAACTTCAAAATGCAAGCCACTGGTCGAAATGCTAATATCTCTAAAACACACATTAAAATGGATTTGGATTTGGTTTATAAAAATGCTCATTTCACACCACCTGAAAAATCTTTCATGTTATGAGCTGGGCCAGGAACACATGCTATGACTTTTAATAAAATTAGATATGTAGATCTAATTTAGAACTAATGCTCCTTGATATTCTCACAAAATAAATATTAATAGCAATAATAAATTTATACATTGATGCCATGTGAATTTTTTATATAGTTCACTGAACACTTAAGTCTGCAAATTAAAATCAACTATATAAATAAATAGATGCTGATATTTATTCAAGTTTTTTAGGTAACACCCATATTAACTATTTCTGGGAGTTTGGCAATTTTCTACGCTGAATGTTGTTGTTCAGATTGTCATGTATCACCAAAAATTTTTACATAAAGGACAATGTGAGTTTTTATTAGACTATAACTCTTGGCTGATATAGAATTTGCTGAGATGAGCTGTGTGATAGTTAAATTTATGTCTCAAATTTGTTGGGCCACAGTGGCCAGGTTTGTGATCAAACGTTTTTCTGAACATTTTTGTGAGGGTATTTATGGATGAGATTCACATTGAAATGTGTGGACTTTTGAATAAAACAGATTTCCCTTTATAATGTGGGTGGATATCATTTAATCTGAAGAAGGCCTAAATAGAACAAAGATTGATTTTTCCTTAGCAAGGTGAGATTCCCCCAGCACCTCCCCTTTAGATTTGACCTGCAACATGAGCTTTCCTTGGTTTTCTAGCCTGCTGGCTCATGAGCAGATGTTGAACTTACAAGCCTCCGTGATCATATGAGCCGATTCCTTTAAATAAATATGCGCCTTATTGGTTCTTTTTCTCTGGAGAAACAGAACTATTATATGCCGTTAACTAGTCACTTGAGGTCTACAGCACTCAGAGATTATTTTGATTTTGGATGTTCCAAAAACTTTAAACCGTATAAAGAGAAGCTTCCAGGGTACCCTTCTTTGTGAAGCTTTTCTTAGGTCTGTGTAATTCTAGGTTACAGTTGACGTGCTTTGCACATCTTGGCTATGATGATGGTTTAAAAGTTGGAGATTTGCATTTTCTTTTGCTTCTTGACACCTCTCACCTTCACTCATTACTGTCTAGCCACATGACATTCTTTTAGCTACTTCTTTCCCTTGGCTGGAAAGTGCTTAGTCAAATTGAAGTGCCTGTGGGAATCAAATGAGTGAGGATGCATCAGCGCATGTGTACAAAACTAAAAAATATGCTTACTCCATTTTTTAAAATTTTGTGACCTACTTCTATGTAGTGTTTTTTTCTTTTGCTAGATAATACCTAGGCATTCATAAGATTTCCCTCTGTTAAAAGAAACAATAATGTAAGCATTATGATAAAAGGCAGCTGACTTCAGCCTCAAGTGAGACAACAGAGTTAGTGGGTAGTATGAGAAACTGGAAACATCATACCATTTGAAAACTTGAGCATGTAATGCTTTTGAAGTGTTACCTTCAAAATTAATAAGAGAAATTTTTATAAAAATTTACTCTTTTGCTCTGGTTGGTGGCACAGTGGATAAGGCACGGGCCTGGGAACCCAAGGGTTGCTGGTTCGATTCCCAGCCAGGGCACATGGCCAGGTTATGAGCCAGGTCTCCTGCCGGGTCCGTGGCTGGAGGCAGGTGAAGGGCAACCATGCATGGATGTCTCTCTCCCTCTCTGCCTCTCTCCGTTCCCTTCTCTCTAAAAATAATACATTTTAAAAAATTTACTCTTTTGTCATCTACTCACAAGCTTTTTTACTTTACATTTTAACATATTACTTATACATACCTCTGAATTAATAGCAATGCATTCTATTGTTTCAATACTGGAAGTAATGCAGCCATATCAGTTGGAATTTGGGAACCTTAATCATCCATTGGACAGACCCTGATTATTTTCCCCAGCCATCTCTTGCAGAGGGGATTATCTAGCTTGGTCACTTTTAAAAATATTTGTCTACCTTAATCTGCATATAAATAATTTCAGGTGCTTTAAAAAGATTTAGTATGTGAAAATTCTTCAAATAGTCCAATAAATAGTGTCCATGGATGGATATTTAACAGATTTCTATTTCACACAAACCTATTTTTAAAAACTATTATGACATATTTTGACCCTTTACAGAATTTAATTTGGGAAGTTGAATTTTAGCATCTATGTTGAAAGATATCTTAAGAACTAAGCTTATCCAAATGTTTATATTGCATTCATGCTAATGATGTTATTAGGATATTTATAAAGGCTCATTGGAGAATTATCTAAATATCTTAGTTTAGAAAAAGCTTGTTTTATTTTTATTTTTCATCTTTCTTTCTGCTATTGTTCCTTACTTTCTTTTTAATTATTTTTCATCTAGCAATCCACTTGTTTTTATCCTCTAAGCACTGAAAGTCATGAATTTCCTCTCTGGGTGGGTAGCTGGTGAACTTAAAGTAAAAATTCTATTCTGTCACAGAGACTGTATTTTTAGAACAAAACTACATAAAACTTTCCTAATCTTAATTTTATTGTATTTTACTGCAAAATATATACATTTAAAAAAATGTCCCAAAATTGGGGAAAGGCAGAGTATAAATTGGAGTTATATACTCAATGTCTATAGATGGGAGGGACATTAATGCATGAACTACTAGTGGTATGATAAAATGGGGAGAGAAAGGCCCCATAAACCCAAACCTACTTCCCACTTCAGTTAATGGTGCAATAATTATGAATAATATTCAACGGTTCTATCTTTAACCACTAAATTGTCTAGTTCATTCTACATAGTGATGTCATCTTAATTTCACTTCCTTTTATTCTTAGCATGATAGATACAAAATACAAACTTGAAATTTTTTGTTCCTTTAGACCTTTTTTTGTGATATCATCCATTACGTCTTCCTTGCCCCACCCTTTTATTTAAGAAAAGAAATCCCATATTCAATCATCACTAAATCCTGATCTTGAAATAGATCTAGTATCAACTCTCCTGTCTGTTATCTGAACCATTGAAGTAACATCCTAATTGGTCATTCTGCTTCCAACTTCCTTACAGTTTCTTTTCTTCAGTAGCAGCCACTAATAGCCAGAATAGTTACTTTTAGGAAAATTTGCTTTTGATAAGGTAAAATTTTACCCTATTCCAAATGCAGAAAATATAAAAAGGGCATGTAGTAAAAATTAATCTCTCATTGATCAAGTTCCTATTGTCCTCTGCATAGGTGTCATTCTTCTTAGAGCTTCTATACTTTCCAAAACTTATTTTTAAAAATGTATTGATATGCATATCTGAATATTTGTATATTTTTATTTTTTTATAACACCAAACTTGTTAGGAATGAATCTTCATTTTAGAGAGATTTTCCTAGTATTATGCACACTGCATCTTCCTTTAAGAAGCTGCTTTATAGTCAAATATAGTTATATTTTCATATCCTCTCTCTTATTGATGTATATTCCACATCTGCTATTATAAATGATGTTTTATCTAAAATTTCAATGAACATAGCTAAGTTGGCCTCCATGGGGGTTGTACAAATTTACCCTCAGTAACAGATGAGGGCGATTATTGTCCCAGACACACTCACAGAGTATGTTATCAGATTTTTGTATTGTCATATGAAGCCTCATGGAGTATTTTGTACATTGTAGGTGCTCAAAAGTGCTTTTTGGACAAAAATAACATACAATGGTTAAGATTTTCCTCAGGCAGGATAGGCTTCTATTGGATTATTAACTCTAAGTCTCTTTTAGGTACTTCAATAAGCAGAGAGTATGCAGGGAGTGGAGATAACAAAATGTGTGGATTAGTGGATATGAAAATTTATTATAATTACAGATAGTTTGGATAATGGGAATACCCTATATAGACTCATGTTTATTTGCATTTGAAAAAAGAAAAATCCAATATATCTGTAATCCATTTTATTTGGACTAATAGCAACAATGCAAAGATCATGGATATGAGGACAGAAAGACCTGGCTTTTTTTCTTAGCAAACTAATTTACCAATTATTATTAATAATAACAATTAATATTTATAAATATACATTAGCTGAGTTAAGTTCTTTACAATTTTTACCTTATATGTCTTTATGATAATCATATGAAGCCAGCGATATTATTAAATTCCTTTTACAGATGTAACAACTTATTTTCAGAGTAAGTCACATAGCTTGCCACAAATACTAAAACTATATGCATATTTTTCTTATTTTTGGAAAGCTAAAACATTCAAACCTTCACAATTCTTTAGCTATTACAGTTGTTGCTTTAAGCTTTTTCTCTATGATACATGATATCTTACAAGATTCTGATTGAATGCCAACCTTATTTGATAGCATACATGCCCAACAATTGCTTAGTTTCCACTTGGTAAATCTAAAGAGGAATGCAGTTATCGGGTTGGATCCACCTTCCTTTCCATTACTTCAACAGGTAGAATAAATTGTGTGTTTTAAATTTCCTGTTTCATAAAAAGGAAAAATGATCTGGCAGGAGAGGTGGATTTATATTTCTTTTGTGTATGTTCACTGGAAGATAATTATATTTTCATCTGATCCTTTTCAATATTACTGTTCTTGCCCTATAATACTATGTTTTTATATTATTTATTTTGTGGTAATTTAATATAAATTGTTACTACATTTTAGGCAGGGAAAATTCTCAAATCTTCAGATTCCACATCTAGGAAAGGCATTGGGTCCATATATATCTCATTCATTTTTTAATGCCCTGAAATTTTTCTATTCAAAGATGTAATATTTGAACAAGTTGGCATTCTAAGAACTAAACAGTTTCATTTCACTTTAAGACATATTTATGGATCTGTTTATTTTTTAAAATATGTCCTTTCATGATAATTTGTTGCATGTATAGAAATCATATGAAAGAAAATATATTTATTTTTTGCTCATGGATTATCTAATCTCTCTGTAGCATTAATTTATAGACAATATGTAAAAGTGATAATTTTGAAGTAGTTAACAAGATCTACTTGAGTATTGCATATAATAGAAACTAGAGTAATACTGAGAAAACTGTACTGCACAGAGAAAACTTACATTAAAATAAGAGGTTGAGCCCTGGCTGATGTGGTTCAGTGAACTAAGCACCAGCCTGAAAACCCCCCGGGTTACCAGTTCAATTCCCAGTCAGGGAACATGCCTGGGTTGCCGGCCAGGTCTCCAGTCAGGTCTCTAGCTAGAGGCAAGCAAAAGGCAACCAACCATACATTGATGTTCCTCTACCTTTCTCCCTCCCTCCCTTATCCTCTCTCTAAAAATAATGAATAAAATCTTTAAAGTAAAATGACATAAGAAAATAAAATAAAATAATAGGAGTTTGGTTTAAAACATAATTTTTCACGAACATGCCTCTTGGTTTTTTTAAGATTTATTTTATCTACTTGGATTTGAGAGTATAGGATACAGTCCTCAATTATAAAAAATGGAAAAATGTCTCACTGTTTGTAATATTTTAGCTGTAATTAAAGCCATCTCTGAAAAGCTGTATGCTCTAATGTAAATCACACTCCTCTGGCCCTTATTATTATTACTCTAGCAAATTGGTTTTCAAAAAAAATCCAGTGCAGTTTTGGTGAGAAAGAGAAAAGGAAGTGTTTTCATAAAGCCAGGTTTCAGCCTGAGGTGTTTGCATGAAAGATGGGAGGAACCAATACTCTTTTGTACTCTGATCCCCTCAGATGTGCAAAATGGAGGAACCCACAGTCTAAGGAGGCTTTTGTCACTTGTCATCCCCAAAGGGTAGCTCCACCTGCCTTGGCACCTGCCACTTAGCTTCATGCTACCTACTATAGATAATAAGAAGTCACTGATATTTTGGCAAGCCCATAAGAGGCTGTTATAAATATTTATAAGACAACGGGAACAAATGTTTTTATGAAATTATATATCATCATGCAATTTTAAATCATTATGCAAAAGTATTATAGTGCCTGATATTCTGTAAGACTTTCAGAAATCTATAGGCATTTAGAATAGCAAGATTAATTTTCCTTGTATTTGCAAACTCATTTGTGGTAAATGAATCCTGTGTTTTGAACTAGTCAAGGTCATTCTTCCACAGAAGTGAAAACAGCCTCATGTTCTCATTGTATGTGTTTTCATGAATACTAATGTTATCATCCTGCAATTTTAGAGAAATCCAATACCTATTTTTTTCATAGAATGGGAAGAATATTTATATAAGTTCGGAATATCTGATTATCCCTTACATACTGATTTTTTCTAACTTAGCCCATGTAGAAAAAGTCTAAGTACATTGTAAAACAGGGCCACATAAATAA
>PVIW01002442.1:55039-150439 GCA_004026585.1 Noctilio leporinus
CTCCCTCTCTCTCTCTCTCTCTCTCTCTCTCTCTCTCTTTTTAAAATAAGAATGTGCCCTGACCAGTGCAGCTTATTTGGTTGAGTGATGTCTCAAAAAGAGAAAGACTGCCACTTTGATTCCAGGTCAGGGCATGAGCCTGGGTTGTGGCTGGTTCCCAGTCAGGGCACCTGCGAGAGACAACTGGTTAATGTATCTTTCCAACATAGATGTTTCTCTCTCTTTCTTCCTCCTCCCCTTCCCCTCTCTTTAAAAACAAATATAATAAAATGTTTAAACAATAAATAAATAAATAAGAAAGAATGTACTTTCAGATCAGATTCAATTTTGTGAGGATTTGGGTGATGTAATTTTGTAGGGTGAGAATATTTAGTGGATAGGAATATAGAATATCTCTTTTCCAATTTCCAAAACCAGGTGACCATATGAATACCTTGCTAGGATCCTCCCAACCTTAGAAAGGGTTCAGTACTTTGTCAGGCTATGTTTCAGCACCGTTAACTTTAGAGTAAGTCTGCCCCTGTGTGTTAGAAAGAAAATCCTTAGAAAAGGAGGCACTTTCTCTTTAGCCACCAGAAATTATGCCAACCTACATAGCCACTGACCAAGGGTGTCAGGACCTATTTCCCTAGATTTGCCAACTTGCTTAGAGTTATAAGTTTAAATCTTTAACTATTTGATAATTGAAAATAAATATCTCATTACTTAACTGGTACCATATTGGAATTTAGTTGGTTTATTCTGGCAGAAGTTGGCCAATAAGTATGAGTGTTAGACAGGTCAGTGTGGGTAAGGGGAAGGCCATGTTGTTGAACCCATGGTCTCATTGCCACTTTTCTACCTATATTCATTGAGCAAATTTTGGGATGGCTTAAAAAAGAGGTTGCCAGTCATTCAAGAAGCCATGTCATTTTTCTACCTGGTTGCTAAGAACCCCCTCTGTGATATATGCCCTTTAGTAGGCATTTACAAACCAGGCACAAATGTCTTCATAGTTTGTTTTCATTCTGAGAGTTCCAGCCATAACTGTTTCCCCCAGACTCTCTTGTTACCAATATACTGATCCTGTTCTAAGCCTCAGATCAATCAGCCAAATAGTTATGACTGCCAGTCAATCAATGCAGAACTGCACTTACAACCATTTCTGAACCCCAGATAAAATGGACCATAAGCTGTTATCAACAAAAAAACTTTTTGAAAACAGGAATCAGAGGCTGGAACTGGTCAAAACAAAACAAAAAACCTTGCTGGAGGGTAAGAATCACTGGATTTCTGGTATAATATTTCTGGCAGTTCTGACATATGAGCTAAAAAAAAAAAGAAGTAAGCACAAGAGAAGCAGAAAGAGATTATTCCCACTGCAATAGCCCCTCCATGTCCTTCTGATTAGCATTGTGTCACCTTGCAAAGGAGAAATATGTACAGAGTTCAGTTCAGATTTCACAAAGCAGAACATTGAAGTGTATATACAGAATTAAGGAGCAATTAATTTATACTGGGACATCTACATAATCTCACTTAATCATCATAATACAATTACAAATCTGTCAATATTGTATCTTCAAGCCTAGATGACTTTCTATGTTAACTTAAGAATGATAGAACTATTCACAGCATAAAGATATAAATTGATTCTATAAAATCGTAACAGCTTGTATATTAAAAGAGGAATCAAAATAAAGACAACTAATGAATGGGCAACATGGATCAGCAGCAAGCATTGCAAGAGAGGTCAAATTTACATATGAAATGAAATATTTTATTCATTTAAATAAGAAAATTATTCATGACTCAATATGCAAATGAGCAAAATTCATAGCTGGAACATTCACAATTGGAAAAAAAATTGGTAAGAATGCATAGATAAAAATCTTAACTCCTGGGATTCTGCCCTGGCTGGTGGCACAGTGGATAAGGCACCAGCCTGCAAACCCAAAGGTTGTTGGTTCGATTCCCCGGCAGGGTACATGAACAGGTTGCAGGCCAGGTCTCCAGCCAGTTCCATAGCTGGAGGCAGGTGAAAGACAACTATACATTGATGTATCTCTCCCTCTTTGCCTCTCTTCCTTTCCTCTTTCTAAAAATAATTTTAAAAAACACACACACCAAAAGACTTCTTTAAAAAATCTTAAACAGCCCTAGCTGGTTGGTGTGGCTCAGTGGATTGGCACCAGCCTGAGAACCCAAAGGTTGCTGGTTTGACTCCCCAGTCAGGCCACATAACCAGGTTGCAAGCCAGGTCTCCAGCCAGGTTCTTAGCTGGAGGCAGGTGAAAGGCAACCATACACTGATGCTTCTCTCCCTTCCTCCCTGCCCTACTCTCTGAAAATAATGAATCAAATCTTTAAAAAAATTTTAAACAATAGGAAAGTGCCAGATTTTACCTTTGTAACTGGACTAATTAGTCACTCTGTCCCTTCACTGTTCTGTGTCTTTACCAGGCATAACTGGAGAGTCTGACCAACAAAAAACACTGCAAGTCCTTACTAGCTTTTACTAACCAGAGTCTTTCTTGTAAACAGAGCAGAATTTGAAAGGTGTGCTTTTATTTTTCCTAGCATCCTAAAAGTGTAGCAGAAGTCCCAAAACATTTTGGCATAAGAATAGGATTCACTGATGTCACTAGAAGGGAATTCATCTTGCTAATTACAGAGAAGTTCAAGAAATGCCATACTGATTTCTCAATATAAGACTAGTCACATTTATATCTACATTTATGTATATATGTAAATATATATATATATGTGTATGTGTGTGTGTGTGTATGTATATATATATATATATATATATATATATGACTTCATTTATTATTTCTAGAGAGAGAGGAAGGGAGAGAGGCAGAGAGGGAGATAGACATCAATGTATGGTTGCCTTTCACCTGCCTTCAGCCATGGCCCTGGCTGGAGACCTGGCTTGCAACCTAGTTATGTGCCCTGGCTGGGGAATAGAACCAGCCACCTTTGGGGTCTCAGGCCGGTGCCTTATCCACTGTGCCACCAGCCAGGGCTTACACAGATATATTTAATTCAATAGGTAAAATAATTACAGAGACAGTCTTGTATACACTCCTTAAGGGTAGGAGTATTGCAAAAGAAATCAACTTGACAGAATATTCCACCAGTCTCCCTAAAATGTAAAAGTTGGGGTGCCAGACGTCTAGTTCCCCTTCCTCAGCACACATGCTCACAGTTTGATAGAATTTATATGGCAGGGTCTATTGTTTAATGGTTTCATTCCCCTCTGCTGGCTTTCATGTACTTAAAAAAGTATTAACTAGTGGGTCTGAGTATATAACTTTAGAGAGTAAGGTGAGAAAAAAAAATACAAGAAGTTGAGAAGCCCCAGAACAGCTGAGGTCCTACAAGGGGTGATGGGGAGTCCAGAATCCAGAGTGCTGGAGGGGAATGACAAGGCAGAAGCTTGCTGGTTGAAGGCTGGAAACAGAGACCCATGGAAATTTAAAAAAAAAAAAAAAAAAAAAAAAAATGTGTTCTGTCAGTACATTCCCTTTTCCAGCTCCCCCATAGAATACTAGCGTAATCTCTAGCAATTGCAGCTGATTTTACAAAGTGAAGCTCTGTTTGGGAGGAGCCAGAACATAAAGAGGTGCTCTGGATATGGGCTACATCAAATAAAAAGGCTTTTAATTTTCATAGAGAGAAAAGCAATTGCTCCCATGTCCCACCAAGAACTGTAGAAAATATAGAGTTCATTTGTTTGCAGAAGCCCTAAAATTCTGTTTGCTTCAGTCCTCTTATCTTTGTCTAATCCTGCTCCCTGCCTGTGACCTTAGGGGAAGGAGAAAATGAGAGAAGGGAAAAGAAAAGAAAAAAGAAAAAAGGAAAGAGGCAGGAATGAGAAAGAGGGAGAAAAAGAAAGGAAATATATGAATGACATAAAAAGCCTGACATTATGTCAGACTTTTATACAAACTGGAAAAGTATAAAAAGGGAAAGAGTAAATGCCCAAATAATTCATTGTTTATAATGTCAGTATGAGGCATTTATTTTAAAATGTAGATTGACCTTTTAAGTCAGGTGTCACTCCCAATACAGATCCATGGGCAAGCATGTAGATAGCCCTAATAATTTGCGGAGGGGAGTGTGAAGGTTATGCCTTTGACTGATGGTGCAGATGGGTTTGTCTGCAGTAACGCCACCTCTGAGAAAAAGGTGTCCAGAAGCTGTATCTCCCTAGTCTGACTGTTCCATTAGTGTCACTGGCCTCCCCAGGGTTTTGTCACCTCTTACTTTATGTGTTTATGGATACAAATTTATTTCCTTGGGAACATTTTTAAAACCAACTGGCCATGTCTCCTTTAGTTGCTCTTTTCTATTGTCTCTTTTTCCTGAAAATAGTCAGAAAATTTTTGATAATTAAAAACCAAGGGCATTTAGAGTCATATAAAATATGTGCTGGCTCTGGCTGTGGCACAGTGAATAGGCACCAGTCTGCAATCCAAAGGTCGCTGGTTCGATCCCCAGTCAGGGCACATAAAAGATTGTAAGCCAGGTATCCAGCCAGGTCTATAGCTGGAGGCAGGTGAAAGGCAACCATATATTGATGCTTCTCTCCCCTTCTTCCTCCCTCCCTGTCCTTCACTCTGAAAATAATAAAAATAAAATCTTAAAGATAAAAAAATAGAAAGGTTACAGACAGATCTCCAGCACGGTCTGTAGCCAGAGGCAGGTGAAAGGCAACCATACATTGATGTTTCTCTCCCTCTCTGCCTCTCTCCCTTCCCCTCTCTCTAAAAATAATAAATAAAATATTTAAAAAAAAACACATATGCTTAACTTCCTATGGCCTAATTTTTTTATTAAAGTTAAACCAAGTTTAAGTATTGATAAGCCATTTTACTAATGATTTGAAGTGGTAGCTTTACCTTCAAATTACTTTAAAAGTCTTTTATAATTAACAATAAATAACATTTTAAAAAAGAAGCAGTTAATTAACTCCTTGGCATTATATTATATACTATTTAACTAGAATAAACAAAAATATCAGCTTATTGTGCTAAATCATATATTACACATATTTAAAGAAATTTCAGTTTACTTTGGAGAAACTATCATTTTTTACATAAATTATAATTCTCTAGTGACTTTTACTTGAGGGGACAACATAACATACATTAAAACAGGAGTCTGCCTGAATTCCATAGACATGAATGTGATGCTGTCAATGATTTACAAGTCATTTTACTCATTTTGATCTTTGAGGCTTAACCTACAAACTGGTTATAATAGCATATATCTCACTAGGTTTTACTAAGGAAAAACCCTAGCATAGTGTGAGGCACATATTAGTTATTAAATAAAATATAGTTAAATATGACTTATTTATCAAGTAATGTGAAAAAATGTTAGCAGTGGATGTCTCACTCCTATAATCTAGAAGTATTTAAGCCACCATAGACTGTGACATTAAATAAGTCATATACCACTATATTTTAGTTTCTTTGCTGGTAAAGTGAAGAAAAATAGCATCTACCTCATAGGGTTATTAAAAGGAAGAAAGGAGGTTTATAACCATAAAATATATAGAGCAGGGCAGGATATGCATTATATAATTATGTAAGGTTTATATAAGGACTACATTTTATATAAACATTATATAATTGTACAAGCATTTTAAAAGAATTTGTTAAATGAATGGATAAATTAAATAGGTCAGAGGTTTCACTACTTTTTAAAAAATCCACAGTAGACTGAAACTGTTCATTAATGTAAGCTTTTATGTTTGGTATGTCTCAATTACAAACTACTCTGCAAACTACACATCTCAGCTAAATATATTTATCATGCAGCAGGTGTAATTTTTCCTTTCTTGACCAGAACCTCACTACTTAAAATAGGATCCTTGAATCAGAAGCATAAGCATCATGCAAATTATCAGGCATCACTCCAGCACAACTCAGAATATAATTTCATTAGGTTCCCAGGTGTTTCAAATATACTACTTGAAAGTATACTACATAACCAGCATCCCACCTTTGTAAAAAATAAATACAATATTAGAAACACAACAGAGTGGCATCTATTTTTACTTGGAAAAATATTTTTGTGTAAACAACAGAGAAAGCATATACAAATTAAATCTCATGGTAACTATTTTCTTTTGACTATAGACTTTTTTTCAGTTACTTTCTTTTATTAGTATGACAAAGCATATTTCATTATTATTGGTAGACATCTTTTAGGTTTTAAAAAATTGTTTTGTGTTCTATTTTGTTTTCAATGAAGAAACATAGAGAAAACATCAGATAAACTTTTAATTGCAAGAATTATAAGATTAAAGACCACTGGGAGAAAGAGCTTTCCAAAGGTAAATGATTGTTCTTTAACACAGAGCCTCCAGAAAGGAAAAAAATGATGGCAAGAAGTTAATAGGTTTGACAGCACTCTTGTCAGTTTTGACCCAGAGGTTACTGGTCCTCTGAGTGATGGAGTCTCCTTGCTTGAGATTTTTAAGGAAGAAGGGTTGATGTTACTTGTCCATGGGAATCACATCGTCATTGGCATACTTGGACTCTGAGCCTGTCAAAGCCTAGGAATGTGAAGCCAGTCTAGCACTTGACTATTTAGAAACATGTGGCATAATATGACAAACACTACCCACGTGTGCACATGTAACATGCACTCTTTAGTAGCTGTTATAATGCAGTTCCCTCACATCACGATGTCATGTAACCCTGTGCTATTTTGTATTGTGCTGCTGAGAATTCAATGAAGACATTTGTACAAGTCTTGCTGATAGTGTGATGG
The DNA here is from genome assembly GCA_004026585.1 of Noctilio leporinus. Lineage (NCBI taxonomy): Eukaryota > Metazoa > Chordata > Mammalia > Chiroptera > Noctilionidae > Noctilio > Noctilio leporinus. The sequence continues at coordinate 61,807 of PVIW01002442.1, forward strand.
CTCCTTTGTATCTGAAGATATCTCAGAAATTTTGGGCTTTTTATTATACCTTTTAGGATTTGATTTTAGGGAAAATTTATGTTTTAGAAGAAATTGTGTTGTAATACATTTTATGTGTTTTAAAATAAGCCAGGTACCTTAGAAAAACTTAACTAGTCTTAGATGTTTAAAACATGGTAGCATGCTTTCAGCTTAAAGCTTTCAGAGAAGAAGCTTTTAGTTATAAATTTGAACTCCCACATAATATAATTAGGCTGTGGGGAGGTCAGAGGGACTGAGGAAAAATATCAGTGGACCACTCTGTGTCATTCTGTATGCTCTTCCTTTTTCATCGAAGAGTTAGCATATATTTCTCAGTACCTTTCATTCTTTCATCTCACCTTGCTGCAAATGAACAAACACAACTAAGTAGATACACACATGCACGTATTCCCAAAACAATGAGGAAGATCAGGGGAAACAGTCAATTCATATATATATGAAACTGACAGTGACCAGAGAAGAGGGAGGTGTGAGGGGGATCAAGGGGAAAGGAAAAGGAAAGGTCTAGTCAAGAAACAAGTATAAATGACACAAGGACATGGACCACAGGGTGGGGATTGACTATGGGAGTGGGGGATACGGTGGGTAGGGGAGAGCAATGAGGGAAAATTGGGACAACTGTAGTAGAATAATAAAAAAAAGAAAAAGATTATTTAATATATTATTACACATTTATGTACTTCAAAATAAAAGGAGGTAGAAAGCATCACACCTACAATTAAAAATATAAATTATTTGATTTTTATTTAAATATAGTCAAACTTTTAAAATAATTGTCAGGTGTAAAATGTGATTTAATAGTGTTTTATACAGTTTCATTGGTATCCAAAGTTAATTTAACAGAAGCTGCTCAATGAATGAAAAATTAGCTGAATTACAGTAATAGGTAGCTATATATGCATACTTATGTAGTGCATTTTGTTGGACTCAAAGTTGTCTAATAATTCTTAATATTTTCATAACTGAGGAAACTAATAGACTGAATATATATTTCTCAGCCAAAAGAGAAAACTAAGTCTAGTCAAGTCCTGAAGAACTCTAGATAGATAGGAACTCACTGTAAAGAAGCAATATAATAAAATTCTACTTGTAACCATATATGTATTACTGAATTTTAAAACTAAAATGATATGAAAGCCAAATATTCAGTGGAGCAACTTATACAGATTTTTAAATGTGAAACACCATAAATATGTGTTTGTAATGTATGGTAGAAATAAATGAGAGCAGGTATAGTAGTTTTCCTACAAGTAAGATCCTTTTTGGTATATCTACATGCTTCATGTTAGTAAATGGACACCCATTAGTTTTGATGGGTTCATTGTATTTTAATTATTTTGAGACTAAGCATGAAAATATATCTTATTCACATTGCATGATGAAAAAAGAGATATGGTCCAAAGAGAAAAAAACTAAAATAATCAATTTACTCAAAGAACAAACAGAATATTTGATTTCTTTTTAAATCAGTCAATATACAATTAAGCTAACCACATATTTAGAGGAGAAAATGGTGCATGCTTTTTAATAGAACTCTATTAATAAAGAAGGAAAATCATCATGATTTTAAATAATAAACCAAGTAACAGATTTTGATTCTCATTGTGGCTTGATTTTTATTGCTTTTTCACTATTTAAGTCTTACTTTTTAAATATCAGATTTAAATATTTTGAATATGCTATTCAGGCAAAATCTACTAACAGTCAATAATCCAATAATTTCTTAAATAAAGTACAATTCACTATAAGGCTACCTAATGACTCTTCCTAATGAAAAATTTCCACTCATTATTCACTTAGCTCTCTTCATTTGTTTAAGTTGATGATGGTCTACCGTGAAAGAAATTTTACGTTTATTTATTTTGCACCTAACCAGGAACAACTATTTTTTTCTAATGATACAGAGATCTGATTAAAGTCACTAGGGAGAAGTAGGGCTGTAGGAGGAGTTGCTGAGGCAATGGAAAGCACTCTAGGGTGGGATTGACTGAGAAGCTGATGCCTGCAGAGCCAATGGAAATAAAAAGAGGGCGGGCTCTTTGGCTCAGGAGCGTTTTCACCTCTAGAGCCGCGTCTCTCTCAGGCTCTGGCTCAGCCTCTTGCTCTCAAGCTCAAGCTCAGGCTCTTCTTCCTCGAGGATGCCTGGATGATGCTGCAGCTGCCTGTGTTTCGAATGAATGGCACTTTGGATGGGAAGGAACTATGGGTACAGCCTAGGAATCGGGCTGGCCTGGCAGAAGACGCAGGTTTATTTTTTGGGGTGTTCTGGAAGGAACAGTCTCTGGGGCAGAAACCTGCCATTCTTCCAGAATTGTGTAGCGTTTGTATCTTACATTGTTTTAGTTTATAAATTAAACCCTGCAGAAACTTAACAAAATAATGGAGAACTCAGGTGTTTAGAGTTTAGCCATTATGATTGATATGCTTAAGTGATTAAAACTGTGATTTGAGGCCCTGGCTGGTGGCTCAGTGGATAAGGTGCTGGCCTGCGAACGCGAAGGTTGCAGGTTCGATTCCCCAGCCAGGGTACATAACAAGGTTGCAAACCAGGTCTCCAGTCAGGTCTGTGGCTGGAGGCAGGTGAAAAGCAACCATACATTGATGTCTCTCTCCCTCTCTGCCTCTCTCCCTTCCCCTCTTTCTAAAAAATAATGAAATAAAATATTAAAAAAACAAACAAAAAAAACTGTGATTTGATATCACAGTTTGAATTTGATTTGAATAAATACTTTTCCTTTATCACCAAACCTCTGTCTCTGGGATTTTGCTTAGAGGGTGACGGCAGAGAGCGTGATCCCTACTTGCTGCTTGATAACACTAGCAGGTCAAACGGGAAATACTTTAAAGTCCTAGCAAGTCATAGAGTCTCTGTCAAAATTACTCAGCTCTATCACTGTAATGCAAAGCAACCATAGACAATATGTAAGTAAATAAGCATAGCTGTATTCCAATAAAACTTTTATATGGCTGAATTTGAGTTGCAGGCCACAGTGTGTTGAGACTTGACCTAGTCTATTGTGAGCCCTTAAATACTATGCTATTGTTTAAAATTAAAACATGGATCCCAAATAGTATTAGAGAGTAAATATAATATGTGCTACAGTCTGCAATGTAACAATAAAATAATTATCAGAAATGTGTCCAAAAATATTAGACTAGCTGTAGTTCAGGAATCCCAAATGGAAGAGGCCAAAAAGTAATGTCAATTAAACACTGATTTTATTTTTACTTTCATTATTCTATTGTGTGATGTGAATATTAAAAGGGAAAATAAGATTTTTCATGACCACAAGCAGACTTCAGTTTGATTTAAAGCCAGAATTTTAAAATTATAAAATTTTGAAAAATATAACTTTTCCAGTTGGAGAAAAAAATTCATGGCTGTTGTATTTCTGGCAAATTTCAGAAGGAATAGTGAGTCCTAAAGAATATTAAAGATTTTTTAATGGATATGTGAAGACTGGACAGATTAGAATCCCAGGAAGCTGCAATCCAAAAGCAGTTTTGTCTCCGACTATAAACTTTCTCATGGAGCCTTCTCTAGTGCATGGAGGTTGGGGCAGAACTGGAGAGTTGAGAAAAATTAACTTCTCATCTAGAGATACGCATGGCTATCATATGCAGTGCCCCATCCCACTGAAGTCTGGGGTGAGTAGAAGATGGGAAGATGGAGTCAAAAGAACTTCTGGCCATGTAACAATCTCAGTAGAAAGCAGAGAGATTTCTCACACTTTGGAAAGCTGCAGACTAAGGTCTATCAAAGGTTGACAAATGTTTTCTGTAAAGGGCTAAATAGTAAATTACTTAGGTTCTTTACTAAAACAAGTTAAAAAGAAAGTTTTTAATGATGATGAGTGTAGGTGGATGCCTACCCTACATCCTTAGTAAGAAATGCAGCACACCAAATAGGATAAATATAAAGTAGATTAATATATATCCTATATTTAATGTATTTATATCTAATATGTATAATTCATATAGTATGTAGGTATGTTTGCCCATATATATCTTATATAAATAACTTCTTAGATAGAGTAATAATACATGTATTATGGGAAGTATAGTAGAAAAATATATGAATATAAGATGAAGCATGAAACTGAAGAAAATGTAAAATCTATTTTCGCAGGGCGCATGCTTACTTACAAAATCTTTGGGATTTACAAAAATATTACTTTAACTAATAATAAATTTAGAAAATTTCAAAAAATATGCTAGTAACTAACATAAAAATAAAGTTAAAAAAAACATTTACAATTGCAATAATTTCTTAGGTCAGTCAAAATAACAATGATTAAAAATTATAAATTTTGCTCTATCAAAATGGCAATTTTTGCTCATCTAAAGACACATTAAGAATATTAGTTGGTCAGTGAGAGATTGGGAGAAAATTACATATATATATATATATATATATATATATATATATATATCTCACAAAAATCTGATATCCTGAACTCACAAAGAGAAAAACAAAAGTCTGACTAGACACTACATTTTTGTCAAGAACTAGTATAAATGACCTATGGCCATGGACAACAGGATGGATATTGACTGTGGGAGAGGGGTTGGGATGGGCAGAGCGAGAGAGAGCAATGGGGGAAAAATGAAACAACTGTAATAGGATAACAATAAATTAATTTTAAAAAGAGTATAAACCCTTTTTACCATACTAATCTCACCCAAATCCCTTTCTTGGCCTTAAAATAAAATAAAATAAAATAAAATAAAAAGCCCTGTTATTTGCACAGTAAACAGAATCATTAATATAAAGTGAAAATTAATGATTTCACACCCTAATGCTCCTTTCCAAGTTCCACTCACCAGAGGCATCCAGGTGTAGGACATTCAGACATTCCAGTTTTGTTTATCCTGATAATTGCCACCATGATAACAAACTACTGTTTTTATCTTTAATTTCATGAGCTTTATTGAAATGTCATTTTCATCCAATAAAATGTACAGTTTGATGACTTTTTTGACAAATATGTACATCCATGTAATCATTATCTTAATCAAAATATAAAACATCCCATCTTGCTAAAAGTTTCCTTAAGTCACATGCAGTCAAACCTCTGCTTCCTTGCAAAACATTGACAGGGTTTCTATCACCATAGTTTAGTCCTTCTGTTCTAAAACATCATATAACATGCAGCCATTCAGGATTTACTATTTTGGGTCATGTTTATTTGCTTAACATGTTTTTGAGATTCATCGATGTTGTTGCATGTATCAGCAGTTCTTTCATTTTTATTGCTGACTAGTGTTCCATTATATGAATTTACCTTGGTTTTTGCCTGCTCTCTTATTGCTGGACTTTGAGTTGTTTCTACACTTTTGGTTATTAAGAATAAAGCTGATATGAGAAATCAAAGGGTATATACCATTCAATAAGTACATCCTTGTCCTGAGAAAAATGCTCATTGAAATCACTATAAGCTACCATTTATAGCCATTAGAATGGCTCCAATCATAAAGACTGAAAATGCAAAATGTTGAGAATGGGAAGCAACTGAAACCTCATATATTGCTGACTGAGTGGGTGAAAAATGTTACAATCATTTTGGAAAATTGTTTGGCCACTTTTGATTAAGTTAAACATGCATCCACACAATAACCAATCAATTCCATTTTTAGGGAAATAGAAATACATGCCCACAAAATGAGCTGTATAAGACTGTTAATAATAGTCTTATGTGAAATACCCCAATTGTCTACTGCAGGAAAATGGATACACAAAATATAGAACATTTTTAAGTGGACTATTACTTAATAATAACATATAAAGAAGTACTTACATATTTGCAACAACATGAATTCATCTCAAATATACAGGGTGCAAGTGACCAATTGGCCATAACTTTGCATCTTATTTCATATGCTTCTTACTAATTTTGAAAAACTATGTTTCTAAGGTTATGATTTAACATCATTGTTTCAGATATAAAGTGTTAAATTCTGAGAGCAACTGTCATGTCAAAAGGAATACCATGTTAGAGCAACCATAATTTCTGGACAACATGCAGGGAGAACTGCTAAGGAAATTGTGGACTTCAATAACACCCCTTTAAATACAGTTTACAACATAAAAGGGTGTATAATGCTGATCCTGATGTTGCCACTCCAACAAGGAAAATGCATAAGGTTTGCAAGGCTCACACAAGTTCAGATATTTTGCACAGAATCCAGGAGATCATCAATGAAAATCCAGGATGTTTACCTTGATGTTTGAGAGAAGTAGTTGTACTGTGGATAAAGCAAGTCACAAATGGACATCATTTTATTTTTCAACAAGATGGTGCACCAGCACAGAACACCAAAAAGTTGCAAGAATGTTAGTATCAACGTTCCTGAATTCTGGTCAAAGGAAATCTGGCTGCCTAGTTCACCAGATGCCAATCTTTTAGACTATTTTGTATGCAGCTTTTGTGTGAGAAAATTTAGTAAGCAACCTCATTCCAATAAAGATGCTGGTAAAGCTAAGACTGAAAACATGGTAATGTCCATGGATAAAGAGAAGTTAATTAAAGCGTGCTCAAGATTCTGAAGTTGAATTGAGTCTATTATTGCAGCAAACAGAGACTTTATTTTTACAATTAAAAAATAATGACTTTCATATATTTACATATAAGAACATGCTTATTTCAAAATATGACACTTTTGTGGTATGTTGTTTATTTTACTAAAATTTTGCCATTGATTGTGTGCACCCTGTATAATGGAGGAGTGAAAAGAGAGCAGAAACAGAAGAGTATATCTTGTATGATTCCATGTATATAAAATGTGTACAAACTTATATGATTCCATGTATTTAAATGTGCACAGATATATTTAATCTATTGTGATAGAAATCAGAGTTTTTACCTTAAGTGAGGAAAACAATAGGATAAGAACATGACAAAACTTTTTAGAATACCCACTAGCATGACTATAATAAAATGACAGATAATTTCAAGTGTTAGTGAGGATGTGGAGAAATCAGTATCTTCATACACAGATGGTAGGGGTGTAAAATGGAGATGTTACATTGGAAAACAACCTGACAATGCATCTAAATGTTAAATATAAAGTTTCTATGTGAATTATCAGTTATACTCCTCAATACACATGAAAAATGCAAGTTTACAGCCACACAAAATTTATGATAGTGAAAATAAAGGAAACCAACTGTGAAATAGAAAAAAATATACAGTGATGTCCACCTTTCTGGTACAGAGGTCCTGAACCTCTTAAAATTTCTTAACTGATTAGTGTACTAGGAACATCTTTTCCCCTAACACTTGGTCTTTGGCCTCCATTCCTGACACAGAGCTCCTAAGTCATTTAGAATTTCTTGAGAGATAGGAGCGTTTTTTTTTTTTTTTTCTATTGAAGCAACTCTGGATGAGCTACTGGATGGCCCATGGATGGAGGCAGCTCACCAGAAAGATAAAGACCTGCTTAGAAGCTTGGAACATAAAGCTCCACACTTTGTCCTCCAGTCAGGGAGGGGAGAGGGGCTGGAAATTGAGCTAATGACTGATCATGCCTACATAATGAAACCTCCATAAAAATATCCATAGTATGGGGTTTGGAGAACATATCCAGGTGCTGGGAAGGTGGTGTGCATATACCCCAACACCATGGGGACAGAAGTTTCTCTAATCAGGGCTCTTCTAGATCCTGCCTTATATGTATCTGAATGTTCACCTGTTATTACATGATGAACAGATAAAATAAGTAAATGTTCTCCTAAGTTATTTTACCTGGCTGTTCCAGTGTCCTATATCAAAGTATTTATTACAATATTTAAACAGATAAAAATAAATCATTGTTCTCCTAATTTTGTGAGAATTAAACCCAAGGAGGGGGTCCTTGGTACCTCCAATTTATAGCCAGTTGATTGGAAGTACAGGTGACAAACTGGATTTTTAATTGTCATGTAAAATGGGGGATGGGAAAAGCAAGCAATCTTATTATAGTGTTTGGTGTAGCAACTCTCCTGTCCCACAATTTGGTTACCAGAGGTGGGGTCTTTGAAGTATGGAGAGTAAAGGAAAAAGCAAGAAATTTTTCCCAGATACTATCCAAATGTCCATCAACTGTAAATGGATAAACAAAATGTGGTATATCCGTACAATAAAATACTAATCAGCAATAAGAAGGAAGTATCAATACATGCTACTACATAGATAAGCCTTGAAAACATTATGCTAATTGAAATAAACCAGTCACAAAAGAATGATATTATATAATTACATTTTATAAAATGTCCACAATAAGCAAATCTGCAGAGACAGAAAATAGATTAGTAATTGTCATGGTCTGAAGGTGTGGAGGATGGGAGTTAGGGCTAAATGACATAGTTTAGTTTTTTTGTGTGTGGGAGAAGATGATGAAAATAAAGTTAGATAGTGATGATGATTTATAATTTTGAACATACTAAAACCAATAAACTGTAAATGTGTGTTCTGTATAATATGTGAGTTATATTTCAATAAAGCTGTTTTAAAAAACAAAACTACTTCCTCACCAGTCAACTTCCTCCATAATATGCCCAGCTCCTCATCTGACTTGGTTTTCTAGTCTAAAACCTTAGGGAGGTAGAACTTTTCCAACACTCCCAGCCTAGCTACAGCAACTAGCATTGGTCTGTCAAATTATTAATCAATATCAGAAAGAATTTTGTACTCATGACTGGTCAAAGGTACTTTCTGCAAGGAATATTCCTGATGATACAGTATAAATAATTTAAAATGCACCATATATTTGTTTACTTTTAGGATGGGGATTATTCAGGATACCTGCATTTAAAGCACAGCCTTGAAGCTGCAAGACAAACATGGAGAACACCTGTGTGGGAAGCTTCATGTTTTATGCATCCCACCAATTTTGTCATATGGAATACTTTGATGACCTTTCCCAGCTTGATTTCAGTCCAAGTTTAGACATAATATTTGGATCATCTCACAGAGATCAGATAAAAAGGTATTTTCTTCAAATAGCTGTCTATTTTTCTGATCATAATCAATTGTGTGCTCTTCCTTTGTATTGCTCTATACTTGTTAATAGTTCTTACTTTAGTTTTTGTGTCCCTCTGTCCTCAGCTAGATATTAGAGTTTAAACTATTATTAGTAAAGAAGTTAATTTACTTTTCAGTACCATGAGATTCATAGCATGGTGCACTGTGTACTTAAGGTACTTAAAATATATTGTGGTAGAAAAAATAGATCTAATTTAATATTTTTAGTAAATGTTCATAATTATTTTGAGGCCAGAGAGGTTGGTACTAAAATCATCTCAAATTCTAGTCAGTTAATTTGAACCTCCTTTTAAAAACATGAAGTCAATTTAAATTGACTTGTGTAGAATAAGATATAAACCTAAAAAATTATACTTCTTCCCCCCAGATTCTATCTATATATGAATTTTGGGAAAGCATATTTATAGACTGAATACTGGTGGTTAAAGAATAAAAAACATGTAATCTGCAGAAATTGACAGCCTGATGTTTCTGTCTCTGTAATAATTTATTTGAGTTACAAAATGTTAATGCTATTATGTGTAGTCCTTAATCTGCCATTGCTTTTGTTCAGTGTTATAGATACTCAATATCTAGGACACTGAGTACATTTTGAGTGTATATCTAGTCTCTCTCTCTCTTTCATGTGTGTGTGTGTGTGTGTGTGTGTGTGTGTGAGTGTATGTTCCTGGTGATAATGAGAAAACTTCAAGATAGAGGCTGAAACGATATCCTTTTCATCCAATCCAAGTCTTCTCAATTTCTGAAGATGTTTCCTGATGGGTGGGCAGCCAATAGCATCAGCACTGCCAACATCCTGACACAGCATCTGATCCTGCACTCCGTGGCTATTTCTTAACATTAGTGGGAAGCAGCACTTATTGATACTGAAATCTATTTAATAGCGAGGTTCCTGATGAGTAAACTTCAAGAAGGCAGAGCCTTTAAAAATGCACATAGGCACTTTGTGTTGATAGCAAGCATTATTGACTTTTCTCGCTGAACAAGCTTCTTCCAAGGTCTCCTTAAAGGCAGGAGAAGCGGGATGTTGGGGGGTGGGGGAGGGTGTAGCTGATTTTCCTTAGAAACTACCTCCTGTCAGTCAGTTTGGCATCATTTGGGACACAAGATAACAAAAAGATCTTTAGAGATTTGTTGTCTTTTTCTGTCTGTTTTTTGACAACCCATTGATGGTGGAATTGGTTGTGATGGAAGTTCAGTTTACCTTAACAAGATAGCTTCTTCTCCAGGCTATTAACCCAATCATTGGCCTGTGGCGATTAGGGAAAGGGAAAACATAAAATTTGACTTTCCCTATTTTGGCTCTTTTGTTTTTTATATATATTTTCTTCACATGCCAGCCTTGGCTAGAGCCATACCTGTATTTCAAATACATTTTTTCCAAAGCAATTGCAATGTGTTTCTTTTTTTGTTATGCCTTTAAAATCTGTTCCTTTGACATCTCTGATCAACAGGAAGATTATATTTTGTATGATGTTGCAGTGCTACATTGCCTGTGGTGAATAAAATGGTTGTAGGGTCAGTAGATTAAATGTATGTAAATCTGTGCTATGGTATGGGTCATAATTTGCCTATAGAAAAAAGTGACAGTGTGCAATATCACAATTTCACAATTCAAATCCCTATTCTATGGTGGCAATGTAAGGTCAGTTTGTATTTGGATTAACAAAAATGTGTGCCTATTCTGGATAGAGGTCACCAAAAATGTCATGGAAGATGCTAAAGGTGATAGAATGTAAATTGCTGTTACCAAAGGAAACAGCAGCAAGCATGATGCATTTAGTGAATGCATGTGCATATAATATATTAAAAAATAAAACAGATGATGGGAACATTTGTTTTAAGCAATGAATTAATTTTAAGTCAAAACTGTCATTATCAACCAAGGAAAAGATAGAAAGACTTTAAAATGCTCTTGTTAAAAATGGAATAACATGGAAAAGAGACAAAGAGCCATATGTAATCAGCAGAATTAAGAAAGATCATATTTAAAACCAAATATATATTTATTTAATTATAAAATTATATGAAAATTTTAATTTTCATTGTTTATTATAAAATTATGAACATAATTAAAATTTAAAATTCTCAAAAGTTATCAATTTAAAATGCTTATAAGTATTACAAATAAAAATTAACCATTAAGTATTCTGAATAATTAATTTCTTAGAAAAATTAGAAGTAATTTGTATCTATATGTATATATGGTATAGGGAAGAAGAAGATTAACCATGCAGCAGAGTTAATAAATAAAATAGAACCAATAATTTAATCTATTAGAGGCCCTTATTAAACATGGTATATACAATTATGACCTCTTAAACTTATTCATTCATTTATCTAGTTATTTGTTAAACAAGCCTTCGTCTTACTATTGAAAAGTTGTATGTTAGACACTGAAGGCTCAAGAGTGAAAGAAACAAGTTTCTTGAAGTTAACATTTTAGTACAGGGAGAAAGAAAATTAATGAATAAAAAGGTATGTATATATCAAGTGGGATTACCTACAAAGAAGATAAAAAACAGGGTAACAGAATAGAGAGATTGAGGTGATGGATAGGTAATTTTATACTGTGATAATAGAAGACCTCTGTACTGATGACATCTGAGCCCAGATTTACATAGAGGTAAAGGGAAAAGTGTTCCAGGCAGAGAAAATAGTAATTGCCAAGGCCCTATGGCAGGTAAGGCCAATCAACTGTTCCAATTTTCTTTTCATATAAAGATATACCATTATATAATTTCTAGAGCCTATAGAAATATGTTTAGTTTCCATAAATGTCTGTGAGAAACAACATGATGTAGTAAGAACAATCACCCTTTAGCCTTTAAGAAAAAAGACAACTTTAATTTTTCCCATAAAATCATGGTTTTCTAACAATTCTGAAAATGAGGTGGAACTTTGTGTTATAACACAAGGATGCATTTTAATTTTTTTTTTTTGTGGTTTCTGTTTTGTGTTTTTTTTGTTGTTGTTGTTGTTTTTGCTATACTTGAGCATAAATTATTTAGGACAGTATCTCCTATAGTCATATAATTCCATATACTCAGTGTGTCAATTTTATTATAGATAAAATTCCAGATGGTTTTATTTTTTTAATTTATAATAAAAAACAAAATGGTAAAATGCTATCAGGTAGAAAAAATAATAAGCCAATGCAATTAATTGGCAAAAGTTATGTCTATCTAGTTTTTACTTCTTTTAAAAGAACAAGAAATTTTTACAAATATGCCACTATTCTGAATATTTGTCAAAACATGCCAAACCCAAAGTATAGATATTGTGAAACAATGGCATCTTAGAAAGCTTGATAGTTTGCTTAGGTACAAGGAAAGTGAGAATACAAGTGATCACTGTTCAATTAAGATTGCCAACAGAAAGAGAGTTCAAGCTTACCAAGGATCACTTTCAACATACCCACAAAGTCAAAATATAGACAATTTTCTTTCACAAATAATACACTGGAGATATATTTTAGATATTTCTCAGTATACTACATACTAGAAGCAAAAGTTCAAAGTGACACCGTTTGCTATTTTTTTGTTTTGCCAAAATGTAATTACTCATATTTCTGGGTAATCAGGAGTTTAAAGTATAAAAGAACATAGTTCAAAAATTTATTTTAAATGATAGTTTATGTACAATATTACTTTATTTCAGATGTGCAATACATTGATTAGATATTTATATACCTTACAAGTTAAGGAGCACAACAGCATGGGACTAAAAATCTGCCCAAGCTAGAGAAAAAAGCCAGATTGGACCTTAATAAACCAAGTGTAGTTGCTGATATTATATCTTTGACAGAAACCAGAGTTTGACATCAGGAACCTATTTTGCACATACTTTAGTATTGTATTTGTAGCTGTCTCTTTTCTTGCTTAAATAGAGATACAGATCTTTTTCATTAAAAAAAGAAGTTGATAATATCCTGAGTAAAAGTCTTGCCTCAGTCATGGTCATATCTATATATTGAATATTTGGACTATGTGGACCCACAATCATTTCTCTTGTTTCTGAGAAGGTAAATATAAATGTATGTTATCCTTTACATATTTAGATCTCAGCAAGGCTTAATCATATTGAGGTTTCAATTTAAATCATGCTATCAAGGACTTGTCTTTACCAGACTTATTATTAGGGAAAATTCAGCATTAAGGACAAAGATGTAAAATTTTATCCCTTTCTCTTCTGTCAAGACTAATTTAAGATATTCCATTTAGTTAATATGTATTTATATATTCCTTTTGTAAATATATGTCATTTTGTTTAATTCTTTGAAGTATAGAATTTAGAACAAAATAGAACCTGCCCAATAAGTTATTATATGAATGTGGTAGACATAAAAATTACCCACAAAGAAATCTTTATTAATTGGCATTTCTAAATACAGAACTATACTTAAAAGGAATATAAGAAATATGTATAATTAAAATCAATAAAATAAGAGGAAGTATAGAGAATATTAAAGTCAGGTATGCATGGTTATAAATCTATAATTTATCATTTGGTAAGTATCTATTTCATGAATAATTTATCTAATTGTTTCTATTACTAAAATTATTACTAATTATTACAAATTAACCTGGGGCTCAGTTTTTACATCTGGACAATAGGAATAAGACCTTTTCACAAGTACCCTCAAAAGATGAAACAAACTAAGAAAATTACCTATTAGAGCTCCTAATGAATATTATGAAATCAATAATTTGTACTTGTTATTGTAGAAAGACTCTGGAAAATAACCCAAATGATTTAAGAGCTATTTTTCTGAAATATAATTCCTAAACATACTTGCTTCAACATGAGGTTTTAAAATTATAAGGAAGCTCTGGCTGGTGGCACAGTGGATAAGGCGCTGGCCTGTGAACCCAAAGGTCACTGGTTTGATTCCCCAGCCAAGGCACATAATCAGGTTGCAAGCCAGGTCTCCAGCCAGGTCCATAGCTATAAGCAGGTGAAAGGCAACCATACATTGATGTCTCTCTTCCTCTCTGCCTCTCTCCCTTCCCCTCTAAGAATAATAAATAAAATTAAAAAAATAAAAATAATAAAATTATAAGGATATCAATAATTATGAAAATAAAAAAGCAATTATAGAATTACTCTTCTAGTTATGCTAAGAATGTGTGGCAAGTAATCCTCATTACTACACTGAAAAAGAGACAGTTTTGTCTTCACAGTTTACAGATGAGAAAATGAATGTTTGGATAGATCCATGCACTTACCTGAAATTTCAAATCTAATAAATTGCACAATCAGAAAACATACAGAGTATTATGCATAAGCATTTGACCTTTTAACATACTAAATTAGCCCTGGCTGGTGGCACAGTGGATAAGGTGCTGGCCTGCGAACCCAAAGGTCTGGTTTGATTCCCAGCCAGGGTAACATAATCAGGTTGCAAACCAGGTCTCCAGCCAGGTCCTTAGCTGGAGGCAGGTGAAAGACAACCATGTATTGATGTTTCTCTCCCTCTCGTCCTCTCTCCTTTCCCCTCTCTCTGAAAAATAATAAATACAATCTTAAAAAAAAAATACTGAATTATTTTGGATTAATTAAAATAGTTACTTGGCTGGTGTGGCTCAGTGGATTGAGCACCAGCCTGTGAACCCAAGTGTCACTGGTTCGATTCCCCAGTCAGGGCACATAATCAATTTGCAAGCCAAGTCTCCAGCCGGGTCATTAGCTGGAGGCAGGTGAAAGGCAACCATACATTGATGCTTCTCTCCTTTTCTTTTTCCCTCCCTTCCCCTCTCTCTAAAAAAAATAATGAATAAAATAGTTATAATACATCTCTTAATAATTGTTAGTAATACCAATGAAACTGTAAAAAATTATATGTATATAATTATATGTATATATAGACAAAGACTTTTATCAATTGAATATCAATTGTGTGACAATTATTTAGATCACTATTAATTGATTATTTTAAATAGAAAATTGCCATTTATTATTTCTATTTGTGGAGAATAATTAATTTTTTATAACTGAAGTCCATGGAGAAATGCCTTAACATTTTTTAACTTATTTACCCCCATGGCTAATAATTAAATTTACCTTTTAAAAAGCATTTCAAAGACAAGAATATAAAACAAGAAATCAACTGTTTAAACTTACATTCACAATGAATTTCACAATATAAATCAAATTAACTATAAAGTATATTCTTAAGCATTTAATAAAAAAGATTAATATCAGTATAAAATAACAACAAAATGATGTATAGCTTTTCCTAGAACCATAACTAAAATTTAAGTGCTGCTTTTTTTCTCAGCTGTTTCTATTTAGTGTTATAAATATAGGAACAGAGTAATAGCATATTTCTTCTGCTATATCACAAGTGCAATATAAATTAATAATTTAAAAATAATAAT
Source organism: Noctilio leporinus (assembly GCA_004026585.1). Taxonomy (NCBI): domain Eukaryota; kingdom Metazoa; phylum Chordata; class Mammalia; order Chiroptera; family Noctilionidae; genus Noctilio; species Noctilio leporinus. The sequence goes on from PVIW01002442.1 coordinate 77,252, forward strand.
ACTCAGGCATGTTCTATTGTCTCACTAGTAGAAATATGCTGAAAAAGTTTTGGAGAAGAATGAGGAAATCAGAGATTCCAAAACATGAAATTATGAAGGACAAACATAAATCAATTAACAACTTTTTTCCAGTAAAAGAGCAAAGATGAAACGAGCTCCTTGGCTATTGTTGAAGTAACTTTAGAAAAATTATGGAATTTGTAATGCTGTCTAAAAATACTTGGTGAGGTTTGAGAGAAAAAGCATTATTTTAGAAAAATCAGTGCTTCAAAATCAGAAAATATGGAATGCAGCTATAAACATATTTACAAAGAACTAGTGATAAAGAGATGTTGAAGTTATATTTAATTTACTCTCATAATCAAAAACCACAGAATCCACTCTCTCCAAAATAATTAAGCAAGCTCCAAATTGTAATAATCTTTCCAAAGAAGTACAGCTACATGTATGTCTAGCCACTATTGAACTTATAAAAAATATTCAGAGAAATAGGATTTCATTTAAAATCACTTTTGTCCTAATGAACAGTTGTGTGTTCTTGAGCTAGGCACTGTTTTAGCCTTTTATATATGCTTCTTGAATCCTCATAACACCTCTGTAGGTAGGTAGTGTGTAATGAGCTTGTTAAGGAGGAAGAGTCTGAAACATACGTACATACATATATATATATATATATATGTGTGTGTGTGTGTGGAGAGCTAGCAGGCAGACCTTATGTCTGAGTCTCCATTAATCAGGCTATTACTGTTCTCTCTACCCTAGTGATTCTGAGACCCTACCTCACTCAACTAGTTGTTCCCAGTGACTTTACAGATAACCTTATGCTTAGGAATATTCCAAAATCTCTCAGACAAGCAGCATTTGTCCTTTGCATACTTCATACCTAATACCAATTTGCAAAGTGGTCCCAGGCCTGGAGTTAGCAGAAATGGTCCTGAGTTGGCAGCTTGGCTGCTTCCAAGTCCCTTCAAGCTAATTACACATAGAAGCCATATGTAGATCACTGTGTAGTTCATTCCAGGTGGCCTCAGGCAGGGCACAGAATATGGCTGACCTTGCACCTCCCCAAAGGCCTCAGAACCAGTGCACCAGGTAGAGAGCTTAGACCATGTCCAAGTACCACCCAACCACCTCTGCAAGCAACACACTCAAAGGACAGACTAGGTGGGGACCAAAGCCCCACTGAAGCAAATACTGCTCTGTAGAATCTCCTAGACAGAGCATATTTCCTGTAGTTGAAGCTCGTACTTGTAAATGACTGGCCTGGGGTCAACCCCTCTCAATGATGTTCCAACAACAATCAAGGCTCAATTACAATAGAAGAGTACACTTAACCCAAATAGTGGGCATACCTGGAGTGTCCAGTTGGCGTGAGTGGGAAGGCTGCATCACTGGGCCCTGCAGGACACTTACCAATTTTGGCAGACATAGATCTACTTAATACATGGAAGCAAAAATGGGAAAGAAGCCAAAATAAAGGGACAAAGAAACATAACCCAAATGAAAGGCAGGAAAAATCTTCAGGAAAAGAGTTAAATGAAATACAGGCAAGCAAACAACGAGATACAGAGTTCAAAACAATACTTACAAAGACACTCAAGGAACTTAGTGAGAACTTTAACAGCACAAAAGAGAATATGGAAACTAAAAAGGAATCAATCAGAAATGAAGGCTACACAAGCTGAAATGAAGAATACATTATAGGGAATCAAAAGTAAAGTAGGTGAAGCAGAAAATGAAAGCAGTGATTTGGAATATAAGGAAGCAGAAAACACCTGATCAGAACAGAAAAAAAAAAAATGAAGATAGTTTAAGGATTGTCTGGAACAACTTCACACATACCAACATTCTCATCATAAAGCTGTCAGAAAAGAGAAAGAAAAAACTGAAAACCTATTTGAAAAAAATAATGATAGGAAACTTCCCTAACTTGGTGAAAGAAATAGACATACAATTCCAGGAAGCTGAAATAATTATATAAGAAATAAACCCAAGAGGCCCATACCAAGATATATCATAAATAAAACACAAAAGTTAAAGAAAAAGAGAGAATCTTAAAAGCAGCAGGAGAAAAGCAGTTAGTTATTTACAAGGGAGGTCCCATAAGATTGTTGACTGATTTCTCAACAGAAACTTTGCAGGCCAGAAGGTATTGGCATGAAATAGTCAAAATGTTGAAAAGCAAGGACCTATATTCAAGATTACTTTAACCAATAAAGCTATTATTTAGAAGCGAAGGGCATATAAAGAGCTTCTCAGACAATAGGAGCTAAAGGAGTTCCCCAGCACACAACCAGTATCACAATAAATGTTAAAGAGTCTTTTTCAAGAAGAAAAAATATATAAAAATAAAACGGCAATAAACACATATCTATCAACAATTATTTTAAATGCAATTGGATTAAATGCACCAATTAAAAGACGTACAATGAATAGATAACAACACAAGACCCTTACATATGTTGTCTATAAGAAACTTACTTTAGATCGAAGGATTCACATAGACAGAAAATAAAGGAATTGAAAAAAGGTATTTAGTGAAAATGGAAATAAAGCAACCATAAAACTTGCAATAACAATACTCATACCAGACAAAATAGGCTTTAAAACAAAGGCTATAACAATAGACAAAGAAGGACAAACCAACTCTATTTCTGGGTATTTATTCCAAGAAACTCAAAACCTAGAGATGCTGGGCATTTTATATTGTGAATTCAACCCCTCACGTAGTTCTTTCTCCTTTTCATGATATGAATAGTATGAAAGAATTATTATTGTTTATAGTAAGGCAATTAGATACATTTTAAAACAAGGAAAGTAAGACATATTAAGAACTACAAAGGCATAATAAAATATAGCAGTAAAAATAACTTTTAATATGTTGTGTATTATAAGGCAAGGACAAAATCTTCAAGAAAGACAGACTTGGGCTTGCACATTAGTTTTATCTCTTACAAGCTGGGCATCTTTAAATGAAGTTCTTAATATTTACATCACGTCTGTAGAAAAATGCCCCCTTAGCCTTCTCTTTTTAGTGGCTCTTGTTTTTGGTCATGATGGTGATCATTGTGGTGGTGGTTGTAGTGGTGGTGGTGTGTGTGTATTTGTGTTGTGAGAAAGAGAAAGTTAGAGAGAGAGAAGGGGAGGCAGAATGATATATCATGTGTTAACACAGTGTCTGGAATATAGTTACATCCAATTCTACTCAGTTATTCTGCCACATACAAATAAAACCATTAAGCCTGCCTTCCAACCCAAAGGTTAATGGCTCAATTCCCCAGCCAGGGCACATAACCAGGTTGCAAGCCAGGACTACAGCCAAATCTATAACTTGAGGCAGGTGAAAGTCAACCATACATCGATGTCTCTCTCCCTCTCTGCCTCTCTCCCTAACCCCCTCTCTAAAAATGATAAATACAATAAAATAAAATTAAAAAATAAAATCATTGAGTTGACTTCTTAGCAAAGTTTGAAAGTGTAACTATCAGTGTTTTGTGAGCCAGGTAACATGAAAGTACAGCATGTTATACACTGGAGATGCTTGAAGGAAATAGTCCCATTTGACTACCCAAAATAACAATAGTTATAATAAAAAATACATAGAACTTGTCTAAGGTAAAAGAGGAGGTATCAACTAATTGTGCTTTGTGAAACATAAGGACAAAACTACATGGCATTAACTCAGCGAGAAATGATGGCAAGGCAAGCCATTCAGATGGAAAAACATGTGTGCCATTGAGGTGTGGATGTGTCCAATGGGATGAGAAGATTTTTTAAAAAGTTCATAAGTACATAGTCCAAAGTAATTAAGTTTAATACTATGAAAATTTCTCTGGTAGTAACATGGAAACTGGAGTCCAGGTAAAATAGAGTTTCTGAACAGGACCAATCACACCAGGTTTGGAGAAAATCTGGATCCGACAGTGTTCATGATTCCCTTCAACTGGAAAGACCTCTCTATTTTCTTCTTGGCAAATCCCATCCTCTTTCTCTAACTGTTACTCAAACACCACCTCTTTGTCAAAAAAATTTAAAATATATTTTATTCATTTTGCTATTAAAGTTGTCCCAATTTACCCCCTTTGCTGCCCTCCACTCAGTACCCCATTCCCTCCAGCAATGCCCCCCCACCTTAGTTCATGTCCATGAATCATGCATATAAGTTCTTTGGTTTCTCTATTTCCTTTGTTCTTCTTAACATTCCCCTGTCTATTCTGTAACCACCAATGTGTATTTTTTTTCCCTTTCACATCCAGAAAATTCACCATTTAATTACTGCCTCCTGTCTGTTTCTCAAATCATATTAATACAAAGTTTTCTATTCATTATTCCAAAATGCCTACATTAATTCATTTGTTTAAAGAATTACTCTTTTAAGTAATATGAATTACAGTATTACCAAACACATACAAAAATACATTTACACCCATACATAATTTTACACATTTTTAAAGTACATACTGGATTTTAAAGAATTAATATGAAAAATTTAAAATATGCCAATAGCTTACATAATTATTACATGTTAAATGATAGTATCTCAGATATATTGTAGCAAAATTAAGCAGATTTTATCTTCTTTAATACTTATTTTACTCTGGAATGTTATTTTTGTGAAATATATCACAGAAATTATGTATTGCAAAATTCACTTTTATGAAAGTTGTCTTAGAAACAATGCCAAACCCACAGTAGAAAATGAATTTGGTTTTTGAGTCAGATCCTCTCCCCTCCAATAATACAACTCAACTTTATTTTAAGCTACTGGAAATACAACTTATTCTTTTTGGAATTTTCCATCTTAAATAGTAGCTTTATTTATTTATTTATTTATTTATTTATTTATTTAGGCTGTGCATAGGTCGTACTTATTTCAATACCCTCTGGTTTTCCTCTACATGTGTTTTACAAGTTGAAGCCTTCAGAAATAATGGCACTCGCAGTGCTCAGCCCATCCCCAGAGTAGAAATTACTATGTTTACTAGGTTGAGGTAAAAAATAAAAAGCCCTAGGATGTAACTAATTTTGTAGAATAGTATTCTATTTTTTGAACTTGTAGTTGACTTCCTATGTGGTCCTAAACTAACCCTTGAACTATCTAAGAATCTGTTGAGGTAGAGATTATGTATGTTCACATTTCGATAATAAAGTTTACTATAGCATTCATTCCTTTTCCCAGGCATCCCCAGTTTGGGGGCCTTCATAACTGTAAACGTATATTTCCACGATTTAGTGGAAAGGAATCTCATCTAATTTACATTTTAATATGAGAATATATATTACCTACATACATGAATCATATAGTTTAGTAGTTTGCAATTTCCATCCAAATTGGTCTTCATTCTTAGCATTTTTTCTAACCTAAAGATTGACTGGTTTCACAACATACCCATGACCAGTTGGATGCTACTGATACTTCACTAAAGACAAAGGAAATAAAAGAACAAATCAACAAATGGGACTATATCAAATTGAAAAGTTCCTATTCAGCTAAAGAAAACATCAGCAAAATTCAAAGGGAACCAACTGTATGGGAAAACATAATTGCCAATGATACCTCAGACAAGGGTTTGATCTCCAAAATATATAAAGAACTAATGCAACCCAACACTAGGGAAACAGACAGCCCAATTAAAAAATGGGCAAAGGACCTGAACAACTGAGACAACTCACTGAGGAAGATATACAAAGGGCCCAGAGAATGCTCAACATCACTAGTCATCAGAGAGATGCAAATTAAAATCACAATAAGATACCACCTCACACCTGTCAGAATGGCAATCATCAACAAATCAATAAACAAGTGTTGGCGAGGATGTGGGGCAAAGGGAACCCTCATGCACTGTTGGTGGGAATTTAGGCTGGTGCAGCCACTGTGGAAAACAGTATGGGGTTTCCTTAAAAAATTAAAAATGGAACTGCCTTTTGATCCTGCAATTCCACTACTTGGACTATACCCAAAGAATCCTAAAACACCAATTCATAAGAACCTATGTACACCTATGTTCATAGCAGCACTATTTACAATAGCCAAGTGCTGGAAACAGCCTAAGTGCCCATCGGTGGATGATTGGATCCAAAAACTTTGGTACATTTATACAATGGAATTCTATATAGCAGAAAGAAAGAAGGAACTTGTACCCTTTGCAACAACATGGATGGAACTGGAGAGTATTATGCTTAGTGAAATAAGCCAGTCAGTGAAGGACAAATATCATATAATCTCACCCATTACAGGACAATAATGAACAAAACTAATAACAAGCAAAAAAGAACCAAATATATGAATATAGTGAATAGGCTTTCAGTGGTCAGGGGGAAAGGGGTTGGGGGGAGGGGGGAGGCAGAGGCAAGGAAGGGGAGCAACTTGGACAAGAACCTAGTATAAAGGAACCATGGACATGGACAACAGGTGGGATTGACTTTGGGGGTAATGGGTGGATGGGGAGAGGGACAGAGGGGAACAAAAAGAGGATGGATGTAATACAACAATAATAAAATTAAAAAAAAGAAAGAAAAAAAACAAATTGCTAACAAAATCTATATATTACACATCCACGAATAAGCACATATTTTGTAACAGTGAATTAGAAAGAGAGCATGTCTTCTATGTAGTATACATTCACATTTTCTTACCTTTTTCTTCTTCCTTAACTGCATTCAATTTTTCTGAGTTATTGTAAGTAACCTGATTTTCCCATATTATGATGTGATTCCAATCTAAGAAAACTTAACCTGCAGTAATCAAATACATGTAATATACCAAATTGTACCTTATTTAGTAAAATCTATTTATCATGAGATCACTTTAAAGCATTCATAAAGTTGGTTCTTATCCATTCAGCTACCCTATGTGTTTTGATTCATTTACCTTTGTACCTGTGTTCCTTTCTGTCTCTCTGTTTCTTCATCTTCTTAAAGCAGACCCTTTAGTATCTCTCGCAATGCTGATTTGGTGGAGATGTATTCTTTTAGCCTTCTTTTTTCTGAGAAGCTCCTTATTTCATCTTCCATTTTGAGAGGGGGCCTTGCTGGGTAGACTATTCTTGGTTGCAGGAATTTGTTTTTCATTGCTTAAAATATTTTTTGCCATTCCCTTTTGACTTGTGGTTCTGTTGAGAAATCAGCTGATAACCTTATGGGAGCCCCCTTGTATGTTATTAGCTGTTTCTCTCTTGCTGCTTTTAGGATTCTCCCCTTGTCTTTGAAATTTGCCATTTTCATGATGATGTGACTTGGAGTGGGTCTGTTTGGGTTCCTCTTCTTTGGTACCCGCTGTGCTTCCTGAGTTTGCATGACATTTTCTCTCTTCAAGGTAGGGAAGTTTTCTATTATTACTTTCTCAAACAGGTTTTCTAGCCTTTATTCCTCCTCTTCTCCTTCTGGTATCCCTATGATATGGATGTTATTACATTTCATGTTGTCTTGCAGCAGCTCTCTTAAAACCTCTTCATTCCCTTTCAGTCTTTTTTCATTTTGTTGCACTGCCTGGGAATTTTGTTCTACATTGACCTCCAGCTGGCTGATCTGATCCTCTGCTTTCTCTAGCCTGCTTTTGATCCCTTATACTGTGTTCTTCAATTCAGAAATTGTATTCTTCATTTCCTCCTGGCTCTTATTGATGGTGTCTATGTCGTTTTTAATGCTTGTGTAGTTCTCAGTGAGTTCCTTGTAGCTTTCCTGGAATTCTTTGCAGTTTTCTTTGAATTTGCTGAGCTCATTGAGCTTCTCTATTATCATTATTTTGAATTCCATGTCTAAGAGTGTGCTTGCCTTTGTTTCATTTTGCACTCTTCCTGGGGATTCCTCCTTTCCATTTGCTGAGGGTTTGTTTCTTTGTCCCCCCATTTTAGGTGGCTCTTATTAGTTTCTGCTTCTTAGATCGGTCTGCTTTTCACCACCTTTTTTAGAAAGGCTTCCTTGATCACACAGACTGAGTTAGGTAGCCCTTATCTGGAAAACCTACTGCCCCCCAGGCTACATCTGAGTTTCTCCTACCACATTGTATGTAAATGTTAGCCTACTTGAGCTCAGTTTCTCATATGAATATCAAGTGAAGGGTCTGACAATTGAGGTAGACACCAAATCAGATAGGAATCTCAGGAACAGGTGAAACTGGATTAAAAAAGTGAAAAAGCAAATAAAAACCTAAGGATTCAGAGCAATGGGAGTTGGAATTCATGTATTTGGACACAGCACAAACAAAGAGTAAATGTTGGAAAGCATGGGATGAGTGCAGCAAGTTTTTGAGTTTTAGTTTAATTGTGAGGCAAATGAGCATGATGAACTGGAATGCCATCTGAAGAAATATATGTTTTCTTTTGCTTTTAAGATTTTATTCATTATTTCCAAAGAGAGAGGCAGAGAGGGAGAGAAACATCAATGTATGGTTGCCCTTCACCTGCCTCCAGCTAGGGACCTGGGAGACCTGGCTTGCAACCTGGTTATGTCCCCTGACTGGGAATCATACCAGTGATCTTTGGGCTTACAGGCCAGTCCTTATCCACTGACCCACCAGCCAGGGCTTTAAAAAGATGTTTTTAAGAATGTAAATGGCATAGGGCTGTGTTTCTAAAAATTACTCTGGCAATGATGGATAAAGTGGGTTGTAGAGTAGATTCCTTATAGTAGGAAGTCTAGTCAGTAAACTCCTGCAATGGCAACAGGGAACATTAATACTCCTAAACCAGGACATTAAGAGATGTTTTATTCATTTTGGGGGATGGCAGAGAAGGCTCTTATATTTACTGTAAATTTTACCAAATTGGTGTCAGTACCAATAAATGGCAGGTATGCAAGGATAGGTGAAGGTAAAATTGTATCTGAGAGATATAATCTATCAAATGAACTCAGAATTTTGTGATCTGCCAGAAAAGCAAACAAAGTTTACTTTGATCAAATACAGTACTAACAGTATGGATCTACAGCTTTATATTGATAAGGTGGAAGTGGTACCCTCTGGATCACAGGTCAAGTTATGAAGCCAGACTATGTTAAAACAAAAAGTATAGAAATATTCAACTGTTTGAGTCTCAGCAAGTTTCTTCAAGCATTCTCTGCTCACAATATAATTATTTTAAAAAGTAAAGGAATCTCTTCCCCCAAGGTAAATATAACTTGGACACAGTTTTTAAATGCTCACTTAGGTTAAGTCAGAGAAAGCTCACAACAGGTAATGGCAAATTGAGGTGGCAATTACTCTGATACGACATTTTGAGGATTATAATTCAGAAATAGGGCACAAGCTAAGGGTATGTTACTTCAAGATAATTACACTTCTTGCAAAGTCCTGTGAGGCATAAGGGGTTAGATCCTCTAATAATCTGGGAAATGTGTTAAATGTCTGTAATACAACTCTCTTAGTGTATTAATGCCATATACATAGTGTTTAATGCACTAGTTGTGTATGGACTGATTGTACCATGAAAAACATATGTTTAAAACATTTTTGCTTTTGCAGGGTGGCAATAGTCTCTGATTCAGAAGCATCAGCATTGTCATTATCAACTGATAGGTGGATGGACCATGACTTTACTACTGTGAGCCTTTATTATAATGATTCCTTCCATCGGAACATCTGTGTTTATACACATAAATGGAGTAAGGTAGTATAAAACTACATTTTTAACATACAGTTTTTCCCCTTCTATCTAATTTTTTAAAGATTTTATTATTTTTCAGAGAGAGAGAGAGGGGAAGGAAGAGAGGCAGAGAGAGAGAGAGCGAGACATCAATGTATGGTTGCCTTTCACCTGCCTCCAGCTATCCTTCTATATAATTTTGTCTGGTTTTCAGAATGTGGCTGCTAGCTACTGGGTTTGCATTTGATTGAAAGAAACTGAAAGAAACTGATTTCTAGTTCAGTAACCATTAAGCACCCTGGCACTTCATCCTGGAAGAGGTTTCAGTAGTTAAAGGGACCATATTGGAGAAAGAATCATTTTAAGCCGGCTCTTTCTTTCTCCTAGTGAGTACCACAGGGAGACTCACCAGGCGAAAAGAAAGACCCAGCTTTAATCTGTGCTGCTAAGGGAAATCAAAGAGAGTGAGTTAAAACCAAGAGTAGCTTCTTATGCTCATTGGAGAGCCTTTCTTTCTGCTCCATTTCATATAACAAATAAGATCATCAAAGTAAGTCAAGCACAGGTTCAGAACCCACTGCTCCTTGACCTTGGCTTCCTCCCTGCTTCAACAGCCATCCCTGGGGCTGCTTGTGATGTCAAATCACAAAGGTACATGAAGTGCTCATATCCCGGGAACAACAGTGATGTTTTATTTTTAGATTCCTTTTCTGTGACTCTAGTAAAATAATACGAAATTCTCTTACAGCTCTATTTAAGGGTTTTTGATAAATCTGCTGCATTTCAAAGCATGAAAGAGGTGATAACAAAAAATTTCTGTCCTGACTCCTTCCAGCCATGGGGCCTTAAGAATATCCACCGGGCCCCAGTCACAAGGTGCAGCTTGTGTTCACTGTGGGAAGCTGTAGGGAACTTCACCTCACACAGCACACATCCATCTCCAGACATATTACATAAAACATTCCACACAGCAGGCATTTTTCAATATGAAATTATATACATTATAATTTGGGGTCTTATAGCATCTAAGAGTTTTAAAAATACTTTTTCTTCACATGTTCCCTAAAATTAATGTTCTTCCCTTAACACACTGATAAAACTCCTTTAATTAAAAATTAAATTTAGAAGTGATGATAACATAATTATCAAAAACTATCATCAATATTATTAGTAATGCTGAGAAATGGTCCATAGAGTAAGAAAAACACTTTTTTATCTAAATGCTCTCATTCATTCTTTGTTTTTCCATACTATGGAAATTTTTATCCACCTGGAAAAAGGCTCTCCTACATGCTTAGATTTTCAACCGGATGGACTAGTATTGTATATTTAAAATAAGAGTTATGTAGCCCTGGCTGGTGGCACAGTAGTTAAGGTGCCAGCCTGCAAACCCAAAGGTTGCTGGTTTGATTCCCCAGCCAGGGCACATAACCAGGTCTCCAGCCAGGTCTCCAGCCACCTCTGTAGCTGGAGGCAAGTGAAAGGCAACCATACATTGATGTCTCTCTCCCTCTCTCTCTCCCTTCCCCTCTCTCTAAAAATAATAAATAAAAGAATCTTTTACTCCTGGCTGGTAGCACAGTGGATAAGGCACCGGCCTGCAAACCCAAGGGTCGCTGGTTCAATTCCCTAGCCAGGGCACATAACCAGGTTGCAAGCCAGGTCTCCAGCCGGGTCTGTGGTTAGAGGCAGGTGAAAGGCAGCCATACATTTGTTGATGTCTCTTTCCCTCTCTGGAAATAATAAATAAAATCATTAAAATGATTAAAATGTAATGGACACAAAGTAGGTTTAATTATATATTCATTTAGTAATTAATTTTTTTTTTAAGATTTTATTACTTTTCAGAGAGAGGGGAAGGGAGAGAGGGAGAGAAACATCAATGTATGGTTGCGTTTCACCTGCCTCCAGCTACAGACCTGGCTGGAGATCTGGCTTGCAACCTGGTTATATTGCCCTGGCTGGGAACTGAACCAGCAACCTTTGGGTTTGCAGGTCAGCACCTTATCCAGTGCCACCAGCCAGGGCTGTCATTTAGTAATTTTAATTATCTCCACTCTTAGAAGCACTGAGTGTACAGTGATAATTGTTCAAATGAATCATCTAGATTTTTGTACAAATCTTTTAAATAAATGCCTTTTAAATATTTAGATAGTTAAATATTAAACTGTATTTTCAAAATACAATGTATCTTTCTTCAGCTTTACTCAGGTATAATTGACAGATAATATTACAACATATTTAAAGTGTACAATGTGATGACTTGATAAATGTTCACATTGTGAAAGGATTCCCACAATCAAGTTGATTAACACATCCATCAGCTCTCATAATTACTTTGCAATATTTTTACTGGGTGTCTATTATTTACAAGGCTTGGGCTAGATGATTCACACTTAGCATACAATTCTACATTCCACAAAAAAATCCAACAGGAAGAATAAAGTAGTTTATCAATACTCATAATGCAAGGGGAAACATGCTTTGGAATGCGAGTGACAATTGAATGCTAAAAGATTTGAGGAAGGTCCTGTCAGGGTAGAGAGCATGACACAAAGAGGCTCTGGACAACACAAGCAGAAGGAAGAGCACTGGCAAAAGCCCAGAATGAATTTTTGTCTAATGCTTAGTATGTGTAAGAATAAAAGAAACCCACTTAGAAAGGCTGGAGAGGATCCTGTTATGAAATGACACAAGGGCCAGGTTGATTAGTATAATTATGCTGTTATCAAATTACCAATAAGAAAGTGGAAAAAAAACAACAACAGTGTTTTGATAGAAAATGTGTTTAAAAGAAGATAAGTCTATTCTTTTATCAGATTATAATATTGGGACAAAAATAAAGTGAAGGCAGACAAACTACATGGGAAGTTCTTGTAATTGTAATCCACAAACATCATATCAGATAACTTGCCGTATTAGATTTTAACAGGTCAATAGTGCAACACTCCAATCCTCTCTAGTCACAAGAAGCCGCATACCTAATAACTCCATTTTCAAGGCTGTACACCACTCTGTCAGGGAGAAAGGGCAAAAAGAAAAAAAAACTAGTAACTACATTCAGAAATGAAAAGAATACAAGAGCTGTCCTTAAAGTATTAGCTGTGCAAACTGTTTTAATTAGATTGACATTGGCTCGATAATTTTGGGACAGACCTCATATATAGCTGTTGTAAGAGCCATGAATGTGTTATAAAAGGATATGAAGAAGAAGTTAGTTGGCAGAAGAGAAGGAGTGCTTACCTTGTATTGCCACTCAGAACTAAGCTGAAAATAAAAACAAGGAGTGGTCAGGTTGCAAGCTAGGTCTGTAGCTGGAGGCAGGTGAAAGGCAACCATACATTGATGTTTTTCTTCCTTTCTTCCTCCCTCTCTACCCTTCTCTCTAAAAAATAATGGATTAAAAACAAAACAAAAAACAAAGAGTGAACCATCCACATGAAATAAACACCTGAGGGCTACCGGAGGAGGAGATAATGGAAGACGGGCAGAAAACACATCATGATTAGTAGAAAGGGCAGAGGTGTGAAAGGAGCTGGCACCATTTTCAAGGGTGGCAACAGGACTCAATTTCATGGATGGCAGCTGAATTGGCTGCATGGCTGAGAGAGCTTTTCGCAGAGAGCAGTGAGGTCTGGACATCAGATCAGGCTCCCAAGCACAGAGTGCCAGTGTTGGAATCACCCGCCCATGCAGCAGCCAGCGATGAAAGGCAGTGGGTTGGTTTGGCCTGCTGAAGATGGAGCCTTCTGAAGACGAAGCCATCCAACGTTGGCTCACACCAACTTCAGAACACCACAGGCTTATCCAAAAAGAGAAGCCAGCGCACTGGCACTAAATTCTGCTGAGCCATATTCCACCTCAATCTTATTTCATTATTTGCAATATTTTTTTCTTCAGCATAACATTTTAACATTATTTCTTTTCCTTAAATTTTGTTCCTATTTTTAACTATTTTTCTTTCAAATCTCTTAATTTACTTTTTTTTATTACATTTCCCTTTCATATTTTTGTTTTAAAGTTTATGTTTCCCTTACTTCACCTTGTTTCTATTCTTTACTCTTATTAATTTCTCCTCCCTTTATCCTCTCAAACTCATTTTTGCTTCTTTAGTCAGCTCAAGTTCTTTTTTTCTTTCTTATAATGTTCTTATTCTCCTTCCATCTTTATTCATTTCTGCTCATTTATCATTGATATTGCTGGGGGGCATTTTTGATAAGGTGGGTTCTTTTATTATTATTATTATTTCTATTTTTGTCCTGTCAGCACCTATATAAATTGTATAAGACTGAGTGGGGGATGAGACTCTTAGCTAATGGGAAGGGAGAACCCACCAACAAGTGAGCCAACAATCAAAATGCAAATACTATAGAGGAGTCCACATAAACTGCATAAAGGGCATTCCTAGAGATCCCAGCTTAGGAGATCAAGGAGGTACACCACCGAATCCCACAGGACTCCTACCACAGAAGGCCATGCCACAGGGACTCAAAGCATATCAATGTAATATGTAGAAACAAACAAAAAGAGTCACCTATAGGGGAAAACAAAGGAACAGCCCTAATTGAAAAGAAAGAAGGAGTCCCCAGAAAAAGGGCTAAATAAAATTGAGACAAGCAATTTATTGGACATACTAGAGCTCAAAGTAATGGTTACAAGGATGCTCAAAAAATTTAGTGTGAACTACAAGAAACTGTATGGGACCTACAAGAAACTTAATAGGAGCACAACAACATTAAAAATGACATAGAAACTATAAATAAGAACCAGGTGGAAATGAAGAATACAATATCTGAAATGAAGAGTACACTAAAAAGATTTAAAAGCAGGTTAGATGAAGCAGAGGATTGAATCAGTGAGTTGGAAGACAAAACAGAAAAAAAAAACACCCAGTCAGTGCAACAACAAAAAAATAGATTAAAAAAATGAGTATAGTTTACTGAAGTATTGGGACAACAAAAAATGTAACAACATTCACATCATAGAGATACAAGGAGGAGAAGAAAGGGAGCAAATGATAAAAAATGTGTTTGAAGAAATAATGACAGATAACTTCCTTAACTTGGTGAAGAAAAATGTCACACAAGTTTAGGAAACACAGAGAGTCTAAATCAAGATGACCCAAAGAGGCCTACTTAAAGATAGATCACAATTTGAATGATAAATTTTAAAGGCAATGAGAGAATCTTAAAGGTAGTAAGGGAGAAACAGGTAGTAACATGCAAGAGAGCTCTGATAAGTTTATGAGCTGATTTCTCAACAGAACCACCATAAGGCAGAGGGGACTGATACAAAATATTCAAAGTAACTAAAATCAAAAAACCTGAAACCAAGACTACTCTATCCATCAAAACACTCATTTAGAATAGAAAGAGAAATAAAGAGTTTCCAGATTTTTAAAAATAAAGGGCTATAACAGCATATCTCTACTGCAGCACAAGAAATACTAAAGGGACTGCTTCAAGAAGAAGAAACTGAGAGAAAGAGGAACACAAATACAATGAGAAAAGTGTTAATAAATAAGTACCTATGAAATATAACATTAAATGTAAATGGATTAAATGCTCTAATCAAAAAATATAGGATAGGGCAGCTGAATGAATAAGGAGATATGACCCACATATATATTGTCTATGAGAGAATCACTTCAGAACAAAAGCCCTACACAGGCAGAAAGTGAAGGGATAGAAAAAATATTCTATGCAAATGGACATAAAAAAAAGCTGGGGTAGCAATACTTATATCAGACAAAATAGACTTCAAACCAAAGAGCATAACAATACATAACACTATATAACACTTAAGGGAGTAGTCCAACAAGAGGATATAACCCTTGTAAACATGCATGCATGCACCCAATATAGGCACATCTAATCTATTAAGAAAAGTTTGAAGGACATTAAGGAAGAGATAGACAGCAATATAGTTATTGTAGGTAATTTTAACATCCAACTGTCAACAATGGACAGATCTTCCAGACTAAAAGTCAACAAGGACACAGTGACATTAAAAGATACCTTAGATCCAATAGCCAATAGATATTTACAAAACATTTTGCAAATACAAAATGAGGCAAAATACGCATTCTACTCAAAGGCACATGGATCATTCTCAAGGATAGACCACATGGAAGGACAAAAAACAAGCCTTAACAAATTAAAAACTGAAATCATATCAAGCATCTTCTTAGATCACAATGGCTTGAAACTGTAAAGCGACATCTAGAAAATAAAACCTCAAAAACATTCAAATACATGGATGGCAAATAACATGCTATTAAATAATGAATGGGTTAGCAATGAGATCAAGGAACAAATTAAAAAGTATCTGGAAACAAATTGAAACTAATATACAAAACTATGAGACATGGTGAAGGCAGTCTTGAGAGTGAAATTCATAGCAATACAGACCAACCTAAAAAAGGATAGAAAAACTCAAATAAACAACCTAAACCTACATCTGAAAGACTTAGAAGAACAGAAAACAAAGCCCTGATCAAGCAGAAGGAAAGGAATAATCAAGATCAGAGCAGAATTAAATGACGTAGAGATTAAAACAGCAATGCAAAGATCAATGAATGCAGAAGCTGGTTCTTTGATAAGATCAACAAAATTGACAAATTGTTAACCTGACTCATCAAAAAAGAAAGAGATGACCCAAATAAATAAAATCAGGATTGAAAGAGGAGAGGTAATAACTGATATCACAGAAATATAGCGGATTATAAGAAATAACTATGAACAACTATATGCCCAGAAATTGCACAACCTCAGTAAATAAATAAAAATCTAGAAACATGCATTCTGTGAACACTGAATCAGGAAGAAGCAGAAAGCCTGAATAGACTGACAACAACTAGTGAAATTGAAGCAGAAATCAAAAAACACCTGGCACACAAAAGTGCCTGGACCAGATTGCTTCACAGCTGAATTTTAGCAAACAAAAAAACTAACACTAACCTTCTCAAGCTATTCCAAAAAAATTCAAAAAGAGAAGATTCCCAAACTATTTTATGAGGCCAGTATTATCCTAATACTAAAACCAGGCAAAGACACAACAAAGAGAAAAATTACAGGCCAATATCCCTGAAGAACATAGATGATAAAATCTTCAACAAAATAATAGCAAACTACAATACATTGAAAAGATCATATACCATGACCAAGTGGGATTTATTCTGGGGGTGCAAAGATGATACAAAATTCACAAATCAATAAATGTAATACTTCATATAAACAAAGTGAAAGACAAAAATCACATGATCGTATGAATAGGTTCAGAAAAACCATTTGATAAAATTTAGCACCCTTTGTGATAAAAACACTCAGTGAAGTGGGAATAGAAGGAACACGTGTCAACATAAGAAAGGCCATGTATGAAAAACCTACTGCCAATATCATACTCAATGGCCAAAATCTAGAAGTATTTGCCTTACCATCAGGTACAAGACAAATGTGTCTGCTTTCACCGCTTTTATTCAACATAGTCCTGGAACTTCTAACACAGCAATCAGACAATATGTAGAAATAAATGGCATCCAAACTGGAAAGGAGGAAGTAAAATTGTCATCATTTATAGATGACATGAGAGTGTACATAGAAAACCCTATAGACTTCACCAAAAACCTACTTGACCTAATAAGTGAATTTGGCAATGTACTGGGATACAAAGTGCATATTCATAAATCAATGGCATTTTTGTAAACAACAATGAAATATCCAAAACAGAAACCAAGAAAAAGAATCCCATAGCAACAACAACAAGAATAAAAATAAAAAGCACCTAGGAATAAATTTAACCAAAGAGGTGGAACACCTGTACTTGAAAAACTATAGAACATTGAAGAAAGAAATTAAGGAAGATACAAATAAATGGAAGCATACACTGTGTTCATGGATTAGAAAAATTAGCATCAGTAAAATCTCCATACTAACCAAAACAATCTATAGAGTCAACACAATCCTTATAAAATACCAATGGCATATTTCATTGATCTAGAACAAATATTCCAGAAATGTGTATGGAACCAAAAAGACCCTAATAACCTCAGCAATCTTAAGAAAGAAGGATAAAGTTGGAGAGATCACAATACCTGATCTATACTACAAGACCACTGTAATCAAAATAGTCTGGTAGTGGCGTAATAACAGACACATAGATCAATGGAACAGAACAGGGAGCCTAGAAATAAACCCATGTCTCTATGGTCAATTAATATCTGATGAAAGGAACATGAGTATACAATGGAGATTAAAAACAGTCTTCAAAAAATGGTGGCTTAGTGGATAAGGCGCCGGCCTGCGATCCCAAAGGTCTCAGGTTCAATTCCCCAGCCAGGGCACATAATGAGGTTGCAAGCCAGGTCTCCAAACAGATCCATAGCTGGAGGCAGGTGAAAGGCAACCGTACATTGATGTCTGTCTTCCTCTCTGCCTCTCTCCCTTCTCTGCTCTCTAAAAACAATAAATAAAATCTTTAAAAAATAATAAAAGTAAAAAATAAAATGTTCACAGAGGTTGTAAGCCAGGTCTCCAGCCAGGTCCATAGCTGGAGGCAGGTGAAAGACAACCATACATTGATGTCTCTCCCTTTCTGCCTCTCTCTCTGGAAATAATAAAATCTTTATTTAAAAAAAAAAAAAATGGTGTTGGGAGAACTGGACTGGTACACGCAAAAAAAAAAAAAAAAAAAAAAAAAAAAAAAAAAAAAAAAAAAAAAAAAAAAAAAAAAAAAAAAAAAAAAAAAAAAAAAAAAAAAAAAAAAAAAAAAAAAAAAAAAAAAAAAAAAAAAAAAAAAAAAAAAAAAAAAAAAAATCAAACTAGATCACCAACTTACACCATACACCAGAATAAACTCAAAATGGATAAAAAAATGTAAGTCATGATATCATAAAAGTCCTAGCAAAGAACATAGGAAGTAAAATTTCTGATATCCTACATAGCAATATTTATATGGCTATATCTTCTAGGGCAGGGAAAAAATAAGTTGACTACATTAAATTAAAAAGTGTCTGCATGGCTAAAGAAGCCATCATCAAAATGAAAAAGGAATCAATTGTATGGGAGAACATATTTGCCAATGAGACAAGGTTTTAATCTCCACAATATATAAATAACTCATATAACTCAACACCAGGAAGACAATCTGGTTAAAAAAATGGGCAAAAGCCCTGGAAGACACTTTTCCAATGAGGAAAAGCCCATAGACATACAAATAAATACTCAATGTCACTAGCCATCAGAGAGATGCAAATTAAAACTACAGTGAGCTATCACTTCTCACCTTCCAAAATTGCTATCATTAATATATCAATAGGCAACAAGTGCTGGCAAGGAAGTGGAGAACAGGAAACCCTGGTGAATTGTTGGTGCACTGTTGGTGGGAATGGGAATGGTAGATCCACTGTGGAAAACAGTATGGAATTTCCTTAAAAAATTAAGAAGAAATTGCCTTTCGACTCAGCAATTCCACTGCTGGGAATATACCCTAAAAATTCTGAAACACCAGTTCCAAAAAATATATGCATCTCTATGTTTATAGTAGCACTATTTACAATAGCCAAGTGTTGGAAACAGCCTAAGTGCCCATCAGTGGATGAGTGGATTTAAAAACTGTGGTCCATTTACACAACGGAATATTATACAGCAGAAAGAAAGAAAGAACTCCTACCTTTTGTGACAACAAAGATGGAGCTGGAGAATATTACGTTAAGTGAAATTAGCCAGGTGCTGAAAGATAAACATCACTTTGTTCCTCAGCTGGCACTGAACAATTATCAGATGCTATATTCTGCACACTAGTGAGTTGCCTCTCATTTATTTCTTTATTTGTTTTTTAAACAAAGGCCTTAAGGGTACCAATACCATAAAGTAATTTCTTCAGGTCATTTCTTTCTTTTCTGTTTCATGGATCATATAATTGTGTAAATTATATGTAATATCTTAAAAAATATTACATTTTATTACTTAAAAAAGTAATATCTTTTTTTTCTTAACACTATTTTCCATTAACTCCTGTACATCTGTAGTGATGGTCATCTATGTCAAAAGGAAGAAAAACTTTCCTCTATTATGGTGCACCCCTATATAAATAGGTCCAGAGATGTCAATTAAAATACATAACCATACTAGAAATGAATCATTTGTATTTACGTATGTGCAGCTTTTCCCTATCAAAGAGAAGCATTGCAATTCTTTTCATCATTATATTTCACTCTCTACAGTAAATTCATATTGAGCTGCTTTACTGACAAAATTGTACAATTCAGACAAAATGGATTTTCAACATGGCATTTCAAGAAGCTGAACTCATTGCTTTTAATAGATCAGGGCACTGGGGCTAGAACTCTTATGTTTAAGAATAATAGCTACTTGGCAGTGCAACTATTCTTTATTTTAATTTGTGTCTGAGATGCTTTGTTAAACACAAGGCCATTTAAAATTAAGAATAAGACTTTTTTTTTCCCATCATTTTCGTGTCAACATATGCAATTCTCAATTACAATGTAGCTTACTTAAAGCTGCAAATCCTCCAAATTATGGTGTTTGTTTGTAGCCTGCTAAGGTGGGAATTAGATATAGAACTTCTGTCTTCTGTTAATGGGAATTGTATGCCTAATTCCCTGAAAGGCCTGAAACAAATATATGCTTATGAGTCAGCATTCCTGGGTTTGCTGGATCTTTACCTTCTAAAAGTGTCCCTATTCTGAATAATAGTCAATTCCCTCCTGGTTCCTCAAAACCAAGTCCATCTACTGAGTTTGGAAACCTGTGGATTTCAGCTTTCACAAATAACCTAAACTATCCTCAAATCTGAATGCTCTTACTCGTTATTCTCTTTTATTCATTCAGGATTGTTGACCTAAGAAACGTTCAAACCTGTAAGAATTTTTATAAGTTTATTTAAACAAATTGCTGGAAAGCAAAATCTCAACAGTTTGAGAAAATACTCCAGGGAATGGCAGTTTTGTGCCTTGTTTTATACATCAGAATCAGAGGAGAAGATGAAAGGGAGGTTGACATGACATCCACTGGTGGTAGATTAGGGAGGACAGAGAAGGCAAATCAGGGAAACCTCTGAGCTCAGATAAAGAGTAAAACAGACACACCTTTTTACATTGGTGGGCACATTGCACTTAACAACTAACATTAAAAGTACATAGAGATGGTAAACAGGAATAAGGTAGGAATGAAGAGTTCTGCAGTCCCTGTTCTGGTGGGGGATTGTACCCTAAAGGGTATGGAAAAGGGGGGTTTACTCTGGCATTCCAAAGGCAGTTGGTTGTAGATGTAAAAATACAAGAGACAGGCTCCGTTAAGGTAAAGATTAACCTTTGTCATGGGAGATACCAGCATTAACCAGCATTAAGACATGGCTACCCACCATGACTTGCTTCTAGTTTAGATTTAATTTCAGACCATCCTATGTGGTGGTGACTTTAGGTCTCTGAGTTTATAACCCCACTATGCAGGTTTCTCTGCTGAGCTTATTATCAGGTTTAGTATTGTGGCCCCTTTTTCATCCACATAAAATTCAATCTCCCAAAACTGCTCAATATTTGTTTTTACCTGACATTTTTATACTGAAAAGATACTTATTAGACATTGAGATAATTTTTTCAGATTCATTTTTTCAAAAGCTTTTTTATTTGAATATTAAGAAATTTATAACTTTCCTTGCATTTTCTCTTGTTACACTATTAGAAAGTATTGTCTCTTTCAGGCAAAATTATCTAAAACAACTCTGTGTTCTGTGTTTGCTTTCCTGAATTATTTGCTCCTAGTAATATTATATCATTAATTGCTGAGTTCTTATTTACATTAAGACTTTACATCATGAGAAAGGGCATCATTTTGTAGAAGATGGCGCTATACACAAGATTTTCAAAATCAATGAGAAATTCAAAAAAAAAACTAATCTGTATTTTTTCCCTTAATCAAAGATTCTATTTTGTTGATTTTATGGATGGGAAAGAATTTTAAAATGTTTAAAATGAAGGCCAGTAATAAGAAAGATAGGTGTGTGTGTGTTTTATCACTATAAGCCAGCTGTTGCCTGTTATCAAAATTCAGCCTCGCCTGAGAGCTTGTTAGACATGTGAAATCTAATCTCTGCCTTACTACTTCTAAATCTGCAGACTACTAATTTCCAGTTTATTTTCATGCACATAGAATTTGGGAAGCACTGCTTTATAACATTGAAATGAATTAAAGTACTAAGAATGAAGTCACTTTTGATGCCATGATTTTCCTATAGTAGTCCATCTTATATAGAATTTTGTTCCCATTTTTTAAACTATATAAATATAATGTTACTGATAATGTAACTCAGCCCACCATTCTTTTGACTTTATTTCTGTGGCTATTGAGTGACTGCAAAAATGCAGCCTATTTGCCTGTGAATTCTAGGAGCTGACTTCAGGGGAGATAAACTTCAACTTTCAGATGTTCTAGCTCCAGGAGATTTACTGATCTTTAATCAGTTATCTGAATAGACTGTATTGGCATGCACATAGTCTTCTCAATGAAGAATAATCAATTCCCTCCTTGGATCTCTTTGTTATGTTTTTCTTCTCCTTCCTTATAAAACCCCGTACTTAGGTGGGTGATGGTGTTTCAGATGAGAGTCCTCCATCTTCTCAGGTGGCCAGCACCTGAATAAACCACTTCTCACCAGCACCTGTTTCACAAGTTTGGCATTCATTGTGGCAAGTAGACAGACCTGCATTCAGTTACAATTAATATATGTATTTTCTTCTTATGACACAGAAAGAGCCCCTATAAAGCAATTAAGAACTTGACAAGTGCATGTTCTGGAAACATTATAAACAAGTACGGTAATTATTATAGTTGTTCTCAAATTAAGAAAGCACAGGAATAGCTGAGAAGTTTATAACATAGAATTTTGAGTTTTTAAAAATTATCTCAATTCCTGGCTGGTGGCTCAGTGGATAAGGCACTGGCCAGTGAACCCAAAGGTCGAGGGTTTGATTTCCAGCCAGGGCACGTACCCAGGTCGCAAACCAGGTCTCCAGGCAGGTCTGTAGCTGGAGGCAGGTGAAAGGCAACCATACATTGATGTTTCTCTCCCTCTCTGCCTCCCTCCCTTCCTCTGAAAATAGTAAATAAAATATTTTTAAAAAATAAAAATGACCTCAGATGATGTAAGATTTCCCTGGAAAACATTTTGAGAAAAATTATGTAATTCATAGCTTATATCCTAAGTTTGTTATTTTTCGTTCTTGTGTTGTATGGTATATTTTACAGTTACCATAATTTTGTATTTTGTAGATCAGGCAAAAAATGTGGAAAAATAGCTAGAAAAAAATACCACTGGGTCTCAAAAATGTTTACATCCTGTTGATAAAAATATCAGAGTCTCCATTTGTGACTAAAAGTATTTGTATAATACTATTTCAAAAAGTTATAGCCAAATTATTTTCATTAACAATAGCTTATTTTTAAATGTAGATATTAACTTTGTTATTTTATTTAGGGTGGCATATCTTACATATTTAAGGAAGTTGTTGGGTTGTCTTTTAAAAGTGTACCATCAAAATAGAGATGAAAATTAATGATATATTTCAATATTTGAACTCAAATAAACTGCTAAGAAAACTAAAAAATCTAAAATGTGATGCTGTTAACCTGTCTGTCTAGAGGTTTGCTTTTCAGTCATCTCAAAGCTAACCATATTAAAGACTTGTTCATTTGAAAATATTTATTGGAGCTATAGCAATGGGTACATGGCTTAGGATAAGACTACAGACAGAAACATACCAAAGATCAAACTTTTCAAAGAGATAATTCATGAAAATCAGGAGGTGATGTAATTACAATATAAATGAACTTAAAAAGATGTTATTAGGAAAATAAGAAAATAAGAACACATTTAAAATTAAATAAGATTTTATCCACAAAAATAAAAATAGTTACCCTTTCCATCTGTTTGGGAAACTTAAAAACATATTTTAATAAATCCTTGAGCTAAAAATAAGATTGAAAAGAAAGAATATTTATTCCAAAATGTCCATCAATATACCAATGATTACAACCAATATACCAATGATTATACCAATGATTACAACGATTACAACCAATGCATTAGTAGGGGGCACTCTGAGGGAAACGTATAGCCTTGAATAAGATAGTGTGACTGAAAATATATAATTAAATTCCAGTGGCTAGAAGTAAACATAACATATTAAACTTAAAGAAAAAAGAGCCCTGGCTGGTGGCTCAGTGGATAAGGCACAGCTTGCACATGCCATCCCTTTTGGCAGAAACACTCTTGCTTCTTATTTTGTTGACTGCTTAGTGCTTATGTCAACTAAAACATCACTTCCTCTCCACTCCTGGTGATGGGGAGAGGGGCTAGGTGAAAAAGGTGAAGGGATTATGCAAAATGAAACAAAACAAATAAACAAACACCTCCCAAAGGTCTGCCCCAAAAGTATCATGCCAATGTCAATATAATTAAAAGTTTGTGTGGTCAATACTTTCAGGGCAGACCTCTTATCTCATAGGCAATAGGCAACAGTATTGTCATTACCAGAGGGAAATTGGGTCAGGGCTGGGGGCTGGGGGGTGGGGTGATGGGAGGCGGGAGAGTTAAAGTCGGAATAAATGGTGAGGGACAAAGACAGGACTTGGGTGGTGAACACACAATACAATATACAGATGATGTAGAATTGTATACCTTAAATCAATATGATTTTATTAACCAATGTATCCCTGATACAGTTAATTAAAAATTAAAAATAATAATAAAATATCCCTTCCAAGGTAACACCCTATTACTTTCTCTCATAGTAATGTGTACTTTTTCTTTACTGAAAATGTAATTAAATTGTCATTTCCTTTAATCATTCATTTAATACCCTTCTCATTCACTCTCCTTAAGCTCCTCAAAAACAGGAAACAGGAATTGTTTCTCTTTATATTGAAAAATTTTTAGAAGTTAAGACAGCCTCTGGAACAAAGAGGGTGCTCTGAATAGCTGATTGAATGAATCAACATGAAAATGCCAAGTGTTTTTAAATGAATAATAATGAAAGCCCACAACTATAAAAACCTCATGTAAATCCATTTCAAGTTGTTTTATACGATGCAAAAGATTTTATTTACTAAAAACATGTGAAGGAATGAAAAATTATTTCAGATTATACAATGTTTTCTCACTCAAGTAAGCTAGTTTACTATTTGATAACATTAAGAACACCGGAATTACAATTCTTACTTTACAGAATAAAAATAACATCTTTGTGAAACTAAGGTTTGTGTGTGTTAATATAACCTTATACCAACAGGGTTTTTCTCAAAATGTGTCTGCACAGTGGTTCCTCCCAAGGGGTGAAAGAAAGGTTGAACACCACTTTATAGACTATTCCAAAGGAAAAAATGTATACTACCTCTATTATCAACAGAAAAAAATTATTGTTTTAAATGAAATTAGTGTCTTAAAGAGCTTCTTCTTGATAAATTCAACAAGGGAGCAATTCCCATTAGTTATCTAAATATGAGAATAAAGTCAAATAAAGAAAATCTGTAAACCCCTGGCTGGTGGCACAGTGGATAAGAAGCCAGCCTGCGGACCCAAATGCTCAATTCCCCAACCAGGGCACATAACCAGGTTGCAAACCAGATCTCCAGTCAGGTCCATAGCTGGAGGCAGGTGACAGAAAGGCAACCATACATGAATGCCTTTCTCCATCTCTGCCTCTCTCCCTTCCCCTCTCTCTAAAAATAATAAATAAAATCTTTAAAAAAAAGAAGAAGAAGAAAATCTGTAAAATGTATGCTTGTAAAAGTCAGGATTATTTTAATAAAGCCCATTAACTGATGGAATGTATGGCTATTTTTCTTCCAGCTAAAAACCTTAGGGAAAAACGTCAGTTGGGAAATGGACTGCTTGGCTTACTGAACAAGTAAACGCTACACGAGATTTGTGTATTAGAGAATTCGTTTCAGCACAGTTAGGGGTGATTTTTCCCCCTAAATTGGCAATGTGTACAAAATGTAAAACCTGCAGTTCAGGGCAAAAACAAGGAACTATAAGAATTCGAGAAATTAAAATCTAGATGGGACCTCAGATGATTTAATCCATTTATTCTAAACTTTGGGCAAGAGACAACAGAAAAAATAAATTAGAGGAATAAGCAGCAAAAATCCCCTTCCTGAGCACCTAATCAGAAACAAAAGAACAGGAAAAATTAGGTTTTTTATTTTGTTAAATTTTTAATTTATTTTTCAGAAATGTCTTAGAGAAGAAGCCAATTTCACAACCACTTATCCTACACTGTAGAAGAAGTTATCTACAAATGAAAATTACTGTATTTTTGAATGATTAAAATGTTTTTAGGATATAACTGTTTTTTAAAATAACATTTATTGTTTTCTTTTCATAGATCATATACAGTTATTATAAAAGTTAATGGAAAAAGGAAGTTGAAAGCATATGTGATCATTTATCCCACGTGAAGGCAACAAACATACAACTAAAATGAGGATTTGCTATGGCAGTGTCCTAATATCCATATTGTGAATTATTTGGAACAGAAGTAAGGCAGAAAGGCTACACGTAACTTTAGAATTATGTGACTCAGCACAGGAGTGAAAGCCATTACATTTTTCCTTGATTTTCACTACATTTTCAGTCATCCATAGAACTAACTGGGAAATACGTGTGCGCACACACACACACACACACACACACACTAACACAATAGAATCAGAAAATACCAAATACAAAGGGCAACAGAAAGAAAACCAGTAGATTAGTCTTAATTCTTTCAAAACTATGATCAAATACTTAGAATTTAGCAAATTTAGTCAACAAAAAAAGAATTCCAAATGCACAACATTGTAACTGAGGAAACAAACATTGCCATAGATATAAAGAACATTTAAAACTGTTAAATGGGAGGGAGTAGACATCTGTTACTTTTTTCCACTCATGTATCAATTTCCATTTTTTCTTTGATGCAATACTCGTTGCCCACATGTCATTCAGGGATGCACAACTCATCGCCAGCTTCAGCTTTGACATATGACCTAAAATAATGAAGCATTTAATCTACACAAATTTCCACCCCAGCCCCACAAACTGCTCCAGGAATTAGGCATGTGAATCAGTTTATGATAGTGGGACTCAGGCTGGGTTTTTTCATGGGCAGAGTTTGAAAACAGTACTCTTTTCTGCTAAATTTGAATGTAGTGGAATAAATCTAGAATTATCTACCTTACTGAAAATGAAGCTCATAATACACTTGAATTCCTGGATCTTAAGTTTTAGGCATCTAATGCTCCCTATGGATTTTATAATTACACAATCCACTGCATTCTCTTCCCCATTGTCATGCAGAAGACAGTTGAAACTGGATTTTCAGTCACTTTCCACCCAAGCAGCTGGATGATCTTTTAGTCTATATGCAAGTTTATGCCAATAAGTTTTACATTGTGTATACAGGGAAAAATAAATAATCAAGATAGATTTAAGAAAACCTAAAGATTTAAAAAGATAGTTTCTCTTCTCACAGGTACCCAGCCCTTCCCATCAAACTTACAGATTCAATTGGTTTATAATGAATTTTTTTCCACTCCTTGAGGAATGGGTCATTCCTATGTACTAACTTGGACTAGAGAGATTGCATTCAACGTAGCCACTGGCCACATGTGGCTGCCAAGTACTAGAAATATGTCCAGTCTGCATTGAAATGAACTCTAGGTACACTATGTAATCTGAATTTCACTTAGTATGACAAAAATAATGTAACATATGTTCCATAATTTTTATATTGATTACATGTCAAAATGTCATTGTTATTTTGACATTACGTTAAACAAAATAAATTAATTTTATGTTTTTGTTTTAACCTTTTAAACATGAATTCAGAACATATTTAAAATCATATGTGTGGCTCATGTTTGTGGCCTTTGTTATTGTTTATATAGTGTTTGTCTATAGCATATAAAACATTTTTTTAAATCTTAGTAAAGTATACAGAACATTTTTTATACATATATTTTGACAGTTAATTTATAAATATAGCATCACTTTATATATAAACTCTGATAAGAATTTAAAATAAACAGACACAAGTCATTTGTGAATATAAATGATTATCTCATATATATTGGGTCTAGCAAAGTTTGAAAATATTGACAAAAAGTAGATGCCATTATGGAAATAAATTTACTGATACATAAATGTAGAACTGGTCTTAGGCACAGTTTAATGTAAAGCTCAAATGATAATCACCATGTCTACATTTCGGTTCTTGTTTTGACCCTGTTTTCAGGATCTAACTGGAGGCCCCATTGGCTTCAGGCTCAGAGGATGATGACTCCAAGTCCCGCAGATGAGAGTTCTCATAGGGTAGGCCCACACAAATCCTGAGAGTCATTCCCTGACACTGGCTTGAATTAGGTCAATTAGTTGTTTGTTTTCTTTTCTTTTTTCTTTTGTGGAGGAAAGTAGAACACTGATTTTTTGTCTTTACATATATGATTTGTGGCTGAGACTACTAATTGTCTCTCAATATCTACTCTCAAGTTTTCTTAGTAATGTGACCCTGATTTTTACTGGACACAATAAATAAACACCATTTTTCCCTGAGACCCTGACAGCCAGGTAAGTATAGGTGATTAATTCAGGTCAGTGGGATATTGTGACTTCTGGCAAATATTCTCAGAAGAAATGATATCCTTCTTCATCCTTATTTCTTTCCTTTAGACTGATATCTATATGTTGAAATTCACTTGTGATAGCTGAGTTTAAGTAGCCTCTTTTGACCACAAAGTGTAACCATGTGTGGAGGATCACAGGACATGTTATCAAAGGAATCTGAAAACTTGCTGATTAAGAGACCTTCATATGAGACATAAACTAGTTTGTATTACATGAGAGATAACAGTATCTTGTTTAAGACACTGTTATTTTGGGTTTTCTACTAGTCAAGAACAGACTTAATTTTATTGATACAATTTCAAACTATTGATGTTATGTAAGCTCCTGGTCAGGAATTTTGGATAGCTGTTAACATAGCAAAACAGTATAAATCAAATTTACTCACATTTATTTTTTTAGTAAATATTTGCTTTGATATTTCCTTTTATTTTATTGCATATCTCTTTAGACATCCTATTTCTCTTTACCTTAATATTTTTATTATAATTAATGTTAAACATCTATTAAAATACTAATGTTCAATAATTTATTAAGGTTAATTATATAGTATTTTGTGAATTGTAATTATTCAGGTTTTTAAAAAATAGCTTTTAATTTTGTAATTTGGGATATATCTGCTTGATATTTCCCATACTTCACATACATTTTTTCTCTAGCACTTATTATGAACATCTTTGCAGTTATTAAATCAGTACCAAAATTTCTATCTGGACATGAGGTTTCACTTGTCCTATGAAGATTTATATAGATACAGTTTTCCTTACCCTAGTGTTTTTGATAATATCATAGGTATCTATAAAAAATGTGTGTGAAATAAA
Organism: Noctilio leporinus; assembly: GCA_004026585.1. Classification (NCBI taxonomy): domain Eukaryota; kingdom Metazoa; phylum Chordata; class Mammalia; order Chiroptera; family Noctilionidae; genus Noctilio; species Noctilio leporinus. The sequence continues at coordinate 106,338 of PVIW01002442.1, forward strand.
GATGTGTATAAATAACATTAAAAAATACAAAAACAAATTAATTTGAAAGATAAAGTGGATATAACTATGTAAGGAATCAGACCAAAGTCAACTAACTTTTTTATTTTATACTTAGACAAGAATTCAAGGGTAAAGCAGGGTTAAAAGAGTTTCTTGAGTAAACTAGTGTTAAGTAGGCTTAGAAAAATACATTTTTCAGGAAAGAAAGGAGAGTGAATCTTGTAAATCACAAGAGAACAACAGATCAATCAACTTGATTGTGCAGAGAGGGAGTCATGCGCAAAGTGCCATGCAAAGATGATGTTGGCAGTGATATGAAAAATTCAAGTAAGAGGAACAGGAGGCTTAAGAGGAGAGAGAAGCATGCTGACTCCAAGAATCAGGTCAGCAGGAGGTTGCATCAGCCCACAGATAAGTATGTAAGAGTAGAAGTAGAGAGTGGACTGGAGAGAGATTAGAAGCTATTTGACAGAAAATTTGGTAACAGTCTAGGTATGTCTTCATTGTTAAAAATGCCATCAAGTCCTGGCTGGTAGCACAGTGGATAAGGCGCTGACCTTCAAACCCAAAGGTTGCTGGTTCGATTCCCCAACCAGGGCAACAATAACCAGGTTGCAAGCCAGATTTCCAGCCAGGTCTGTAGCTGGAGGCAGGTGAAAGGCAACCATACATTGATGTTTCTCTGTTTCTCTCCCTCTCTCCCTTCCTCTCTTTCTGAAAATAATAAATAAATAATCTTTAAAAAAATGCCATTAATGTGAGAACTTTAAAAAGAAAAAATAGCAGAAGAAAGGAATTTTTTTGTCTTCATTAAGTCAGTAACAAGAGAGACCTAAATACCTTTACTTTACTTGATAGGTGAAGTTCAGAGATGATAAATATTGAGAGCAATAGGGTTTCATGAAATTGAAGTGTTCTTGCAACACTAGTCAAATACCATGACACTTCTGATCCTGAAAGATGGTTTGAAACATACATTATGATGAAATTATTTCGACTCACTGAATAACTTTATATTTGTTTATTCATTGACATCTTTGGGAACCATATCACCATAGTACAACAGGCAACAAGTCATACATTTACTGTGGCAAAGACTGCATCCCACTCTCTGGCTGGCTGGCTCAAAGCACACATGGATGAGCTCTGCTACAGAAAGCTGTTCATGGTAGGCTTTCTCATCAGATGACAGGGGCATATGTGGCTTGAGGGAAGTAGATACGGGGATGCAAGGTGGCCTGAAAGTCAATCAGATCAATATTCAGGGCTCCATCAAACCTGAGGAAAGCAGGGATGGGGGATACAATTTGACCTATCTACCTATTCTGGTTAGTGTAGATTGGGTACTCAACATAGAAGTTGCTACAACATATGTAGAATGCCTCATTGTTTTGTGAAGACAAAATCAGAATGCTCCTGGGTGGTGTAGGTGGTGAGAATAGATTTATATGGCTCAATTACTCCTGAGTAAATAGAGAACATCAGCTTGGACTTCTTGCCATAATCAATAGAGAGGCATTCCATAAGCCTCAAGGAGATAGATGACTCTAGAACCTTGGGAAACCAAGAAGCCCTGAAGATCTGTGTACTGGTCATTCAGTTTCCAAATTCAGTTCAAGAGAAGGTCAATGACCTCCTTGCCAGTGGTGTAGCATCCAAGGACAGCGTTATTGGCAGCATCTTCCTTGTCTGTGATGAGCTACTCAGGCTGGAAGTGCTGGTGGCAGGTACCAGTGGGAACTTTATCAATGATGGTGGGTTCTAGGTCTACAAACACAGCCTTGGGCCCAGGCCTGACAGTGCCTATCTCACTGAAGGTGTTAAAGGAAGTAGTCATCTCCCCCTCAATGGTCTTATCGCTTGGTATCTGGCCATCTGGTGAATGCCATGTTCCAGGCAGTAGAGCTCCCAGCAGGCATTTCGGATCTGGACAGCAACCTGGCCAGTGTGGGTGGAGGTGCACTCATACATAGTTGCTATTTTGCAGCTGCCGAGTGGAAAGCAGAGAAGATGATGAGGATGGCTGCTTCTTTCAGCAGGATTCTTAGTCAGTTTAAGAAAACTTCAAGTTCACAATTATTTTGAGTAACAGCATAACAAACAATATTGAATATGGGTGTTGCTTTAAAATTTTTCTTTATTCTAGGAAATGGATCCTAATATTAAATTTGTTTTATAGTGGGGATGAATATAGTTCCCTGGTACTATTGAAAATGTTACAAACTACATTCAGAAGGATTAACTATAGGAAGAATGACATTGAATTGGACTGAGCCACATTAGTAATATTCACACCAACTCACAACAAGGACATAAGTTGGCATACTTTCAATGTGCAAGGTACAAAAAAGAACAGTCTCTACCAAGTGGCTTCCAGAACACCTCCTATACTTCAGCATGTCAAGGAAGGAAAAGTCAATGCTTACTTACAAGAATATTATTTTGTTACACAAATGAATTCTGTTAGGGTTCCTGGTATCTACATTGAGGTATTAGAGATATGCACACTTTCCCCCCTCCCCTGCAGGTGGTACAATTTTCTTTTATTATGTCATGGTCCAAGTGTTTCTCTTGCATACCTGTACATATATATCAGGGTAAATGAAATCAGGCATATGTAAGTGTAGAAATTTTTTTGAATTATTTTTTAAATATTTCAAAATATTTTGTATTAGAAAAGATGTAAAATATGATTTTAACACTTTTGCATATCTATGTTCATGTGGATATTTTATGGCAAGTTTAATTAGATTTCCATTAAATCTAATTGATAAATAGTATATATATATGTGTGTGTATACATAAATATATACATATATACATATATGTCTATTTTATGTTAAGTTGGTCTCATTCTTGGCTTTTTTAATGTATTAGTTTATATATTCTTCACTCTTTCTCCCTGTAAATTATCTTACCTTAATTATGTATTTTTAAAAGTTTATTTAACATTTTCCTGAACAAAGTGAAATTAATTAAATAATATTATTATACAACATTTAAAAAACTAACTGAGGTTTAAGGTGAGTCTATTTATATTCTTATATGATAATATAACTAAGTCTTCATATTAGACAACTATGATTTTTCACCACAATTTCTCCATAGGTTTTTATTCCCTGCGGTTATCTTCGTCATCATATGCACAAAGTAAGTGCCTTTAAAGCTAGTTTAGAGTGTAAAAAGCAACAGCAGCAGCAAAAAACAAACAAACAAACAAAACCCGTTAATAATAATGTTGCTGGGTTTTAAGAGGCCAATGACTCATGCACCCCTATGTTCGTAGCAGCGCTATTTACAATAGCCAAGTGCTGGAAACAGCCCAAGTGTCCATCAGTAGATGAGTGAACAAAAAAAGCTGTGGTACATTTGCATTGTGGAATACTATGTGACTGTAAAAAAAGAAAAAAAATTTACCCTTTGCAACAGTATGGATGGATCTGGAGAGTATTATGCTATGTGAAATGAGTCAGTCAGAGAAAAAGAAATACCATACAATGTCACTCACATAGTGATAGAAAATAAACTGAACAATATAAACTGAAGAACAAAATAGAAACAGAAGCATGGCTACATAGAACAGATTGAAAACTGTCAGAGAGGAAGTGAGAAGGGGACCTGGTTGAGGAAATGTGGAAAGATTAGTCAAAGAACATACATGTGTAGTCCATAGACACAAACCAGTGTGATGATGGCCTCAGGGAAAGGGGTGGGGCTGGGTGGAGGTGGGGAAATTGGGAGAAAACTGGGACATCTGTAAGAGTGTCAACAATAAAAATAAAGTTTAAAAAAGAAAAATTGTTGCCCTCAATTCACCTTAAATGGTTTGTGTTATACTTGTTTTGCTGCTAAAAGGCGAATATATATTGTGTAAATTAATATATAAAATAAGTAAATGATATATGTTTACCATATCCAGGGGAGATCTGACACTGTTTGAGGAATTCTTCTGTGGCTCAGTAGTACTATATGTGGGTGACATTTACCACCATTTAATAGATTTTTCACTTTTAGCACTAGCTTTGCACACATAGTTTATTACTTCCTGCCCATTTTCCTACCTATTTAAGTACTCTGCCACTAATTGGACAGTGCTTTAAGCTTAGAATTGTGAGCTATAATAATTATATTTTATGTATAGTTGGTCAATTATAATAAAGAATTCAAACCAAATCTGTATTTGTAGGTAACTTTTTAAATTGTGTTTATGCTTTTCTTATTTATTGTGCAAAGCAACTCAGTTTATCTTGTTGACTTCTTGCAAGTGAGGAATAAATTTTGTTTGAATTTTTCCAAGTAGTTACTCACTTTATTAAATCTTCAAAGCATGGCCTAATTAGTTTCATCTCCCAATGAAGTTTGAAGCCATCAATTTGTATAATTTTCAAGTGTCACTTTCTAGTCTCTACTACTACTCTGGCTCATAATAGATACTAAAAGCTCCTACAACTTTTTCTATTTTCCTGATTTCCTCCTTATCAGGAAACATAACTGCACACCATTTAAAATAGCAGACAAAAAGTTTTGTGTTTCACTTATCTTGTATTATTTTACAATGTTCCAGTGAAATGATACCTCTCCCTCTTTTGGCTGTTTCACAGATGAGGATTTTGAAGAGCCAAGATATCAAGTAACATGCCTAGGGAGGGTGTGTATGATTGGCTGCAGGATATCAAAACTCCAAATTTTTAAGTCGGGGTCTATTTTAGTCCTTGTGGCTTCAGTAAAGTTATAGCTCACCATTTTCTCCTATTACATTTAAGTCATTGAAAATTATTAGAAATTTTATTTCAATTAAAGGGGAAAATGAGAACAATGATCCTAACTTTTACAAATAGAAGAGTTTTAGAAAAGTAATTTAGTTGTGTTTGTAAAGTATGATGCCCAGAAGTAAAAAAAAAAATTAGAGATAGATTTTAAGTTGTATACATACGTGGAAACTACTGACACTAATTACCCAACAGTTCTTCAATGCTGTTTATTGAAGAACTATGGGACATTTGAAGCAATTGCTTAAACTGCCCCTCAAAGCTTATGGTATTGAGGAATAGTCAAATTTCAGTTACAGGCTTCTCTTTTCCCCCAAAAGTTGGTTTTAATATGTTAAAAGTTCAGACACAAGCAATAGGTACATTTTTGGAAATTTAAAGATTCATTCTAACTTTATTTATGTGTTTTGAAGTCCTGAAATGCACATATTTTAAAGTTACCTGTTGCTTTTCATTATGTCGAGTAAGCTCCAATTGATTTTAAAAGAGAAATTAAAATGACCTTACTTTGAAATTATAGTAGTTTAAAATACCTAGGTATCCAAAATAGAGGATTAATGTGCTCATAAAATATACTTGTAGGGTGCCATTCAATGCAATATTTATAAGGACTTTTTACATTTAATGCAAATTTGGAACTCCCAAGATCATGATAAAGGAGTAGGTAGAAATGCTATGATATAAACTTGAAATGTAATCATTCTGTGATGATCTGATTAACTCTTTATAATGCTATGCATGAAACTAAAAAGTACATAGGTCTTACTGGGGCCAATACAGATGTCTTGCATCTTGATTGTGCTGTTAATTATTTTGAAAGAATTTTTACCAATACATAAAAAAAAAAGTCTAAGTGGTGACATAGCTTCTTTGATACAAATGATTTGTCTCTATATTTTGATCTCAGAGAAAAAAATTAACCAGAAAATATTTTATTAATTTCAAAGTAACTAAGCATAGCCATCCTCCTCTTCTTGATAGTCACTTTAGAAGATGTATTGTAACACATTAGCCTCTCTGTTTCCTGAGGTCAACACTTTGCATTATAATTATCTGACAATTCTTCAAGTTTTTTTTAGATAATCATGTGTAGTTAATTTAGTCTTTTATTAACATTAAATTTATTAACTTAGACTTGTTTCATTAGTTTTATGCTTAAATTGATGTTGTTAGTCTTTTATTAGTATTAATTTCATTAATTTGGACTTGTCTTTACCTAGAAACAGATGCCTTTAAGGCTCTGACATTTTAAAGCTTCTGAATGAAAAGTATTTTATGAGTCAGAAAAAAGATTAACTTAGACAGTGAACACTTTTCTACTTTGAAATTGATGCTTTAGTTCCTAGAATATATTGGGTAGCAAGCAACAGTTACATTTTTTTAGCACATTTATAAAATTACACGTATTCCTAGCACTTAGATATATTCACTAGAAAGTTTGTGAAGTTGCACACTCTTGCATCACTATTTATTTGAAATGTTTTGACTTCCTAAGACTCAGTTATATCCATATTCAAATATAAATACAAAAATTATTTCAATAATATCTTCAAGGTAACTGATATTTGTTGCCGTGGGTTGTAGTTAGGGGAAGACACAAGTGCCTTACAATTATGTGACAAGAGGTAGGTTTCTATAATCTTTTTGTCGATTTGTTTTAAGATCTTGCTTGTATCATTGAACTTGTCTGCAAAATTAGGCAAATAACATCTTTCGTATTCATTTCCCACCAAGATGTTATAAAATGGATGTTTGGATAATCCACTACAAGGTGAATTATTACCAGAGCAATTCATATAAAGTCATGTACACCACTAGAGTTTATATTAACTAACAATGGAGGCCAATTACATGAAATGATAATTTTAAAGATTTTATTTTTTATTATTTCCAGAGAAAGGGGAAGGGAGAGAGGCAGAGAAGGAGAGAGACATCAACGGCCTTTCACCTGCCTCCAGCTACAACCTGGCCAGAGACCTGGCTTGCAACCTGGTTATGTGCCCTTGCTGGGAATTGAATCAGCGACCTTTGGGTTCAAAGGCTGGTGCCTTATCCATTGTGCTACCAGCCAGGGGTCATGAAATGATAATTTAATGATGTGAACACAATTTTTTTTTTTGAAGGGCACTTTTTTGTTTTTCTCTCTGTAGAACTTTCTCTAGCATTTCAGAATTTACACAATCTTTTTTAAGATCCATATTCAGATCCAAATCTTTCTGATGTTTCATGTCAGATGAAGGAAAGCCATAAGGGATGGCAGGACCCTACAAACCTATCAATGGTACATGAGTATTTAGTCCCTTTCATATGTTTCTAACTATATATGTACTATTCAGCCACTAACAGTAAATTTATTAAGGAAGTATTGTCTCTTTTAAAATATACTAGAAATAACTCATAAATTTGAGAAAATTGGAAGGCTTGTAGGCATTGAGTAGTAAGTGCTGAAAAATGGATAGCTGCCAAATCTGGCTTTTTGGTGTTCTCTAATTTTTACATAACACAATTCAAGGCTACTTGTGGCAGATTATGCAATTCAGGAGGGGAGACAGGACAACTACTAAGTATTTTTTTCTTTTAAATATTTTACAAATAAGTAATTTTTCTGTCCTTTTAATATCATAATTTTGTGGGCATTTGATTACATTGACAGCTCCAAGTAAGTTAGATCTAAAATAGAACAATTTTATGACATGTGAATGGGTGTTTTTTTTGTTGCTAAAGCAATAAGCTTTCCTGATACAAATCTGAGTGTGACATATGGTCTCAGCCTTAGGCCAGGGTGTTTCATTTGAATTATTCGAGGCTTTTTCTTATAGTGCTGTGCTTCAAACATGAATCCAATTACCAGCTGCAGTCAGGCAATTGAAAGGCTGCAGGAGATATACTCTAGTTAGATGGGAAGAAGGGTAAAGGACTATGATTTGTGTGGTAATCAGCAAGAGAAGGCCAATTGCAATGTAATAGACTGGTTTCCAAGACCAAGCTAATGTAGATGGCTTCCAGTCCATTGAGGGATACTATCAGCAGATTTGTTGTTTTCATTACCAACAATGTCACTTACTGACAAGACAAATAAAGAAAGTGTGTGAGAGAGAGGTCCTGTTGATGGATCAGGTAATTAAAACCTAGGTTGTGATGAGCAATTAGCAAACCATGATCTACATGAGGGCTGTGAATGAGAAGTTAAAAGAAAGTTGTTATGTGAATGCCCATCCAAAACTAATGGTTTTGTTTTCTTTAAGATTTATGTACATTCAAACTTTAGAATTCATAAGAAGGCTAAATAAATATACATCTCCACAAGATGCAACATTTCTTTCTATACCCTAAATTATTAAATTTCTTCTCCATAAACAAAACAGCAATATGAATACACACTTACTGATTATATCACCTATATATTTTTAAACAATCTATCCATAAACTGTTGTAAAGCTAGGACCGCATAAGCTCTAGCAAGAAAAGAATACATTCATTTGTGAGGTCTATTTTTCTTTAAGGGTCTTGTGTCCAAACAGTTTTTTAGTCAGATAATTATTCTTGTGAGTTATAGTAAAATACCATGAATCTAATAATCCAAAGGCTTTTTATCAGAAATATCAAACATCTTTTTATAAAGATAAATCCTATGCCTAAGAAACAACTTCCTCAAGACAAAAATCCCACCTCCACTCCTTGGTGCTAACCATCAGACTACAATAAAGGACTTCTTTACACAAAGTCTCCACTTCCTCAATTAAAAAAATACACTACAGTGTACTTTTCTGTGGGTCTATATAAATTGTTATAAAAAGTCATAGGAAAAATATAGCCTTACAATATAAATAAGTACCATTGCAACTGAAAAACTTACTTGATTAAAAAAAAAAAAGAAGGAAAGTTCTCCACTTGGGCAGCATAATATTCAAATTCTAAAGATATAAAATTCTATCAAAAAAACAGCAATAACTTTACTGAGTGAAGCTCTCCCTGATGGCAAGCACTCATTTCACCTAATAATCAGTTGAAACTCAGTCATACAGTGACTTACTGAGAATGTAAAAGGAATTTGAGATGCAGTTAGCCAGGAAGATCTTTTATTGAGAAGGCTAATTGCTAATGGGAAAAAATATGCCTGTGTAAACCCTCTAAAATTTCAGTTAAATATCAAAAGCTGTTTAACTAATAATAATAACTAAAAAAACTGTATTAAATGGGTCATCCATAGCTTTTTGGCACATTCTAAATGAAGGATGTCTTTGGTAGTAGCCCTTACAATGCTCAGCAGCCATCTGTTCACCATATCTGATTACTGTTCATTCTGTAAGAGCTCTCCTGCTTCCAGCACTTAGGAGTGATTAGCTGTTGCCCTAGAATCTTGTGCTGCACTTGCATGGGGCAATTAGAAGAGCAGGGAGTCCATGAAAGCTTCAAGAGGCAAAGATATGCCTTGTTAGCAACTACATTTGAATCAAGCTTTGGAGCACAACAAAATACCACATTTAATATGTCCCTAGGGGGGGAAAAGATTTTTTCAGACTGATGTCAGAGACAGGAAAAGACGTCATTTTCTAGCAGAATTTTTTTCTACTGCATTCTCTGCAAGTTAAGAAAAGCATACTCCACATTTTCCTTGGGCAGGACATCGTGTGGTTAGGGAAAAAAAATAAAAAAGGTTTTAATTGCCTTTGTCACATGTTTCCCTCAGCAATTTATGTTTCTAGCAATTACAACTGCCTCTTACTGTTTATTTGGTGAGCACAGCCCCTGGCTCTAGTGCAGAATTTAATTTTTAAATATCAGGCTGCTGACAATGCTTCTGGTGGCATGAGGAGATCCTGCCTGAAATTCTTTGACTTCCTCAAATAATTTTATATCGTTATGTTATGAATTTAAGACTATATTTCAGTGACTTGTATGTTCAAAGACCCATTTTTTCTTAAGAAATGAGTTAAAGAGACAAGGCTTGTATATAACAATTTTTCATTCTCTTTCTGACCTATTTTGACTTAAAGTCATACACAGATTTTGCCAACTATGATAAGGTAGAGTTAACAGAAATGTTGTACAACAAATTTCCATATATTTCATTAAACTCCTATTTTGTTTAGTATTATTTCTTACATCAAACTTTTATATAGGTATACTCAGTTAGATAAAGCTTTCACTGTATAAATCTCAACTAAACAACAAACTATGGTGCATCATCTTTCATTAGTGTCTGTTGATACAGTTTGCCAAGACAGAATACAAAATATTATTTAAACAAATCCATTGTCTAATGAACTAAATAGAGGTTAATACATTAAAGGTGTTTCCCTTGTAGAAAACAAACAAACAAAATTCTCAGATTTCCCATGGGCTGTTGATTGCACAGTCAATACTTTTGATTTATTTTATTCCCCTAAGTGATCAAACTGAAAAAGGTATGTGTCATTTAGAGGGCATTTTAACTGAAGCACAAATGTGAGAAAGAAGAGCTCATTACCCAAGAGTGGGGACTCTACGATGAGTGGTCTGTTGTGCTGCTGAATGCTGCACAGTAACACCTGCACCTATTTATGGCAACAAACGGAAATTTTACTATGTAGGTGGGACTCTTAGGGTGTGAAGTCGCCAATAAATTATGGCATTCATTTGAAGTCAATTGAGTAAACTTCATACTAGAATTTTCAATTGTCGCCCATTGCAAATAGGTTTTCACAATAATACTGTAGAGTTGAAAGTCATTAAAAAGACTAATTAGTTGTGAAGGAAATGGTTTGCATATGAGAGTAATATACACGTATACATAGAATTCTCTTGGTATAAATTGTGTAATGTAATTCATTTTAAACATTTTTCCAAACACTGTGATGATATTTTGCTCCTTAACTATATATTTGTACAAATGAGTTTCTCTTCTGAAAATTAAAATTTAGACACCTTTATCTAATTTCAAACTTAGGCACATTTTATATCACTAAAGCCAAGTGGATTAATATTAGTCATCAACTGAAACTAATCAAAGCCTGGGAGGAAATTCCAAAAAATTGGGCAATGACCAAGTAAGTTCTTCTCATGTATTTTCTTAGAAATATAGCTTATGAGGAGAAACTACAAAGCTAATAACTTTTATAATAAAGACTGTTTGGAAAAGGCAAAATTAACCCTGAGTATTGATTACACACTGTCGTAAAAGGACTAACTGGATTAAAATTCTGAAAGAAAAGACTTATATTAAAAAAGATAGCTGCCTTTGTGATGTTTATTCAGGGAAATAAGAAGTCAGAGGCCAAACTTTTCAGGATATAAGTTCAAGTCTTCAAAGACAGCACTTGAGAAAAAAGGTGAAAACTGTTTTAAAGGCCAGCACGTAGTATCAGGTGTATCAACACCTCCTTGGAAATTTCTGAATCAAGAAAAACAAACTAATCGTAAAAGAGTTAACTCCGCAAATTACAGATCAACAGATAAAGACACGCAACCGTAGGAGATCTGTCCTGAAAGTATCGAGCCAAGGTCAATATAACTAAAAGTTTGCATGGCCGATACTTTCGGGACAGACCTGACATGCAAGCTCAATTTAGTGCCATCATCTTACGTCATAAACTCAAGTGTTCTCAAAACACAATAATTTGCTCAGCACTGGGAAAACAAGAGTGTATAAAGCCTGATTTTGATTGTTAGGATTTTCAGTCTAGTTATAGGAGCACAAACAAAATTAGAAAATAAAAAGTGACCTGCGGTAACTCCAAAATAAAATCTTGAAAAGTTGAAAAAATCAGATTATAACATTCACTTACAAAAAATTTACAAATTGGAAGAAACTTTTTGAAATATATAATTAGCAAATACTTGGCTCCCTTTCATATTCTACTAAGACAAAAAAGTATTTTTGTCTAAGGTTAAGATGAAAAGTTAGTGACATGCCATGCTTGTATATTCTACAGTCATATGTAAATTAATCAATGACTAAGTAGGAAGCAGCTTTCTACTTTTGCTTTTCTGCCTAGTCATGGCCGATTCCATCCTTGATTCTGTACTTTGGTGATCCTTTTCTCCATCAGAGGTCATCTGTGCTATTAAAACAGAGTGTAGAGTTATTTATTCAGTTGCTGCCTATTAGTTCCTCAGGAGTTAAAAGATCTGAACAAATACCTAGTCTTATGCTACACTATATTACCCTTTATTAGTGGAAAATTAAAGTTTAGAGATCAGCATTAAGGCAGTCCCTAAAATCTGCTTGTTCTATGAGAGAGACTCCAAATTGACCTCTGATCAAGTTGAATCTAAGGATTTTACCTTTGCTATTAATTAAATAGCTGTATTTGTATTATTTTTCTTTATAGTCAATTTATGACGTCCAACACTCTCAAGAAACTTGAGGCAAAGAGGAACTTAGACAAAGAGAGTTAAGTTCCCATTTAAACAGGGAGAATATATTTTGCATACTAAGGTCCTGACATTTGGCATACAGTGAGCAATAACTTATTGCAGCTAATATGTCAGCATATCACATGTCAAAGGGCTTTTCATTGAAGTTGGGAGAGGCCAAAAGAAAAGATTTAATAAAACTCAAACTTTTTACATGTTGGTTACCTGTTTTATTCTAAGGTAATTTACCTCATTGACTGAGGAAGCAAGAACAATGGCTAAAATAGCACATTTTGGGGGTTCTGGAGTGGAGTGGTCAGAATATACACTGGTAAGTACACTGCAAGGTTCAATAACCTTGAGGGAAATACTTAGGTAATCCTTTTATGTTCTTCACCTATAACACATCCACTGCTTCTGCCCTAATTCTTTTTTGTATTCATATTATTAAGTGCTATCTTATGCAAATATATTCATCCACTGAATGCAAAAGAATGATTACCATAATAATTCTGAAGGTATTCTCATTTCAGAAAAAATTCTATTTCTCAAGGGTGCATAGTGTGTCCCTTCATATATGTTTTTGAATTTCCAATATAAATACATTTATCTCTTCCCTCCGGAATTGTTAATGACACTTTTTCAAAACTAAGCTATATTTGCCTCTTTATAAAAAATCTTAATACTTTTTTTTTCATTAAATTTACTGAGGTGACTTTGGTTAATAAAATTATATAGGTTTCAGGTGTGCAGCTTTATATTAATAATTTTATTTGTTACATCAGAGCTGCAGAGTCACCATAGCAACCATCTTAAGTAACAGAAATAGTTAACATGACGTGCCTCTCATGTCTAGAATGTGCAAATAAAGAAATGTTATTAAAATACTTTAAGGAATAAAGATATGCTCAGTTTTACAAATATACTTATTTTTTGACATTGCTCTTGCAATCATTTTGCTTGAGTAAATCATTTTTAAAATTAAACTTGTCTAATATAGTTCCTGAATCATTCAAAAGCAATAAAGATAATATCAGACTCTCAGGTAAAGTCAAAGATGGTGTGATTTTTGATACATCCTCACTCCTGAAGACTTGGGTGCTTCGGGTAGTCTTCTTTGGGAAAGCAGCAGGTATGTGGTCTCCAGACCTCACTCTCTTTCAGGGTGTTAGAATATAATCCTTTACCATCTGTCAGAATCCCACCTCCTAATTTCTCTTCTGTAGTTTGAGTTCATGATCTGATTTATATTAATTAAAAATATTGGGAATAATTTCTGATTTACAGAAAAGTTGCAAAGTTAAAAAAATTTACATAATTTCTCACTCATTTTCAATGTCCTTTAATATTTTCATCTTATTATGTATGCTTGTCAGAACTAAAAAAGAAAAACATTATTGATATATTATTATTGACTGAACTACAGATTTTATTTGGGTTTCACTAGTTATTCCATTAATGTCCTTTTTATGTTCCAAGATCTAATCCAAAATAGGCTGGTGTTATAGGTTTTGGGATGAATATCACTGAGGTTATGTGCCCTTTTCACCCCATGATATCAGGCAGCACATGGTATCAACATGATTTGGCATTGTTGATGTTAATCTGATCAATTAAGGTAGTGTTACCAGCTGCCAGTTTATAAAGTTACCATTTTGCCCTTTCCATACTGTATTATTTGGAAATGAATCACGAAGACCAGCCCTTACCAAAATGAGCGGAGTTTCAATTCCACATCCAGAAGGGGGAAGTACCTACTTATATTATTTGGAATTCTTTTCACCCCCATTTATTTATTCTGTTATCAGAATGAATTCATGCTTACAATCCATCTATAGTTTTTTTCTTTGTGGCTCAGTTTACACTTTGACCACTGGGGGCTCTTTCAGACTTCTTTTTTCTTCTCCATATAAAATGAATTTATTTGTGACATTTCATTAGTTTTATTCTTAAATGATAGACATTGATATTTTCTAGAAAAAAAGTATTTTGAAAGGCAGGTTACACTTAAGTTATGGATTAGTAAAATTATACATATTACTTCTATGCAGAAATTATAGAAATAACTTTTAAAAACTGTGTATGCTTACAAAACTTTATTTTAGTAATTATGACTGATCAAAAATTCCTTCTTTGGACAGTGGAATATAGATTCATAGCTCCTACCTTCAGCGCCAGTTGAGAATATGGTGAAATTGTCCAGGCAGTAATTGTCTTTTCTTGTAAATTTTAATGAGTTTCTGTAGCAGAGTGCATGGGGAAATCCTTTTTTTCTTTCCTTTTTTTTTTAATACCCTTGTTTCCCAGTATGCTGAAACTATTAGTCATAACAAACATAAACCTACTACAAACCCCTTAGTGCCTAAAATACTGAATTTGATGCCAGCATTTTAAATGTTGCTATGGACATCTTTGTTCCTTTCGCCTTTAATAACCTTAAGTTATAAAATTATAAAATGGACACTAGCTTTCAGCATCTAGTATTGTCCCCATTCTAGCAGTCAATTCTATGGTATTAATTGACTAATCTGATAAATTAATTCATACCATTTAATTAATGGTATAGACCTATTCTCTTCCCATGTGCAAAACAGAATGTTTTGTTGTTGTTTTTTTTCTTTTTGACAGACCCTGTCCAGGTTTATTTGCACAAGCACTGTAGGAGGACACCAGCCCATGGGCAAACCAGTCCTGTCTTCACCCCAGTGGATGGAGGCCTCTACTGTGGAGCCTTTGCAGGGGCCTGTGCACCTTTGGGAGCCAGGGCACCTTTGGGAGGCTGAACACCTTTAGGAGCCTGAGCACCTTTAGGAGCCTGAGCACCTTTGAGAGCCAGGGCGCCTTTGGGAGCCTGAGCCTGAGCTGGAGCCCCAGCCTCAGCCTGGGGCTTGGTTTCCGCCTTGGCAGTGGGCTGACAGAGCCGGAGACCCCTCGCGATGCGGGCACGAGCACGCTTCCCATGCTTGGGGTGAGCGATGTAGGCAAGTCGACACAGCTTGCGGCTGCTGCCCCTCAGGACCTTGGGTTTGACCTCCTTGGGCTTGACCAGCGCCTTGACAGCCTTAGCACGGACGCTCAAGGCTCCGGCATTGTTGGCCAGCATCTTCTTCAGGCCCTTCTTGTTGTGCTTCTTGGCAAAGTGCATGTTCCTCAGGAACTTGGGGTCTACCCCCTTAAGAGATTTGCGATTGGGGTTTCTTGATGCCGGTTCGGTGCCATTTCCGGGACTGGTTGTGCGTGGTGTGGTTCTTGGACTAGGCCATCTCTGCACCCAGGCCCCCCGCAGCACAAGGGCCCGGGACCAGAAAAGAGAGAACCCAGAATGTTTTTTACCTAACCCAAAAGAATGACTCTGATGGTGAAAATTCATGATGGGTGGAAAGGAGTAGTACTCTGGAAAATTTTGACAGAAAAGTATTATGGGGTAACTGCCCTTTAAATAACACCACGTGGAACACTTGGGTATCTTTGACATGTTCTAATCCTTTTGAATTTTGAATACATTTTTGGTTTTTAGCATTGCCAAACGTTACATGCTCATCTTGTATTCTTCCCTGCCTCCATCCTAAAATTAGCCATTTCTCCAGAGAGCATTGGTAGAAGGGTATCTAAAAAAAATGTAAACTGGATTTCTGTCACAAGTGTAGTTTGTGCTATAGTCTTTTCTACAAGTCAGCTGGACATCTGCTCAGCAAGCTGCCTGCTGAGCAGCCCAGCACCAAGGAATAGACAAGAGTCAAACACATAACTATGCTGTTTACTCAGCTTTTATTGAAGGCAGGTTCACTCAAAGTGGAACATCAACATACTGTACATTAATATCCTACTCATATTCTAACAATATAGGAATAATATAACATACTCACAGAGTAATCAATGGGGATAATGGCCTGAGTCCCAGAGCCTCAGTCTGTAGGTCTGGGTGACAGCACAGAGGGCGAGGGAGCTGTCAGCACCTCTCAAGCAAGGGTCTCTGGAGTCAGGTGGGCAACAGGTCAGGTGAAGTCCTAAATCCAGCAGGACTGAGCCTCCAGTGGCCATTGCCAAGTGAAACCAGCGTGGCATGGAGCAGCGCTCTGGTCTGTGGAGCTCAGATGTCTCAGCAGTGGTCTGAAACTTCCCTCAGTTATACCTTGAAAGTAGTTTACTCCATCCTTCTGGGTCTTTTGATAAATGCCTTGGCACCCCTGATGGCAAGTGGGAAATTTCCCTAGGAGTCTACGTATGGGTGGTCCCACTCTGCATACACAGCTTTTCTGATCACATATGTAGATATCTTAGGTGTGTCTCACTGCCAGGTGTGCCTGCTCTGACTTTGTTAATTTCCCTTTTGAACCAAAGTGTTCATGGCTGACTGGGTCTGTCTTGGTTAACATGAGTGACTCCACTTTGTTTTATGTACCTATGCTATCTTGACCAGACCAATATCATTTTATTGGTCTTGCTTTTTAGTTAAATCCATTTCTGCTGCTTCAACAGTCTCTTTTAATAAACACTATGAACACTATCCTGATTATTGTGGAGGAAAGAAAACTACCTTCTGTAAGTTTTCCTTCTGTTTGCCTCAATTCACATAAACATATTTCCTTGAAATCACTAAAAACTCATGTTTTTATCTTTCATCCTGTAGAAAAATCATGTTTATAATAATAAAGCATTAGTGGGAAGTGATGTTTTAACAATTTAAAAGTTTCCAGCTGCAAATAACAGATTATTAAGTGAAATGAGAACACTGCTATCTTATACAATGAGTAGTAGAGGACTGGTTAAATTTGGCAGCTGGGCAACATGAAGGTTCTGGTTGGCTTCATTTAAATCTTTTAGCTGCCCTTCATGGTTGCAAAATGTCTGATACAGATCCAAACCACATATCCTCAACTATTTCTAAAAGCATAAAGAAAGATATCTTTCTCCTTGTGCTTTTTTGCCTTTTGTCAGGAAAGATAAACTTTTTCAAAAGTCACCAGGAGACTTCTCCTTATGCCTCACTACACAAAAGAGTTTTCATTACCCCCACAAACCATTATTGGTAAAGGAATTGAGATTGACGTGACTGGTTTAGAAACCAATCATAACTTATTCCCTGGAATTTGGGTAGGGAATCACTATCCTTAGACCATTGCTGTCCAGCCCACATCAGAATGAAACCAAAACTATGTGAGCAAGAACCAAATGGCAGATGGTAAGTGATTATTCTGTCATAACATTATTTCATGAACGCATATTTGCACAATGTAAATGTCAAGTATTCACTGTGGGAAAAATGTTGAGTATTTTTTTGATTTTCAGAATATTTCTTATCACTGCTGAGTAATAAAAAAATTAAATTAAATTATGACCCTGCTAACCTGTTACCTCAGCAGCACATACATTTAGGACTGCCATAGTTCATTGGCCCAGGTGCTGGGGCAAGTGGGAAATCTCTTCCGGAGATGCAGTTGCACTATTTGGCACTCAGAGTGATGAAGAGGCAGGTAATGTAAATAACTTAGAGGAGGAATATAAAGTGCTATTTTATTAATATAGGTCTTCAAAAAATGGTAAAATGAGTGCAGGAACATCTTGCTAGCCTTCTGTTGAGTTTTTTATATATGTGCGTGTTTGTGAATTATTAGCTTGCAGTACTCTGAAAGGTTTGCCGACATTGAAGGGCATGCTGACTGTGTTTCTCTGGGCACTTCAGTGCATTGTTCTGGGTTTAATTTTGGTCTTAGGAAAAATGCATGAATCACAGACTTTCCTAGAAAATCTATTATCCTTTAAAATTACATTAAAATGTACATTAAGAGTTAAGGATGAGAAAAGCTCTGTCAATACAATGAACATTAGGCTGATTAGTGAGAAATAATTGGTCATTTCGGTCAAATACAGTAAGAGAATATACTCATGATTTCATATACATTATTATAATTGCCAATTTAGGTAATATTTTAGAAATGAGATATCAAACAAGAGAAATGAATTCACTCTCATTACACCTGCAGTGACTGAAGAAAATATCATTTTTTCCTAAAATCTGGTTTATACCTATAGAATTTGCCTTTGTGGTGAAAGTCTTTCTTTTAAAGTATATTTTATTTTTTAAATTTTTTATTAAAACATTTTAAATAGATTTTTATTCATTATTTTTAGAGAAAGAAGGACAAGGAAGAGGAAGAAAGGGAGAGAAAGATCAATGTATGGTTGCTTTTCACCTGCCTCCAGCTACAGATCTGGCTGGAGACCTGGCTTACAACCTGACTATGTGCCCTGACTGGGAATTGAACCAGCGACCTTTGGGTTTGCAGGCTGGCACCTATCCACTGAGCCACCAGCCAGGGCTTAAAGTATATTTTATTGATTATGTCATTACAATTGTCCCAATTTTTCCCCTTTGTCTCCTTTCTGGTACCTCTTTTCTAACAATCACCTTCCCCTTAGTTCATGTTCATGTACATATAAGTTCTTTGGCTTCTCCTTTTCCTATATTATTCTTAATATTCCCCTATTTCATTCCTACCATTTATACTGTTAATCTCTGCACCATTTTCCCATTTTCCCCCTTCCCTTTCTTAGCTAACACCATCGAAATGGTCTCCATATCTATGATTCTGGTCCTGTTCTGGTTGCTTGCTTAGTTTTTGGGGTTTTTTAGATTCAGTTATTGATAATTGTGAATTTGTTGCTTTTATAATGTTGATAGTTTTGGTATTTTTAAATTAAATATGTTCCTTTAATATTTCATATAATAGGAACTTGGTGATGATGAATTCCTTGAGCTTTACTTTGTCTGGGAAGCACTTTACCTACCTTTCCATTCCAAATGATAGCTTTCCTGGATAGAGTAGTCTTGGTTGTAGGTCCCTGCTTTACATCACTTCAAATATTTCCTGCCAGTCCCTTCTTACCAGCAATGTTTCTTTTGAGATATCAGCTGATAGTCTTATGGGAACTCCTTTGTAGGTAACTCTCTTCTTTTCTCTTGCTGCTTTTAAGGTTCTCTGTTTATCTTTAACCTCTGCATTTTAATTATCATATGTCTCAGTATGGTCCTCTTTTTGTCTAACTTGTTTGGGATTTTCTGTGCTTCCTGAATTTATATATCTATTTTTAAAATTTTTGCCAAATTAAGGATGTTTTCTTTCATTATTTATTGAAATACATTTCTAATTTCTTGCTCTTCTATGTCTCTTTCTGGCATCCCTCTGACTCAGATGTTGGTATGTTTGGAGATACTCCTCATGTTAAAAATTTTTCAGTTATTCTTTTTATTCTGGTTGAATGTTTACCTATCCATTATGGTCCAAGTCATTGGTTTGAATCCTGGCTTCCTTCCCTTCTTTGTTGGTTTCCTGTGTATTATTCTTTTTGTAAGTATATATCTATTGATTATGTTGTTACAGTTGTCCCAATTATTTTTCCCTTTGTTTATCTCTGCTCAGTACCCATCTTCCCTCCAGTATTCTCATCCCTCTTAGTTCATGTCCATGGGTTGTACATGTAAGTTGTTCGGCTTTTCCCTTTCCTATACTATTCTTAACACCCCCTTGTCTATTTTGTACCTACTAATTATATTTCTTAATCCCTGCACCATTTCCCCTTTTATCTTCCTTTCTTTTCCCATCTGATTACCCTACAAATATGCCCCCTATGTATAATTTTGTTCCTGTTCTGGTTATTAGCCTAGTTCATTTTTGTTTTTATTGTTTAGATTTTGTTTTTGATAGTTGTGAGTTTGTTGTCATTTTAACGTTTATAGTTGTGATTTTTTTAAAAGCAATTCCCTTTAACATTTCATTTAATAATGACTTGATGATGATGAACTCCTTTAGCTTTACCTTGTCTGGGAAGCACTTTATCTGCCCTTTCATTCTAAAGGGTAGCTTTGTTGGATAGAGTAATCTTGTTTGTAGGTCCTTGATCTTCATCACTTTAAATCCTTCTTGCCAGTCCCTTCTCACGTGCAAAGTTTCTTTTGAGAAATCAACTGATAGTCTTATGAGAACTCCTTTGTAAGTAATTCTCTGCTTTTCTCTTATTGCTTTTAAAATTCTCTCTTTATCTTTAACCTTTGGAATTTTAATGTGATGTATCTTGGTGTGGTCCTCTTTGGATCTAACATGTTTGGGACTCCATGCTTCCTGGACTTGTATGTTTATTTTCTTTGCAAATTAGGAAAGGATTTTTTTCATTATTTATTCACATGTATTTTCAATTTATTGCTCTTCTTCTCTGGCACTGCTATGTTTAAGGTTGTCCCAGATGTACCTAAGTTTCTCCTCACTTTTTTCAATTCTTGTTTCTTCATTTTTACTGGTTGACTGTTTATTTTTTCCTTATGTTCCAAATTGTTGGTTTGAATCCTTCACCATTGGTTTCATATGGATTTTCCTTCATTTCACTTCGAATAGCTTTCTTTTCTCCCTTTATGCTTTTATTGTAACTAATCTTGTCTGTCAAGACTATGAACATTATTATCAACAGTATTTTGATCTCTGCATCTCTTAGGTTGGCTATCTCCACATCGCTTAGTTCTCTCACTTAAACCTTGATCTGCTCCTTCTTTTGGCCCATATTTTTCTGCTTCCTTAATTTGACCACCCCCTATGTTTGCCTAGGTCTTAGGTAGAGCTGTCATACCTGTTACATTGTAAGAGGCAGAGCCTGAGATAATTTGCCAGTGGTGTGGGTGGATCTGTGAGGTATGTGAGCGATGGATCTGAGTGGGAACAATATGCTTGCTCAGAACTCGCCCCTCTTCCCACATGGTTCTGGCACCTCTCTAGCTATTGCCCTGGTTGAGTTTCTCAGGGTGAGTGAGTTTGCAGATCTTCTAAGACCTTAGGGGCCTCTAAACTAATGGACTCTGCTGACAGATTAGTAATTTGTTCTGCTTCCCCAACCACCACTTGTTTTCCTAGTCAGGCAATGAGGCTTTGTCTTCCCCAGCGCTGGAGCTGTGAGCTGTACCATCTGATCTGGGGCCGGGATCAATTCTCAGATGTTCTTCCCAACTTTTATAATGTGTGGCTGTTCTTTCTGCCCGCTGGCCACAGCCACTGTGTTGTTGCTGCTGCACCACATCACATTCTCTCTGCCCTGTCTCTTCCCCTTCTACCTGTCTGGATGAATATTGCTTCTTTATATCTTTGTTGGACTTGCATGAAGTTCAATTTTCTGATAGTTCTAGTTGTTTTTAGTTTTGAGGCAGTTTTATTTCTTCTTATTGTTGCGGAGCATGGGATAGCATGTTTACCTACACCTCCATCTTAGCTGATTATTATTTATTTCACGTAGTGTAACCCTAATTTCTTCCTTTATTTTTCACCATACCCAAGGAGTCCTCTGAGCATTCTTATTACCAGTGTTTTGAATTCTGCAGCTGATAGGTTGGCTATCTACATTTTGCTAAGTCCTTTTTCTGAGGTTTTGTTCTGTTCTTCCATTTGGACCATACTTCTGTCTCTTCAATTTAGCAGCCTTCCTGTGTTTAGTTCTCTGTATAGATAGAGCTGTTTGTACTTCCTTAGTTGTGTGGCCTATGTAGAAAGGCACCTATAAGTTGTGTGGGGCAGAGCCTTAGGTAATTTCCAGGGCAGGACAAACCACTTCACTGCTTTGTGGCTATGTGGCAAAAGCTCAGAGAGAAGACAATGCCACTACCTGGTTTCTAGCAGTTCACCCAGCATTCATCTCACATATAGTCACTTGATTCCCTTCCCGTGTGCGAGGCACCCTTCCAGCTGCTACTCCATTGGTGAATCCTGAAGTGGGTGAGTTTGCATACTCTAAGACCATACTGCCCTTTAAGCAGTGAAAGTTCAGCAGTTTCTTCCACCACTCCAACCCCCACTGGTTTTGACAGCCAGAGGTAACAAGGGTTTATATCCCAGTGCTGGAATCCTGGGCTGTGCAGTCTGACCTGAGGCTAGCATCAGTTATTCCCAAATCATTCCTCCCATCTGTTCCACCACAGCCACTGCCACTGCCACTGCTACCTTTCTGTGCCATTGCCTTTCTGCTTATCTCTGTGACTCTGCCTGTCACTGTGATTCTGCCTCTCCTACCTGTCTGGATGAATGTGTCTTCTTTAAATCCTTAGTTGTCTGACTATAATACTGCTTGATTTTCTGATGGTTTTGTGTGTTATTAGTTTTGAGGTCAGGTTATAATTCTTTCTGTGGTGGTATAAGGAGGTGAAGCGTGTCTATCTTTGCCTCCACCTTGACCAGAGTCTCTTTTTGTTTATATTTTTAGAGATCACCCGCAACAAAGATTACTTTTTAAAAAGTTTTTTAAAATTATAGTTTACATTTAATTTTATTTTGTATTAGTTTCAAGTGTACAGCATAGTGGCTAGACAATTATGTACTTTACAAAGTGTTTCCCTTGATATTTTTAGTGCTCTACTGGCAACATACATAATTATTAAAATATTATTGACTATATTTCTATGCTGTAGTTTATATCCCCATGAATATTCTATAACTACTAATCTGCACTTATTAATCCCTTCACTTCTTTCACACAGTCTTCCAACCCTCTCTGACAACCATTAGTTTGTTCTCTCTATCTGTGAGTCTATTTGGTTTATTAATTTATATTGTTTTTAGATTCCACATATAAATGAAATCATATAGTATTTGACTTGCTATGACTTTGTTACTTTAAGTGTCAAAAATATGAAGTTAAATAGTTTGGGTTCATAAACCTGAATATACTACTAACTAATTGAATGACCCTAGCCAAGTTAACTGCTCTTATTTTGGTTTTCTCATCAGAAGAATATGAATAATAATAATAAAAGATCTACCAGCACCACCTATTTCTGGTTTGTAATTCTCATAACATAATTCACCATATGCTAGTATCAGTTTCTGGCACAACATTAAAACCACAGTAGTGGTTGTTATTACAGTTATAATTATTTGAGAATTTTAAAACATTTAAAATAAAATTATTGCAACAAAATATGTAGGAAATCCTAAAGTTTAAACAGAGAAATGCAAAAAACAAAAATTTATTTGTGTCAAAATGAAGTGAAAGAGTTTTCTTTGTTTTATAGTAAATTATTTCATTGTTAACCTATGAGGAAATTACTTTTGAACTCCAGGTTGAGAGAAAGAGGAGGTACTTTACCACAGATGACTGAAAGTCAATGGGGGAAGTTGCAGAGGTACTAATGAAAGTAGCAGTAGAGGGACAGTACGATGGCAGCAGTGTGGGTAGCAGGTCCAGCTTAGAATCCTGGAAAGTGCTGCTAGGGCAGAGTATGAAGACAAGCTCCTTGACCACCCTTGGTCAATGACTTGGATTTTTTCCTCAAATTACTCAAAACCCAAGAGCAATATACTGAAATGTTGGGTGTTTGGTGGTCATAATTGTAGTAAAGCTTAATATTTGCACCTCATTGTTTTGAGACCTACAGTCATAGATAAAATTTTAGAAAGATGAAAATAAAATATTTGAGGTTTTTATTTAAATTTAAATTTGCCTTCTGAAATGAAATCCCGATATGATAGAAATACCAAAGCAAGAGGCAAATGACTCTCTTCCACCCTCAGAATACTATTCATTGGTATTTCTTTCTTTGTTTTTAAAGATTTTATTTCATTATTTTTAGAAAGAGGGGAAGGGAGAGAGGCAGAGAGGGAGAGAGACACATCAATGTATGGTTGCCTTTCACCTGCCTCCAGCCACAGACCTGACTGGAGACCTGGCTTGCAACCTGGTTATGTGCCCTGGCTGGGGAATCGAACCTGCAACCTTTGGGTTTGCAGGCTGGCACCTTATCCACTGTGCTACCAGCCAGGGCTTCATTGGTATTTCTAAAAGGAAAAGTAATTTAGGATTTCTTATAAAATGAAAGTGTATGACACACAGCTATAAAGATTTTCCCTTTTAAAAATATGATATTTTATTCATTAAACATATTTAAATATGTGTGGGCATGCATGTATATATGTAGCTCTATGTTTTTATAGCAGCTGTGTATTCATAATAATTCCAGACTAGAAACAATGCAAATATTCATCAATAGATAAATAACAAGTAAATTATAGTATATTTATCACTTATATAAATTTTAAAAGAAAAAATATTGCTACACATAGTAGCAAGATAGAATTTCGTACATATTTTGTTGAATTAAAGAACCCAGATATAAAAGAGTTCAATAGTAGCTGGTTTCATGTATATGAAGTTCCTGAAAAGAAAAAAAATTAATCTTTAAGGATATATGAAGAGAGGTTACTCCAGTGGGGAAACAGAGTGGGTATAGACTAGGAAGAAGCACTAGGATATCTTACGGCATAATGGAGCTATGCTATCTCAATATGCATGGTGGTTACATAGGTACGTACATATGTAAAAGTATCATCAAGCTGTTAATGTAAAATTTTACTAAAGTGTGTATATGTATGTGTTTATAATTTTGAAGAATTTTCCTGAGTAGTTTATAAGTACAGTGAGACAAGAGGATGGTAGGGTCCCTGGACCATTAAACAGACCTTAAAGGGTCAGCTCAGAATAAACTCATTGATAAAATACAGGATTCTTAATTACTTTGAAGTTGAGGTAAGAAAAAGTTCAGTATAAGTATGTCCTTCCACCCACCCCCACCAAAGCACTAGTGTCTCTCTGAAATTAAATTTCCCTGGGCATCTTACATTTTTGTTTGCTAAATCAGACGTGCTTGGCCTGAGATGGAGCCTGAGGCCAGGAACACTGCACGGACATGTAGCACTGACTCCCTTTTCCACTGCCAAATAAACCCATGATAGATTCTCATTAGCTAAATCTTGCTGATATTAAGCAGGAAGAAGATTTTTCTTTTGTTGAGTTTGACTCATTAATTCTCAACTTTCCATCTTGTAGAACTGAGAAGGAACAAAACTTCAGGATAGAGAAAACTTTCCTTCACAATTAAGAATTGAAATGCTATGCTACCCATTCAAGCAAGCACCATGGGTGTCAGTGCCATTGCTAAGCTCTGTGGGAGGAATGGACAGTGCCAACAGATGGCCACACATTTTTTCTAGATTAATCTTGCCTTTCTGGCACTAGTCTCCTACTTCAGATTTGCCAAGAATGGTCAGCATGTCGTGTGTTAATTGCTGGCAGGGGCTGCTCAATGCCTTTCTACAGCAGCTCACAGTGGGCTCTTGATTAAGGAGAGTAAGCAGCTCCCAGCTACAGCAGGACTGCCTTCAATAGTCACGAGACACTATACCTTTAATATAACTTGCACGGTAGGTGGGAAACAAGAGTTATTTTTGGCTCTGTGCCCCTTGACTATAAAATTTACATTGAGTGGCTTTTAAGCAGCCACTTCTCCATCAAGCAGAGCAAATTACAGGGGGCAGTGAATGGCTAATGGGATGTTAGAATGAGCAAAGTCCAGTCATCTCATCAGTTCAGGAGTTAGCAAAGGGAAGAAGGGGTGTGCACCACTGGGCAACTACACGACATCATCTATTTCTCAGTAGGAGTAATTTGAGATCAGCTGTTGACAGATGGTGGTCTCCCAGGCACTTGTCATGAGTGGAAATTAACAGGTTGTTTCAAGATATTCATCTTGAGCATTTTATGAATGAGAGTTTGTGAAAAAATTCAGAGAACTATTCAATATAGCTTAAAGACAGAGGGGAATAGCAAATCAAGGGTTACCCCAATGAATGTCTATTCTCTATTCTGTTTTCTGGTCTGTAGTTATTTCATAAAATAGCAGCTGCTGAAAATAGTAAGACAACAAGAAATAATTGTATGTTTATGGAAAAGTTAGACATGTGTTACATAGTTAAAGCCATTACTAACTCAAAAACAATGGCCTGGAATGTAAACTTAGAAGGGACCAGGCCTCTGAAGATGTTCAGGTTTTAAAGAAATTAACTTTTATGTGCACATAAAATTTGTATTTATAATAGGATATTTGGAAACGATGAATAAAATATAGTGCAAAATTAAATGTCATTAAAAGTAAATCATTTATAAGTCACTGCTTTTTGTAAATTTTCTCCAAATTTAATTTATTGACCAATCAATTTATATTGAATTTGTGTTATTTATATTGTATTATGTGATTTCTTAACATTTTAAACAAAATAATTTTAAATAGTCAAAGCACTGTATCAAAAATTAATATTGCATATAAAGCTGTAATGGAAGTCCCTTTCGCTTTTCTTATCTTCAGTAGCAAATGAGAAGAGACTTTATTGTTTCATGCACGCAAGCAATATTGTTTATGCATATTTGAGCTTATTTTTTTTCTGAAGTGAACAATATTAATTCTTAGAGAGCAAAAAATAGCAGGAACTCAGTAATAATTTACTGAACTGGATTTATCATATTTTAGCTTTTGCTCAACCTGTAATACCTAGAGTTTGCCACTCTATCAGCAACTATCTGTGTTTTCTAATACACAAATCTTAGTGCGTAAATCTCTGAAAACTCATCTATAGTTCTCCACGTTGCCAATAAAATAGCATCAAAGTTTCCCAACAGGATCCTGGAAGATCTGGCTTGGTCTTGCTTTTTGACTCTTTCCCCCCCTCACTGAGGGCACCAGAGCTACATGCCTCCATGATTCCTGTGCTATTGTTCCTTCTGTCTGCACTAGTTCTTTACTCAGTCCAATCATTTCAATTCGTGTTAGACCCAAACTCATGTGTTACATGGGTGCAAAACCTCTAATTTTCTAAGTTATAATTCACCAACTACAACAACCATGACTATAACCCTCATAGAGATATAAATTTCACTTACACTTTGACATCTAACAGCACACAAAAATTGCAAAAACTTTACCTGGACTAATACCGTTACTAAAAGCAAAAGCAACTGAATAGTCTAGATAAAATATTTTGAAAAATTCATCTTTTATGAATCCTTAAGCTGATATACCCATAAGCTCATTATATATATCCAATGGTCTGTCCAGAAAGTATCCAGCTATGTACAATGAAAAGTTTACATTTATTGACAAGACACAAGAAACAAGAAGCATTGTACATAGGACAATGATGCCTCAGTCCCCTTCAAAGCAGGTATTTTGGGATGTCACACGGTTCTCCCAATTGCCATTAGTTGTCCCATTGTATTCTCCTGAGTCTCATCAATAGTTTGAAATCTCTTCCCTTCCAAAGGTGATTTTAGTTTTGGGAAAAGCCAGAAATCACAAGGCACCAAATCTGGGCTGTAGGGAGTCTGAGTCACCTGGGTGATTTAATGTTTTGCAAAAAAACTGCACAAGATGCGATGCATGAGCAGGCACGTTGTTGTGTTGAACTGCCAATCACCAATTGCCCATAGCTGTGGCCTTCTGAATCATTCAAATAGTTTCTGTGAGGAATTTTCAAGTTTAATGTAAAATTTGATGCAGGTTTTTTACTCTACTCATTCAGTCATTTTGAATGCGATAGCCACACAAGACCAATGCTCACTCGGTGTCATCTACCATCCCCAATGACCAGTACAGGAAAGTCTTCATTGTTCACACATGCTCATTCCAGTCCACTCTCCATTTATGCCAGGTTACATAAATGTCACATAAACCATTCTCATTATATTAACAATGGATGGACTTTTTCCAGACAGACTATATACACACACTATAGCTTTAATGTGAAAAACATAACTTTAAAACTTTCACAAGAATATATTGAAGGATATTTTTGTATTAAGGAAAAGAAAAGATTTCCTAAATCCAAAAGAATGGATGAAAAAGAAAATTATGATACATTTGAACATATTAAGGTGGTAACTTTTTATCTCTCAAAAAATACACTTTAATGTAGAAATGACAAGCAAAAGCCGAGAGGAGGTTATAGATATGGTTAGTCATACAAGTCATAACTAAGTATCTACAACAAATAAGAATATTAGTAAGAAACAGGTAATTAACCCAGAAGCACAATTGACAAAAAATTAAATAACATATAAATTGGGAATTGAGAGAATAGGAAACCTATCAATATCTTCAAATTATAATACTGAATGGAATAAAAAGTACATAAGAAACTATACAATATAATATAATTTATATAGTTAAACTTTAAAGTTGGTTTAATACAATATTTTATATTACCATAATATGATAATATATGTTATATAATAATATATATTATTATATAATTTAAATATGAAAACATGTTTGGAAATGAAACAAAATTGAAATTTTAGGACTGTAGATTATGATCAATGGAAATCTACACAACTTTTTGTAATAATTTTTGTTAAGATAGTTTACAGGAGCAAGAGTATTTTATTATTATTCTTATATCACTTCTTGTATCTTTAAACTATTTTACCATAAAATTAAAATAATGTGTATTTTGTTGAGATGATGGTTAGTGAAGCTATGGTCCATTGATTACTAACAAGGAAACACAGTTTAAGAGAGATTTTATTGCATTTTTGTTTACTTTCTAATGCTGGTGCTATTTTTATGAACTAATTCAAACATGCTCAAAAATATTTTTATTTTTGTTAAAATATTTTTCTTTTAATTCACCTTTCTAAAGGACATTTTGCTGATTTGTCCTTTAGACAAAGGCAATTTGCTGAGAAAATCAATTTAATTAATTAATTAATTTTTAAAATTTAATTTTATTGTTGCATTACATCCAAAAAATATGGAACACTTCATGAATTTGTGTGTCATCCTTGCACAAGGGCTATGCTAATCTTCTCTGTATCATTCCAATTTTAGTATATGTGCTGCTGAAGTGAGCACTCAATTTAATTTATTTCCATTTATATTTCTTCAGTGATGACTTAGCCCCACATGAAGGACTTAAAGGGATCCAAGGAGAATGTCAGTCATAGATTGATTAATATGAACTTTTTCAAATGACACATGATCTTTGACAACCATGGTAAGAACTTATTCTTCCAAGAGTAACCAAAGGACAGGCACCTATATATGTCATCTGTCACCTTTAATTTATTAACTGACTTATAACTTACTTTCATAGGCATTTGTTATATTCCCTAACCTTGACTTTCTCTTTTGCAGCTTGATATTGTTATCACAATAAATTGCCCTTTTCCACTCTTTAAGTAAAGAAATCAATAAGAGCATTTTTTTTTTTTTTTTTTAGTGTTGAACAGAAAATTTGAGAAGTGTTGAGAGCATTGGCACTTCAGAGAACATAGGTCACAAATGGCTCCATTGTGAAAATATTTTTAATATTACTCATGTCCATTAATCACTCCTATATTTGAAAACCACATGATCTTTTAGCAAAATAAATGACATTTTTATTGTCTCAAAAACCTGATTACAACACAATAACATGGAATAACTATTTTAGTTGGATATTGAGTAAAATTACAAAAATTTTAAGAGCATTTATACTTAATGCCAGTGTTGGCAAACTTTTTCATAAATGCCCCCCAAAATAAATATTTGGAGGGAGCAAGAGTTAAAATAGAGGACAGAATATTGGTAGTTCTCTAATTTTTTATGATGTATTTTCAAATATAAAAATTATTTTTCTGAGCCACAAAAAATGGGTAATGGGACAAATTTGATGTGTTTAGAGGACATGGTATCTGGTGCATTGTGCCTACAGTATGGTCTGAGGAAGACAAACTGTGAAGCCATCTGTGGTGGGGACATATATCTCTTGGTTTTTTCCTTCATCCATCCTGGGGTCCTCTGCTGACCCTGCCACAGCTTTAGTGACTCCACCCACCCCTGGATGCTTCCAGCTCAGCCTCTTTCTGTTCATCCTTGCTTTTTCTAAGCTTCAGGCAATAGCCATGAAAGCATTAGAGAAGAGGTTCATATTTTGGAAACATGGAATTAATAACATTGGACTAAATTTAACATGGAAGTGTTGAAAATGTGAAATGATGCAATCAAGTGGCAATGAGTGATGTTCAGCTGGGAGACAAACGTGCTGAGTGGCTGATTCTAGAGTACACTAATCTGACCTGCGCTAATTCTGCTGAGGCACTATAATGTACTATAATATAATAAGTAACATGTAATATAATATGGAATTGAAAATACATTATATATTTAATAAATAAATGCATGCCACTGATAAAAAAATTTATAACGAGACTCAGACTGGTCTATTTCATAGAAAATAACTGAAATTATTGTGTTTATTGTGTTCAATAAATAAATTAAAACACTTCAGGCTGGTGGCACAGTGGATAAGGTGCCAGCCTGTGAACCCAAAGGTCACTGGTTCTATTTCCCAGCCAGGGCACATAACCAGGTTGCAAGCCAGGTCTCCAGCCAGGTCTGTAGCCGGAGGCAGGTGAAAGACAACCATACATTGATGTCTCTCTCCCTCTCCCCCTTCCCTTCCCTCTAAAAATAATAAATAAAACCTTTAAAAAAACATTTCATGAGAATATGTTTCCTCTGGTACACTCACAAAGTTTTGAAGGCTTCCAAATTACTTTTGGAATATTATGTAATAGATACTGTTTTAGCTAAATATCTGATTTCTCTATTTTTACAAAACATACTTTTTGGTCGTTTGTTATTCCTCAGTCAGTTGGAACAGTACACAAGAGCTCCATGCAATTAAAATGTGCAAAGAAATGCATATTTCTCTCATTTGTGTAAAGAGTTCATAGGATGTTGGGCAAAAACCAATTAAACACTGCATAGCAAACATTTTACACATTCCATTGGGGAAAGAAGCATGATCATGAGAGTAGAGATCTTTAGTTGTAAGAGATTAAGTGTAAGGGTATTACTGAGAAGAACTTTTGGAAAAATATATCAGGCTGGCTTGTTGAATATTAACTATGTTTAAGTCCCACTGGGTGATTTAGAAACAATAAGAAGGAGATATAGAGATATATAACAGTTTAAGGAATATAAAATGCTAATGATTGGTAAATAGGAAAAACACTCAATTTCATTAATTAAAAAAAATACAAATTGAAACAACAAGATGCTATTTTCTGTCCAGAGTATTTACAAAAATTGAAATGATTACTAGCATCTTGGGGTGGAAAATATGGGAAGAAACGAGTATTTCCATCAATATTTAGACTTACATGTTACTGAATTTGGAGAAGAAAGTTAATTTGTTACCATTTAATTTTACCAATAGTTATGCTCTTTTTATCACATAGAATCCCTTTGATATAAACTGAAAAAATTCAAATTTGGTAAAAACTTTTAAAGAATAATTTTTGACTCCTGAGGTGAAAAGTCTGGGGTTTCATTTAGCTTGAAATAAGACCCAAACAGTGCCAGTACTAACAAAAAATGATCAGTTTCTTTCTCTCTCTCTTACTTTTATCTTCATTTCTCTGTTGATTCAGGTCCCATAATGGTGTAGCATATCTGGAACTTACAGTCTGGAAACTTCATGATGCATAAGAAAGCATGTCAGCATCTGGTCTCAAAAGTCTCAATCTAAGAACTGTAAGATCTCACTACTCTGTTGAATTCCCACGTCCATATTTTAACTACCCTCTGAGACTAGGATCATAATGATATCTGATCAGAAATTTCTGAATACAGGGAAACTAAATCTGAGTGAAGTCAGTTCTACCAGAAACACATAAATTCAGCAACAAACAGTTTCTCAGAAATAAGCTAAGAGGCAGTTATCAAAATGTTGAATGATAATTATCAAAGAAATAATTTGTCACCATATTTCTTTGTGTACAAAGTTATACTTTCAGACTATTTGCCAGTGTTTAAATACCAATTTTTAAAAACAGAAAAACAATGATGTCTGTTGCAGTTTGGTTTCAAATACAAAAACAAAACAAAACAGGAAACCTAGACCATTGAGATGAATACGGTTGACTACAATTTGATACATAGTTACTAGGGAATATAACGTAGCCATTTAAAACTATGACAGTCTTTCCAAGAAATATTGAGAAAAAGTAAAATACAGATTTTGTGAACAGTTCGATCTATTTTCCAAAGAAAATGAAAATATAGAAATACATATATATATATATATATATGAGATGAAAAATTATACTATAGATCCTCTGTATATTTATTTAGGATTTACTTGACAGCAAGTGACAGAAACCTATTCCAAGCTGGCTAAATTCCCAAAGAAAACTTATGATCTTGAAATGTGGAAGTTTTAGATACAGCTTGATCTAGATGTAGATGTCAACAAGGCATGATTTACATCTTTTCCTGTACTAGTCAGGGTTCTCCAGAGCAACAGAACCAATACAAGATTCTGTCTGTCTGTCTCTCTGCAATCTTTGCTCTGATTCGAATGATAGGTTCTTCTGGAAATACCCACACAGACATTTCCATAAATCATGTTTTACCTGCTGTTGAGGCATTCCTTAATCCAGTCAGGTTGACATATGAAATGAACCATCACATCTCCTCTCTTCCATGTATCATCATCTATAGTGACTATATTTTAAGCCAGATGTAGTAAATTTAGTTTTTATATCATGGACAATTTCCATCTTGTATATAAAAATGGAAGAAGTCTGTTATTTTTCATTTAGATATTCCTGGTATACTTAAACTTACTTCAATGAGCAAATATTATTTAAAATAATATGAGCCCTGGCTGGTGTGGCTCAGTGGATTGAGCACTACACTGGAAACCCAAGTGTCACTGGTTTGATTCCCAGCCAGGACACATGCCCAGATTGCAAGCCAGATTTCCAGCCAGGTTACCAGTTGGAGACGGGTGAAAGACAACCATACTTTGGTGTTTCTCTCCCTTTCTTTCTCTCTCCCTTCTCTTCTCTCTAAAAATAATGAATAAAATCTTTAAAGAAGTAAAATAAGTATGGAATTTCCTAAAAAAACTAAAACTGGAACTGCTTTTGGTCCAGTGATTCCACTGCTAGGTTTATACCTGAAGAACCCTGAAACACTAATTCCAGAGAACCTACATACCCTTATGTTCATAGCAACACTATTTACAATGGCCAAGTGCTCGAAACAGCCTAAGTGCATATCAGTGGATGAATGGATCAAAAAACGTTGGTACATTTACACAATGGAATTCTACACAGCAGAAAGAAAGACGAAGCCCCTACTTTTTGCAACAACATGGATGGAACTAGACAGTATTATGCTTAGTGAAATAAGCCAATCAGTGAAAGACAAATACCATATGATCTCACCCATTACAGGAGACTAGTGAACAAAACAACAAACAAGCAAATCAGAGCCAGAGACATGAATACAAGGAACAGACTTTAAGTGTGTAGAGGGAAGAGGGAGGGGGAACGGGGGAGGAGGCAAGGAAGGGGAACAGTTTAGTCAAGGAACTAGCATGGATGACACATGAACATGGACAAAAGTGGGAATGGCTGTGGCAGGGGAAGGAGAGGGTGGGAAAGGAAAGAGCAGGAGGGGGGAAATGGGATGAATGTAATACAAAAATAAAAAAAATAGAGTATTATAAATTAAAAAAGTAAAATAAATAAATAAAATGTAAAAATACTATAAATAATTTTTGTGTAATTTTTTATTGATTTTTGAGAGAGAGAAAGAGAGAGAGAGCAAGAACAATTTGTTCCTCCACTCATCCATTCATTCAGTGATTGATTCTTACCTGTTCAGGGACCAACGATCTGACCCACAGCCTTGGTATATCAGGGCAACACTCTAACCAACTGAACAACCTGGCCAGGGAATTACAATTAGAATTAAAGAAGATTGTTTCAAATGTGTAGAGGTATAGAGACTGGAATATTCATGATTTCACATGGAATAGGAACTCTGACTGGGCAGCTGTTATTAAAGCAACACAAGTGACTAGCCATTTAGCAGAGTATTTTATTTAGAAAGCACTTGACTTTTATCTTTGCATGTACTAGTCACAGGGGTTCAATAAACTTCAGTTTCCTTATCCATAAAGAAGATGCACCAGTTATCAATTTATTGCCTCTTTTCTCTAAATCTCTCCTTCGCTCAGCTTCCTGGTTCTGGAGCTGGCCTCTTAAGCATTTCTCTTTTGCAGAGAGCGATGTTAGTCTCTGCCAAGGGAATGCACTGGCAGAAGAGAGCTCCTTTTTCTGTTTCTGGTGTGCTTCTCACGTTGTTCTTGTGTTCCATCTACCAGTGCTATATGGGAGACCCAGTGGCATGCGCTCTCCCATGAGTTTGCCAGCACCACAGGGTGTAGTCAGTTTTCTGTTTATTAGCTCCTGGTCCCTAGAAACCTAGCGGTCAGCTTTCTGGTCACCAGTCCTAGCCTGCCTGGTGCTGACCATCTCTGATGCTCCACACTGCAAGGAAGTTCTCTGCTCTCCAAGGGGTTGCAGCCTCACCGGCTTCAGTAAGATCTGAGTATCAGCCTTTGGGAGTAATTCTTACACTTGCTCTTTCAATAGTAATAGGCTCTTCCTGCCTTTTCTACTCCTGTATTTTTAAAAGTTTTCTTTCTTTTCTGTTTAAAGATTTCATTTATTTATTTTCAGAGAGAGGGGAAACAAGGAAGAAAGGGAAAGAAACATCAATGTGTGAGAAAAACATAGATTGGTTGTCTTTTCCATGTTCCCAATCGGGGGCCTGGTTCACCACCCAGGCCTGTGCCCTGACTAAAAATTGAACTGTGACCTTACATTTGTGGGATGACACCCAGCTCACTGAGCTACACCAGTTAAAGTTTGCTCTTATCTCTGTTGTAATTAACTGTGTTTTTAATTAATTATTTTTAATAAAAAAAAACTTTATTGTAATTTTTACATTGCTTTTTAGTCCCCTGTATAAGTCCCCTCCCCCCAGCATCATCACTGTTGTCTATGTTCATGAGTCTTTTTTCGTTTTTGCTCAATCCTTCTACCCTTTACTTCCCCCTTACTAAATTAATAATTACTTATATTAAACTTTTCTAAAAAATACTAATAATCTTTTGGTCTTCTGACTGTACCGAGCAATATAGTGAAATGAAATAATAAACATCTCTCCCTTTGAAGGGCTGTTGAAAGATTTAAATTAAAATATATAAAGTACTCAATAAATAGTTATTATGGAAGATTGTTATTTAAAAAAATTTTTTTTAAAGATTTTATTTATTATTTTTAGAGAGAGGGGGAGGGAGAGAGGCAGAGAGAGAGGAAGACATCCATATATGGTTGCCTTTCACCTACCTCCAGCTACAGACCTGGCTGGGGACCTGGCTTGCAATTTGATTATATGCCCTAACTGGGAATTGAACCAGCGACCTTTGGGTGGAAGATTATTATAGTGAGATTTAGTAAATTCTAAAGAATAAAGGCTTCTTTTAGATATCAGAAAATTTATGTTATCTATAATTATTTTTTCCTCCTTTCTCGATTGTCTGTGTTTAGTGGTATGAGAAAATGTTGTGTTTGAAATGTGTTGCTTATCTAATCAGCTACATGTCTGAAAATGTCAGGTAAGGTGTACAGCGTTGATGGCAACATTTCACAAAAAAACAACAATAAGCTACCACTACACAAATATAAAATAGTCTAAATTCCAAACACTGACAATACCAAATGCTGATGAAGATGTGAGGAACAGGAACTCTCATATATTGCTGGTGATTATGTAAAATCATACAGCTGTTTTGGAAGACAGTTTGATGGTTTCTTACAAAGCTAAACATTTTCTTACCATATGACCCAGAAATTGTGCTCCCAGGTATTTACCACAGATAGCTGAAAACTATACACAAAACCCCCTGCAAATCCATGTCTCTAGCAGCTCTGTTTATAATTGTCAAACTTGGAAGCAACCTAGATATCCTTCATTAGGTGAATAAACTATAGTACATCCAGACAATGAAACATTCAATACTAAAATAAATAAATAGCCATGAAAAGACATAGAAGAATAAATGCAGATTACAAAGTAAAAGAAGACAATCTAAAAAAGCTGCATGCTGTGTGATTCCATTTATATAACTCTCTGGAAAAGGCAATACTACAGAGAAGGTAAAAAGATCAGTGGTTGCCAGGGTTTGGGATTGAAGAATGAATAGATGAGT
This sequence comes from Noctilio leporinus, assembly GCA_004026585.1. Taxonomy (NCBI): domain Eukaryota; kingdom Metazoa; phylum Chordata; class Mammalia; order Chiroptera; family Noctilionidae; genus Noctilio; species Noctilio leporinus. Next base: position 142,360 of record PVIW01002442.1, read on the forward strand.
ATAGAGGATTTTTAGGGCAGTTAAACCATTCTATATGATACTCTAATTAATGGATATAGTCACTGTATATTAGTATAAACCCATACAACACTAAGAGGGAATCCCAATGGAAACTATGGATTTCGAATGATCATGATGTATCAGTGTAGGTTTATCAATTAAGATGAAGGTACCACTCTAATAGGGATATTGATGATTTACATGTTGTTTTCAGGGGGTGTAAAGGAACATTTTGCCTCATTTGTTCAGTATTGCTATAATTTTAACTGCTCTACAAAATGAAGTCTGTCAAAAGTACACAGAGATGATCTACATTTTTTTCATTTGCCTTTGACTTGATATTTAATTAATATATTCTTAACAAGCCCTGGCTGGCGTGGCTCAGTGGATTGGTGCCAGCCTGTGAACCCAAAGGTCACTGGTTCGATTCCTAGTCAGGGCACATAACTAGGTTGCAAGCCAGGTCTCCAGCCAGATCCATAGCTGGAGGCAGGTGAAAGGCAGCCATACATTGATATTTCTCTCCCTTTCTTCCTCCCTTCCTGCCCTTCTCTCTAAAAATAATGAATAAAATCTTTAAAACATATAATTCTTTAAAAAGTTTTTGACTTGTTTTAGAAAAAATTTTAAATCATTTAATATTTTTATGGTAAAAATATTTGTTTAAAAATTGCCTTTTTCTTAAAACCAGACTAGAGGTGAACAGTATTAAAATTTTAAAAATTTATTCTAGCTTTTAAAAATGGCTAAATAAAATTATCCATCTATATGATAATTCATGTTCCACTTACTGGTTTTGTATAAACCCAATAGGAACGTATTTGTCCTACATACAAAATGATAACTGTGTTTTCACTTATTTGGAGTAGAATGCTATATTCAGCATGCTATTTCAGGAATACAGTGTTATTTCTCAAAGAGGTAATATATTTCATTTAATTTGCATGTTGTGTGCCCATACATATAATTAGAAGAAATTTAATCAGCTGAAAATACCACCACCAAGAAGCCTGGGAACTTGGCTACTGGTAATTGGATTTGCTTTTCAACTGCAAATTGTTCACTTAGTGAAAGATATATTCACAGACCTTTTCTTAATACATTTCAAAAATAACACTTGAAGTTCAATTTATTTTAGTGATGCATACAAATATTTTTGGATGTAAAATTAGAAAATTTGCGGGGAAAAAGTTATGCTTATTGGGAGTCACCAAAGCATATCTCAAAACAGAAAATAAACACACATGAGTAATCTAAATTTACTAGGAAGAATTGGGGCTAGGAGTAGGAGTAAAGAATTTATAATCAAGAGAGCCAAGATAAAAACCTGTTTTTATAAGTTTTGCTGCAGAAAATAGATGATACACAAAAGTACATACTATTTTTATAGAGGGCTTATAAAATATTATTTTCCATGATATGGCTAGAATGCAGGGAAACCACAAAGAACAACACCATTTCCTGTGGGATGTTCTCAGCAGATCTGCTACAGCTTCTAAGCCCGGATGGATGGGTGTGGGAGGTTACCAGTTACAGTAACCTAGAATGAGAAAATAGTGTAGAATGGGCTTCCTTCAGCCAACCATTAACCTTAGTTTAGGAACAGCCCTGGTACAGGGTGATCCTGCAGAAATGGAACTAGGGAAGTAAACTCCTGTGTCCTTATCCATCTTTAACCCTTTGATCACCTGTAGAATATTCCATTGACAGAATCAATAGCAACTACAGTGTTTTAGGGAAGCTACTGATGTACTCTAATGAAATCAGCCTCCTGGTAGAAAGAGCAGGGTGGGCAATGATCAAGAATGAATTTTAAGAAACAAACAGAAGATATTCAACAAACTTTTTAACATACAATAAAACTTTCGGTCATCTATATTGCCTCTTAAGGATCAAGAAATCAGAATGGTATAAAGGTTAGATGAAAATAAATAAAGGTTAATTTTTTAAAAACATTTCTCAGCATTTAAAACTTGATACCCTTACTTCAAAACCAATCATTATATATTATATGTAGCATATAAAATATTTAAATAGATAGAGAAGATAAAAAACAAGTTTATTGAATATATAAAAGAAAATGGGTTAAAATATTTCTTTACTTGGAAAATTAAGAGCTGCTATAGATTTATACACATACCTAACTTAATTAATAGGCATTCTTGAAATGTTTAAAGTTGTTCTATTTCGCCCTGGCTGGTAGCACAGTGGATAAGGTACCGGCCTGCAAACCCAAGGTTACTGGTTTGATTCTCCAGCCAGGGCACATAACTAGGTTGCAAGCCAGGTCTCCAGCCAGGTCTGTAGCTGGAGGCAGGTGAAAGGCAACCATATATTGCCTTTCTGCTCTTTACCTCTCTCCCTTCCTCTCTCTCTGGAAATAATAAATAAAATCTTAGAAAACAAAAAAAAATCATACCTTTTAAAGTTTTTCTATTTCTTAATCTTCAAAAACATTTCATATATAAAAAGACATATGATACAGAAAGAAAAGTCCCCTTGATATTGGGAGAAATTATTTTAAAATATATAAGATGTATTAATCATGACTTTAGAAATGTGTATTAAAATGATTATATAATATGGAGAGATTGTTTATTACATTATTAATGCACACTTGAAGTTGGAAAAAAATTAGTCATGTAAATGACATCAATGTTCATCATATCCCTTGTTTAAAAATGCTCTGTACTATTTTACTTTAAATAAATTCTACTGTTACTAACCACATGCTCTTTCATTTCTAAACCAATGCTGTTTCATTTAGGAATATTTTGTGTTTTGGATTTATTATAATGATTTGCAATACAGCTGGTATTCCCTTTTAAAACAATGTTTAGATTGTAGCAATGTTAAGATATCTAAGTGTGAGGCAATAGCCCAAAGGCAGACACAGGGTCACTAGGGGTTTATAAAACCTTTCTGCAATAAAATCATAAAGTGTAAAATGGGTTTCCAGATAACTGAGAGTTAATGGCCTTTCTATTTACTCAATGTAGGCACAGCAGAGGAAAATCAAAGGAAAACCTCTAGAGGCACTATTGGGTTCTATAAAGCCATTGAAATTTACAGATTTACACAAGGGATTCTGCAGGAAGAGTGTTTACAAAGTAGATTTCTCAGCATGTTTTGGCATGATAAGGGTTTTAAGGCAGATGACTATAATGTGAATATAATTAAACCTTTTCCAGATAATGGTATAATAATATTATGTTCTCTAAGGATAGGCAGAACTGCAGCTCTGAGTACACTGCATCCCCTTATACCTATGTGCTCTATTCTATTCCAGGGTTTAATTAGGAATAATTTTCATGCATATTGTTTCCAAGACCTTATTTTATTGTTCTAAAGTCACCAGTGCTTTAAATATACACAGCATTGAATAGAAAAGAATAAGAGTGTCAGGAAATGGAAGGAACTAGAGCAAAATAAATGAAAGAAGAATTTTCAAACAAAATTTTTATGTACACATTTTTATTATAAAATCTTATGTCAGTAAATTTTTAAAGTATCAGTGTTCTTGAAGAATCATAATGTTTATACTACTATTCATTATATTTATTAATCTTCTCATTTGCTTTTACCTGGCTTACCTAGTTAGTTTTTTTTTTTTTTCCTAGAAAAAGAGATTTAGCCAACTTTAAAAAAAAATTCAAATTATTATAAATATTATCCTTTTTTAAAAAATTAAAAAGATAATATAATCAAATTAATTCTATATATAGAACTTGAACATATTATTAATTTCTTTAATTGAAAATATAAGCAATAGAGCAAAAATTATTTCAAATTGAGTTGAAATGGAGAGAAATTTGTTCTTATCTGAAGTAGGGCTTTTATATTGACTTAAAAGAAACCTTGTTAGTTCTTTCACTGACTATAAATAGGATTCCAGAATAAAGAGAGAGGCCTTTTCAGGAAGGAAAAGAAATATTTCATTTTTTACATTATAAAATGATAAAAGTTGTGTTATATATTTACTTATATTTTATATATAGAATGAATAAGTCTAGATAAAAAATGACTAGGTCATATTTATCATTGTATCTCTCTGCACGCATTTCATTCCTAAATTCCTATCAAGATACTTGGGATGTAACAAGAAGTCAGTATGTGTTTGGTAAATAAATAAACAAATACATACATACTTACAAACAGGCCAATGACTCAAAATTCTATAGAGGAAAAGAGAAAGAAAGGAAGAAATGAAGGGCTGAAGGAAGGAAGGAAGGGAGGAAGGGAGGGAAGAAGAAAGGAAAGGAGAAAGAAACCTAATCTAAGAATTAATGTTTGAGAAATAAGCAGTATTGCTTATAATCCATAGATTATATCATTATCAACTACAAGTTTTGGATTCTTTTGTTTATGAAAATAAAACATGCCAACCACTAGAAACAGGTCTGGTATAGTAAAAAAGGAAACAACCTGAAAGATAAGAAGCTTTGTCTCTATTGCATACGTTTGAACATAAATAAACCATATATTGATGCTAAAAGTAATTTCCCTCTTTAGAAAATTGAAGATTAGACTATATAATTAACATTTCTCAATGTAACAAAAATTGATATATTTCTCTACGGAGATATATAACCTCAGAAAGAGCAGTTGAATGCTCAGCATTGCTTGACAGATTTACAGACACAAAGTGTAATTACACAGGCTTTCTAGTCTGCACATTAAAAGAATGAGAACCATGCACAGTCAGCTCTTGTGGGGCAGAGAGACACAGACAATGTCTTTGGCATTTTGCCTCTGCAATTTCCCAGCTTCCTACGTAGAGGCATTGAACAAACACATGTAAATAATCTATTTTTACACAAATTAGCATCTAAGATTGAATCAAATGAAGGGCAATAGGCAGGTACCAACTCCTTTCATCTTCCAAAAGTATTTTCTTATTTGTTTTATGATAATAATATTTTTAAATGTTTAAAAATATTGGAAAATTAGAAAGAGATTAATTAATGAATCATATTTTGAGCAATGTTTAAAAGATGAAAAATATTTGTAATTAAATTAAACTAGGGAGAGAAGATCTAAATCAAATAACAAATTAATTTTATTATAAATGATGAATGCTGAAGTAAGTCCTGATCCATGATCTGGGTTCCTGCACAGCTGATCCTCCACAGTGGTCACAGAAAATCTTACTGGCAATTGAACTGGGAATAAATTCCTCCCATTGATGTACCAATAGTGATCAAGGATCAACTACAATAGGAAGGTATATATACATGTAGGTATATACATAACCTACATGAAGTCGGGGGAAGGTATACCTAGAGTGCCCAGGTGAATGGAGAGGCTGCACTGCTGGACTCTACTGGATACCAAACATTTTACCAAATCCAGGAGACAATATATACCTAATATATAGAAACAAACAGAGGCAGACTACCAAAATAAGGAGACAAAGCTACATGTCCCAAAGAAGGAACAAAACAAAGATCCAGAAAATGAACTAAATAAAATTGAGACAACCAATAAAGAGTTCAAAATCACAGGTTCTAAGAATGCTCAGTGAACTTAGGAGGAAAGTACATGAACTTAGGTAGAACTCCACCAGCATTGAAAAAGACATGGAAACCATAAAAAAGAACCAGTCAGAAATTAATGCTACACTAATTGAAATAATAATTTACAGCAAATCAATGTTAAAATAGATGAAGCAGAGAATTAAGTGAGTGATTTGAAATACAAAAAAGTAAAAACCACCCAATCAGAATAGCATAAAGAAAAGAAAATGAGAATAGTATAAGAAACCTCTGTGACAACTTCAAGCATACCAACATGCACATCACCGGAGTGCTGCAAGGAGAGGAGATAGAGCAAGAAATTGAAAACTTATTTGGAAAAAAAAGAAAGAAATCTTCCCTAACCTGGTAAAGGAAATAGATGTACAAGTCCAAGAAGCAGAGGGTTCCAAACAAGATGAAACAAAGAAGCCCACACCAAGACACATCATAATTAAAAATAAAGATGAAGAGGGAATATGAAAAGCAGTGAGAGAAATGCAGTTGATTACTTACAAAAGGGCTCCTTTAAGACTGTCAGCTGATTTTTTCAACAAAAGCTTTTCAAGCCAGAAGAGATGAAAAGCAAGGATCTGCAACCAAGGTTACTCTATCCAGCAAAGATATCATTTAGAATAGATGGACATATAAAGAGATTCCCAGAGACAAAAAGCTAAAAGAGTTCATTACCACCAAGACAGTTTACATGAAATGTTAAATGGTCTTATTTACAAAAAATGAAATTTATTGATTAAAACAGACAAATCACACATATATTTAACTTTCAGAATTTATAGTATAAAACTTTATAACCAATAGCTAGGAAATAAAGTGTATTTTAAAGAACATGTGACATATATAATTTTATACAGTGACTTCAGCCTAAAGGGAAAAAGATCAATAAATCAAAAAATGCGGCCCTGACTGGTAGCACAGTAGACAAGGCACCAGCCTGCGAACCCTGGTTTGATTCCCATCAAGGGCACATAACCAGGTTGCAAGCCAGGTCTCCAGCTAGGTCCATGGCTGGAGGCAGGTGAAAGGCAACCATACATTGATGTTTCTCTCCCTCTCTGCCCCTCTCCCTTCTTCTCTCTGGAAATAATAAATAAAATCTTTTAAAAAATGCCCATAATTTTACAGCCTATATTCTCTGATGACAAAGTAATATATTTTGTAAAATTAACAATGGAAGCAGAGCTTTCAGGTTTTCCAATGTTAAAACTTCAGGAAGGAAGATAATGAAGTAATATTTTAAAAATTGTGAGGGGGCAATAGCTTCACACCTCAGTATTTATATTCTTCATTTAAATGTGAAGGTAACGTGACTATAATTCTCAACCTTGCAGATGTTTAGCACATAAATTCCTTTTTGGACATTATTGCACGGAGTATATCAGTTTAAAAGTCAGTGTAGTATAAAACATAAAGGAGTAAGTAATAACTTTAAAAATTATATATCTATATATACCTATATGCATCTGCACAAATATATTTTTATATCTTCTATTTTTCATAACAAAGATTTAACAGAATATCACTAAGAAGGCAGAGCAAGCAAAGTTAGTATTAGAGACAAGACAGATAATGAAAAGTTAAGAAATTTGTAGGTATAATCATATATTTAATAATTATTATTGTGTGCACCTAGTATATGCCAGGCAATAGCTGAAGAGTTTGATAAGACACAGTGAACAAAATAACCTTTGTCTCATACACCAAAGAAACTGGTAAAAAAGAAAAAAAAAGGCAGGGGAGAAATGAATGAATATATTATAAGAGGTCAAGTGGTGATAAATATTATGAATAAAACTAATTGAAGAGGCCCTTTGGCAAGATGATGGTGAGACATGTGGATAGTGACAAAAGATAATTCAGAGCAGAAGTAACAGCAAATATCAAAGTGCTGACTTATATTTCATCTTTTCCTCTGAATGATATGCAAAACCATTGGAAAATTTTGAGCAGCTGAGTAACATAGCCAGGAGTTCTAATTCAGACAAAATGGTGTACACCAATTTCTTTTCCTGCTTCTTTCCAAACATAGCTATAAACCTAGGAAATGGTATAAGAGACAACAAAATAAAAACTTTGAAAGATTGTAAGAAGCAGGTGAGCTGGTTTGGGACCTCAAGACTGGAGGAACAACACAGTAGACTGCATCTTCCTGTGTCTTGTTTTCCCCATAGAACAGAAGATGGTGAGTCAGACATTGTGATTCCTGACCTCTGACCTCATCACAGAAAGAGGTCTAGCTGAATTCATGCCTTCAAGCACAGTATTTGAATCTCTACTGACATCAGGTAAGCCAAACCCCACTGCAAGGAAAATTCCCTGGGAGAACACTCTCCTTCCCCAACAAGCCTGAGACATCCCTTTTCCATGGAGATATACTACAATGACAGGCAGAAATGAGACCCAGGTGAAACATGTGACTTGTTCTGGGAGGCCTCTTTGCTTCTATAGCTCTGATACAGAAGAAAAATCACCAATATCATGAATGAAATAGAAGATATCAGATAATGAATTCATTTTAAAAAAATAAGGAATACTACAAACAACTTTAT